>OX940803.1:7649796-8012166 GCA_954870605.1 Acer campestre | reverse complement strand
TTTTAACATAGAGCTGGACCACTTCCCATTGACCCCCCACCCGGCCACCCCCCCAAATAAAAAGAAAAGAGAAAAAAAAAAAAAAAAAAAAACCCCTGCTTATATCAATGGGATCATCTTTAATGTGTATTAATTTCTCTACAGATAATTCAATTCTAATTCTTTATGTAAAGAATCATATTTTGTAATTTTTGAGAATTTTATTTTATTTGAATTTTCGATAGAGAAATTCAAATTCAAATTGTAGAGAGCAAAAGGATGGTTGATCAATGATCATTAGTCATTTTACTTTGCTTTTATGGAATGAAATGTTGGTTGGTATTGGTGACATAAGTGAGTGACATGAAGGCATGATTGTGATTTAGGGGGATGGATGGTGGTGGGGAGAAGACGAACTCTTTAGAGAGATGTCATCACTCATCACTCACATGAGAAGCACTACAAAGAGAGAGAGAGAGATGTGGCTCCTGTAAAACCATGCAAATATATATCAAGTTTAGTGTACGTGCAGGTCTCTATCCGTGCCATCTTCAATGGCTCTCCTCTTAAGAGCGGAAAAATCCATGTTGAAAAACAATAGTTTACATGACGAGATTTGAATAGAAGACAACATGTCAATCGTAAAACTGAGATCAAGCATTGGAACTTGATGGAACTGTGTAACAATTCCTACAGCTATTCCTCAAGTTCAGCAACACTGTACGAATTCTCCGATCAAAATATCCCCATTTTAACAAAGTTCCCATACATAATTAAGAAAATTATATGCATGATTAATAACTTTTAAATTTCCCCAAAGCAATACTTATAAAAAGAAATCTTCTCTTACTGTCCTCCAAGTAGGACCAAGTATATCTTAGTAAGAGATTGGAACCGGTGAAACGAGCCCGAAGAAATCGGGCTCGTTTCACTTTTACCTCTGCACACATTTCGCTCATGCATGCACATACCTGAATAACATGAAAGATGGAGAAAACACTATAGATTGCCTTAAGACGTGTATAATAAATAACTGACTGCAATATTGAGTCTATGAAAAGATCTGTTTGGTTTGAAAACACAAACAATTTGATTAAGAAATCTAGATGTCAAGAGACAGCAAAAGAAGAAAAAAAAAACATCAAATTCCAATTCGCCTTTATAATGGTTAAAATCCCACCTGCCATGCCAACATAATATAGTAGTTACAGATTTGTTTTATCTATCAAGTCAATGCTTTCACTCAACTGTTCGCTACAACGCAGACAAAATTTTGAATCTCTCCACCAACTGACCAAAGATATTAGCTGCCTGTCTCAACAAGGTTTTTGCCCTTACGTGACCTCTTTCGTGTCCTGTTCCTACTTCTCACAGAATTATCACCATCTTTGCTTTCCTGCAGTTACTTCCACAAATTAACGATTGACGATATATATTATTATTCGTTTAAGTAAAACAAATCACATAGTAAGTGCCAAAGTTAGATATCACTTTGATGATCAATCAGCTCGCAAATATATCCCTAAAGCAAATCGCTACTTGAACGAAAGTCAAAGGGTGTCGATAGCTCAATCATGTTATTATATGGCTTCCAAGCACCGATTACTTAAAATTTTAGACTACGATGGCACGATTATTATATATCTCAGAAATATTATATGCTCACCAAGTCACCATCATGTACCTAGATTGCCAGACATCAAACTATACCTTCAAAAAGAGACTGATCATGCAATCTAGAATATAAAAGTGCCAAAGCAATGGACAAGAAAGCTCACCTTCCCAGATACCGTACTTGGATTTTCATGGCTCTTTTTCTTTTTACATGAAAGTGGGTTAGGACCCTGCAAAATACAAGATAACGAATTAACTCAACAAATGTAACAACAGCAATCTTAAGGAAAGAGATAGCAATAAGAATTAAGAGCATGACAACAAATGTGAAATATATAAATTTAATTGCCAAAATTAAACATAACACATGAACATCATTATGCTCCTGCTTCAACACCTGTATCCCAACATCGTCTCCCTCTACCGCAATTTATAAAATTAAACAGTTAGACAAGTAAAATCCACTAACTGACTAAACTTAACATATCTAGGAACACTGAAATATGCATATGGTAGTACCTGAAACATCCATACAGACCATACCCATAGCAACATCAAGCTCTCCTGTGCTTCTCAGTATTATTATTATAAGATAATATTTGCCTACACAAACTCGGGCGGGATTGAGAGAGGGAAAAAGGGAGGGGAAGCAGGTTGCTTTACCTAAGAGTTAAGGTGCAAGAGTTAAACTGACCATGAACACTCCCACCTCTCTGGTCTACCCCTTATCACATAACTAACTAGCTTAACAAAGACCACACCAAAGTTTTATAGATAAAAATACATTGAGATTAAACAAAAAGTAGCTATGAGTTGATTACGGACCACAACAATACAGGTTTGTATAAGCACTCTAAGACTATAGATGTTACTGACATTTTACCAAACCTAGCTTAAACTACCATAAGATTTTTATCATGAATCCAAAAGGTTAACAAAAGAAAAAGAAAAAGCTATCTAAGTCACCTGTATCCTTGTCCAAGCAAGTCACATTCTTCTAATGAAAAGAATGACATTATAGAAGCCAAATCCTTGATGGGGCATGCCATATATAGAAGTCAAAATCCTAGGAGAAAGTAAATAAATATGTCTACATGCTACATTGTCACATACTCACATATGGTCTCAAGCTGATAGTGTCAAGTACACATGGATAGTTAAAACCAGAATGATGAATTTATCAGACCAAATTAAAAACATAAATAAATGATGAGTAAGGTTTCAACCTTAGCTCTCTTTCTCTTAAATTGAGGTTTATCCTTCACTCCCATCTGCTTTCTTGCATTATCACTTTTTTTTACTGTCTGCAATTCTAAGTTCTGATCTCCTACATCTTCATCTTCATGAGATGAATCCCTTATTTCTTCAGTTTCCAAAATGTCCTTAGCTCTCTTCTTCAACATCTTATATTCTGACTGCGTCATACGAGAGCGACCTTCTTCAGATGCTTTGACAAATTGGCGTTGAAATGTGGATGGTTGCTCGAGGAAAAGGGCATTCCGCAAGCCAAATATAAGAGGAACACCTGGTACCTGCACGATTATTAATAACTATATAAAAACAAGTTCTAAGAAAATATGATCAAAAAAATTGATATATCTGAAACATGCAAATAGACTCGACTGATATGAAGCACACTAACCTCCTGAAGTTTCTTCCGCAGATCAACGTCCTGAGTGGCAACAAAGAAGTGCTCCGGATTCTTTTCTCCAATAACATCCATAATGCAAGCATCAGCACTCTTCTTTCTCTCATGTTCACATCTGACATTGGATTAAATCGATTCTATTTAGAAGGAAAATAGAAACATGAAGGTCTAAACTTGAATACCAATTTTTTTGTTAGTGAAATTCTTAAAACCCAATTAAACTATTTCCTGACAACACCAGCTACATTGCCAAGAAATTACTGGTTATTTACCCTTTTCTTTTACTAGGGTTCAAATATCTTAATGGTCTCTAAACTTACCAAATTCTCTACTATATGCTTAAAAACATATAAGAACAAGAAAAACCATGTAACCTCAGAAAAAAACTTGACACGACAGTCTTAAAATTGATCTACACAGAGTTGTTAACTGAAATAGATATCAAAGCTGACCTTGCTATTGTGAGCTTATGTGCCGCCTGAAGAGCTTCAGAATGGGATTCACCTAGCCCTTTCAACTCATCAATAACACACCTATCACATAAAACATAGTGAACGGTCACAATTTAACTGATACGAAGAAAATATATACAAACGAATAAACAAACAAATACAAACATACTTGGTAGTGAAGAGCTTAACAGAGGCAGCAAGCGTGGTAGCTAGAGCATTGTCAGCAGGAGTAATCTGATTAGCAATGAGGTGATACACAAATGTCCCATCGCATATCACCTTGTACGGCTGTCTGAAACCAAAACATGCCGTGTAGAATCTCACAATCTTTCTATGACGCTTTTGCTTTTTTACTCTCATCTTGAGTTCAGGTTCGGTTCACCTTCTAAGTTCTGGAAAATTAAATTTGACAAAAAAAAAAAAAAAAAAAAAAAATAGTCTTTCACTTATCAGAAAATTCCTGAAGAGGCTCCAAAAAAATTATTTCTTCGCTCACCTAAGCAACTACATTCGAAAACCCAACTTTATAGTTAAGAATAACATTAAAAGCATTAAAAAATAAAATACAATAAAAAATTTAATAATATCAATTAGAAAAACAAATACTGTAGCTTCATTGAATGTATTCTGAATTGTAGCACATTAACACCATAATCATATTATTTATTCTTAAATATAGCTAAAAAAAGAAGAAAAAGAAACACAATTCAATTATTCCCACTTAGTATGGCAGTTAAGACCACCCTCAAAATCTAACAGCATTCTATAGTTCACTTAGGTCTTTCAACAAACACCTCAAAGTTGTTTTTTCTCCAACTCAACAAGTAAAACATTAGTTAGCAAAACCAACAAGCAGAAATGCAATTGATTCATTAGCACCATAATCAAATTAATATAGCTATATATTCATAATCATAGTCAACTAGTTTCCAGACAAAATTAAAAACCATCCAAATAAAGGGTTATCTTGAATGAAATCTTCCTCTAAATTTCGAAAAATTCCCACAGAAGATATAAGAACCCAATTTCCAAATTTACGTTTGAATTTCGAAAACCCATCTAAACAGAACAAGGAAGTGGCTATTGTGGAGTAGAGAGTCTATTGTTGTATATATAAAAAAAATGTCTACGCAAGTTGTAACAAAACCAAACACCCTGAAAGTTCAAAATCTGATTCATGCCTTTTTTGACAAACCACTAAAATTCAAAAATGAAGCAATGCAAAACCCACGACTCTAAGCAAATATCTGACCGTGAGAAGCTTCGCTGGCAGCGACTGGCGGCGAGGTACGTAATGGCTCGACGGCGGCGAGAGGGTATAGACGATGAGAGCGTGAGAAGATTGAAGGTTGAGCGTATAGACGGTGAAATATTGTTGTAAGGTTGAAGAAGCGACCCGGCCCATATCTAATGGGCCCATTTTAGTTTAAACAAAAAAGGCCCATTTTTCAATGTAAAACAACTGAAAAACATTGACCTGGGGAATCATCAATGGGACTCGATTTGCTATCACCCTTTATTTATTTTTAAAGGAAATGATTCGAACCCACGACCTCGTGGAGTGGGTGTAGGAGGTTAACCACTGGATCAACCTCATCTTGTCAATTTTTGCTATCACCTTTATAATATACTTTCTTTTAGAATATATATAGCTTGATTGGTCCTTATTATGATTTCACAATTACATAATTAATTGCTCCGTAACTCCTCTAGTCTAATACTTTAAAAAAAAATAAAAAAAATTCCCTTAGTCAAAATTTATATATGGTTTCAAGGTTAATTACGTCTTTACACAACAACAACATTATTAATAAAATTAGATTGTAAAGAGAAAATTGATTTATTAATGAAAAAAAAGATGATGTCATAGGTACGTACACTAAAATGAATACACAAAAAAAATAAAAATAAATAAATAATAGTAGCCACATTGAATATCCGACTAGTAGGTAATTCAAATCAATATTGATCATTGATCTCTGTTGGAGATCGATAGCCTTAAGCAAGGATGTCAATGGTACGGGTTGGAGATGAGTTTTCCATTATCATCCCTAATCCCAATTTGTATGAGAAATATCATCCTAGTGAATACCCACCATAAAACTAAACGATGAATACTACTTGGATTCCTCATTAGGGGATCGATTCCTTACCTCATACCATTTACATCTCATTAATATATTTTTTTAATGACTTTTTGATGGAAATCATATCAAAATTATTGAATAATATGAAAATAATATAAGGTATCAAGAGTCTAGCTCATTTTTACCTAAAAAAAAAAAAAGTTAACTATATGGAGGCTTCAATATATATATGATAATGGGTACGGGCCAGGGATGGTTCGAAGCAGGGACTTAAAATCCAGTAATCGTTCCAAAATTAAATCGGGTATTGAAAAAAATACCCGCTCTATACCATAATATAAATTGTAGGTATTAAACCCGTCCCTAATGGGGTGGATCCCCACAAATCTCTAGACCAATGGATAATTTTGACATCCCTAACCATAAACATGTCATGTATGTAATAATGATCAGCTTTGCATAATAGAGGAGAAAGAAGACTTAACATGTTATAATATTTACAAAATTTGAGTGTTGGACTAAAACAATTTGAATGGTATATCAATTATACATTTCATATGCATGTTTTGCAATAGTCTCTACTCTCTACATAAACTTGTTAGTTACAATAATGTCAGATGCATGATTTACAATGGTCTTTAAGTCGATCGGTTACAACAATTTTAGATGCACAATTTTACACTACATGAATGTCAAATGCATGATTTAATTTGCACTTGTATTTCTTTTGGACTCAATAGTAACTCATCATTCTCTTCCACTCTCATCCAATCACATTTGATATTACTTCCACGACAAGTTTAAGTGTTTAATTGGTACAATATCTCTTTTGGGTGGTGTTTATGTAAATATAGAGACAAGCAAGGATATTTTGTGTAATTAGAGATGAAGCAGATAAACATGCAATCAACATGATTTTCTACGAATGAATAGATGAAGTGGTACGTGTAGTTGTCACACTCAAGTTCGTATGAATAAATGCATCGATCCAATCACGTTTGATATTGGACCACATGTTAGTCTAGAATCTAGATGTTAGGTTACGAATGATAAATATATATGAATTATGAAGTGGTGCACGTACTTTTTTTTTGATGGACTATAAGCGATGTGATAACTCAATCCGAGATATTGTCAGGTTGATTGAACACTTTTTATCACTTTTCACCATCAAGCCACGTTGGATATATGATAACTCTTTTCAATTAGGTTTTTTTTTTTTTTTTTTCATTTTTTTTTATAAACTAAAAAGGTCATTTCCAAAACAAATAATGGAATAAAGCTAGTTAAAACGAGTAACATCATTATAAGCAAGGAAAAAACAAAAAAACAAAAACAAAAAACAAAAGGCAAAAACGAAAACCAACTTAATTTTGAAAATCTGTTTATGTATTCTTGGATCAGGAATCACATGAGACTTAAATTACTAATTATATTTACAGGATACAATTTGGAATTGTTATTAGAAGATTATAAAATGAAACTTATGGAAACAATTGCATGCGAGAAGAAATTACAAGTCTAATCAATTTGATCATCACCGTCAAAAACTAGGGTGTGTTCGGTGCTGTTTTCCAAAGCTGTTTTTGTGTTTTGCGAATCAAACAATAATGGAAATGTGTTCGATTGGCCGTTTTAGAGGAAAAACATGCAAAAACAAAAAAAAAAACTTTTTCCATTATTACGCTATAAAAGCAAATACCGGCGGAAACAACTCTATGATGTTTTCACTTTTAGGGTTCGTTTGGTGCGCCGCACTGTATTGTATTAGAAGTTTAAAATGTATTAGAATAATATAATACAATGTTTGGTTTATTTTGCACTATTTACTGTATTGTATTAGCTAATACATTTTAATTGGTCTAATACGGTGAATATCGTATTATCTAATACAGAATATAAAGTTGCATTAGTTAATACAGTATAATACAATCTAATACAAAGTATCACCAAACACATGATTGTATAAGAATAATACAGTCCAATACAATACAATCCAATTCAATACAGTCCAATATAATCCAATATAATACAATACAGCGTACCAAACGAGCCCTTACTGTTTTGGTTATCTCACTTATGGCATGCATGAAACTTTTTTTTTTTTTTTTGGGGGAGAAAATAATGGACATGAAATTGATAAAAAATTTATTTATTTGTTTAAGATTTTTTTGATGGACTTTTTTATAAACTAATTTTTTAACTAATATTTCGAAATTGCCTTTTTTTTTTTTTTTTTTTTTTTTGAAAACTTTTTAAAGCAAATATTTTTTGAAATTGTTACCTCATTTTTGTTTAATCCCATATATTTTTTTAAGTACATATTTCATTTATTTATTTTTTGGAAAACAGTTTTTAATCATTTCTACTGGATGCGTTTTTAAATTCTAAAAATACGAAATCAATTTCTCATTTTCAAACGAAAATGAAAACAACGGAAAACAAAAACAGAAAACATTACCGAGCAGCAATCGATTTTAATAGAAATAAATATCAAGTCCTATTTTGATTAATAGAAGTTATTATCATAAATCATTGAAGGGATTAGATTGTCATGAGTTGATGTAACGTGTATAATTTAATCAAATTTTCACACGTAGAGTGTGAGTGCAACAAAAATAACGTTTCAAGTTTTGAAATTTTGTATAAAGAGATACGTAGAGCCAAGTGCATGCATGTTATTAAGATTTTTCTAGTGAAACAGTATATATATATAGTAGCCACACTAGAATAATTGAACCAAGACAACAAAAGACTTTATCGACTAAACCAATGACAATAATGCTGCTAAGTGTTGGTGTTGCAGTTTTGTGCTTTCTAGTTGTTTGTTATACAAACTGGATAAATAATAGAAAGAAATCATCTTCACGAGTATATACAAGCTGGCCAATCGTTGGGATGCTACCAGATCTTCTCCGTCAAGGGTGGCATATACATGATTACGTCACTCTACTGTTGAAGATAGGTAACGGCGTTTTCCACTTCAAGGGTGGTTGGATTCCAAACATAGATTTCGTAATCGTCTCTGATCCCATGAATGTGCACCACATCTTCAGCAGAAACTTTGCCAACTACCCTAAGGGACCGGAGCTAGGGGAAATTCTTGAACCACTTGGAGATGGGATTTTCAGGACAGATGCTGATTTGTGGAAGTTCCAAAGAAAGCTAATGCATGAAGCGTTGCATGACAAGAGGTTTCAACCCTTTTTGGAGAGGTGTACAAGGCAGAAGGTGGAAGAGGGACTGATACCGATTATCGAGCACGTTTCGAAACTGGGATTGGAGGTGGACTTGCAAGATTTGTTTCAAAGGTTCACTTTTGACACTACTTGCCGGCTTGTTTTCGGCTTTGATTCAAATAGTCTCTCTGTGGAGTTACCTATAATTCCACACGAAAAGGCTTTTGATGATATGGAGAGAATTGGTTTTAAACGATACCTAATGCCGAAAACATACTGGAAGTTGTTGAGATGGCTACAAATTGGAGATGAGAGGAGGTTTAAAGAAGCTTGGGATATCTTCGATCGTTTTCTATACCAAAGCATCTCATTGGCGCGAGAGAATCTAAGCAAGAGAAAATCCCACAAGGAGGAGGAAGAGGAATTCAACTTAGTAAAAGCTTTTATAACTCAAGGAGGAGGAGAACATATGGACACCCTTGAAAAATCCAACAAGTTTCTAAGAGATAACGCCTTCAATCTAATGGCTGCTGGAAGAGACACTTTAAGTGCATGTCTTACTTGGTTTTTTTTGTTTGTTACGACGAACCCCTCAATTGAAACCAAGATTTTAGAAGAAATCAAAGAAAAAGTACTTCAAGAGAATTACGTCGTCGGAAAGTTGAGATTTTTCAGTGCGGAAGAGATAAATGCATTGGTTTATCTCCATGCAACCTTGTGTGAGACATTGAGATTGTATCCACCGGTACCTTTTAACCACAAAACAGCAGTGGAAGCAGATGTACTTCCAAGTGGTCATTCACTTAATGGCAACACAAAGGTGTTGATTTGTTTTTACGCAATGGGAAGGATGCAAGAAATATGGGGCGAAGATTGCTTGGATTTCAAACCTGAGAGGTGGATTTCCGATCGTGGAGGAATTATACATGTACCATCTTATAAATTCACAGCATTCAATGCAGGTCCTAGAAGTTGCTTAGGTAAGGACATGTCTTTCATTCAAATGAAAATCATTGCAGTTTCTTTGATTTGGAACTATCGCGTTCAACTGGTAGAAGGCCATCCAATTTCCCCAAAAAATTCTATCGTACTTCATATGAAAAACGGTTTGAAGGTTAAGTTTACCAAAAGATTTGGTTGAGAGACTCTTCAAGGGGAAAATCATATTGGTACCTAGCTACAACAGTTCTATCTATAGTATAAATTATCGATGAAATAATGTAGCTTATATATTCCTATACAATATTTGTTCAAGTGCTTTATTATGGCATTTTTTCATATTTTAAAACATTTAATTTACTTGTGTACTTCTGCATGGTTTACTTACAATGCTATCAGCTTTGCTGCATTACATGATATCGATCTATCTATATATTAAGGGAAAACATCAAAATCATCTCGATCTGTTAGTTCAAAAATTATCAATTTAATCTAAATTCAAACAATTTAGTCTTTGTTATTTTATTTATTATCAAAATAGTCCTTCAGACCATTACATTTAATTGAAAACTATATTCACCATGTTATCCATTGAAACTATATATATATATATATATAACTTGAAGTATTACGAAAAAATACCTATAAATTACAACAACAACAAAATTCGTAAGATCATAAAACGCTCCTTTAAAATTTAAAAAAAAAAAAAAAAAAGTTGAGAGAGAAAACAAATAGCAGCCTTCAAATTGAGATGAAAAAACGAGGTTGTCATTAATTGTTTCAAAACTTGGAGAAAACATGTGTCATTTTTATCCCATCACATACTTCGGTGTTATTTCCATTAAAATTATTAAGTTTGTGCTATATATTCCCACTAGGGTGGGCAAAAAACCAATAAACCGAACTGAACCGAACCGATCCAATTGGTTTTTTTTTTTTTTTTTTTTTTTTTTTTTTTTTTTCGGTTTTCTTATGTAAGCTAGTTTAGTTCAGTTCATTTTTTTTTAAAACCAATTGAATCGGTTTTTTTCCCAGTTTGCTATCCCAAACCGGAAAACCGAACCGAGATCTAACTTATATATATATAAAAACCTAGTTTAATGTTCAACAATCCATGAAATTATAAAACTATGCAAGTGTATTATATCATTTTTTTTTCCTTTGTTTTTTTTTTTTTTTTTGCTGAATATTATTTTAAACTAGTATTTTCAATTTATTCAAGCCCATAATTTAATTTGGTCGAAGACTCAAAAGGATTAAAATATGAAAATATGTGTAATAATTAAAGCCCATGAATTTGGTCCAATAGGACCAAAACCGAAAAAACTGAACCGAATTGAATTGGTCTATTTCGGTTGGTTTTTGATCGGTTGATATCTGTAAATTTTATTGGATCGATTCATTTTTTCAAAAACCAAACTTTATTGGTTTCATTAAAAAATGAACTGATCCATTAAACGTTCATCCCTAATTCCCACCATTGCCTCCCCCAAATGGTGCTATTTACCCTTGTCAACTCATGAATTAGTTCCTTTTCCATGTGTGCCTCATCCGTTGGCTCATTTTATTGGCTAATTTACCTCCAAATAGTATTATAAATCTCACCGATTCATATCTTAAATACTGTAGATGAGTCATTGCCTATAAACGTAAGCTTTTGGTCCAGTGATTTTACTTAGTGGCGAGGCTATCTAGGGGCCAGGAGGGGCCCTTTGAAAAAATTCATATAAATCCTCATAACAAATTTAAATATTTTTTGTTTGTTTGTTTTTAAATCAAAATTCTACAGTTTAGCTCCCCGAACTTCACTAAATTAGAAATCCTAGCTTCGCAGTCTTTGATTTTACTAACACAAACCATATTGAATTTTGAATTTTTGTAATACTTTATATATTTAAATATGAGTGTTACATGTAGTTTAAAGAAAAATATGGCAATTACTAAATAGGTCCCGGTCTTTTTTTAAAATTTCAAATAGTTTGCGATCTTTACATAAGTGATCAAATTGGTCCTCATGTTTTTTGCAAGTGTCAAATTGGTCCCTGACTTTTAAAAAATACCAAATTGATCCTTGTAAACATTTAAGTTGAGCATCTCCAAGAGTCTCCATTGGAAACCCTCCTTAGCTTAGTTAAAGGAGGAGCTGCATTTTACAGCTCCAAGGGGGTTCCTTAAAGGGCCCCTTAAATGAGTTTTGGTGGAGCTCACTCTCTCAGTTAAGGAGGCTCAGTTAAGGAGTGGCTTCACCCCCCTTAAGTGAGTTCCACGTATTTAAGTTTATTTTACTTTTTACAAAGCAACATATATTTAAGTTTTAAAACCCAACAACTCTTTTATTGTCCAATGAATTACCAACAACTCTTTTTTTCACTATAAATAATAATTATAAATTAAAACATAAGATAATAAAAAAATATATATTAAATGAGCCATTTAAGGGAGTATTTTTAGAACACATACCCATTTAATGGCTCCTTACAACAACATCCACCCTTAAATAAAGGGTCTTCAAGGGAGACTCTTAGAGATGCTTTTAGACTGTTGATTTTGATAGAAGTATGAAATTTCTTTACTACCCTATTTAAAATTCATAAATAAATAAATAATATATATTATTATTATTATTATTATTTTAAAAAAGTAATCGGTGTTGTGAAAAACCAGAACGTGAATATTAGGTATTTCTCTTCCGTGTTCATCGGCTCAAATTCCCAACAACCATTTCAACAACATCCAAAATGATTTTGGCATTACGTCTCGGATAAAAACAGCCTTTTCATGAGGAATTAAAGGGAATTCCACGGAAAGACTATTCGAATCAAAGCCGAAAACTAGTAAGCCAACAACATCAAAGGTGAACCTTTGAAACAATTCTTGCAAGTCCACTTGTATTCCCAATTTGGAGACGTGCTCAAGAACCAGAACGAGGCCTTTTTCCACCTTGTGCCATGCTATCCGTAGACAATTTTCACAATTTATATATATATATATATATATATAATCTTTTGCATGTGGCCACGTGGACTATTAGATTTAGAAGATGATTTGACGAGTGCATATGTCATGCCATCCGTAAACAATTTTCACAATTTTATTTTATATATATATATATCGTACAATTTCAACAACTCATATTATGAAAGTAAATATTTGGAATATTTATTTATGCAAGTTTCGATAGACCCGTGACTCAGCCATCCAACGATGAAAATTATTTGCAAAAAAAAAAAAAAAAAAACAGCAGTGCAAGTGGTAATTGGCATCTTTTAAGTCTGCCAGAATAATTAATTTAAAATATATATATATATATATATAGATTCACTGTGATGAAGCAAAGTGATAAAAAAGAAAGGATAAATGCCAAAAAACCACGGTAATAACCATGCGTAACAAGCCCTTTCAAAAAAAGAAAACATACATGCGTAACAAGTATGTTAAATACTTTTATTAATCTATGAAAAATACCATAAGAACTTGAACAATATTAATTATTGCATATATATATATTGGAATAAACTTTGCATAACACATCATATATTACATTCATGATAATAAATACACGAATAAAAAACACACACACACATAAAGGCAATTTATTTGCTTAATTATGCATCATATTACAATTTTATTAATTTATATATCAGTTTTTAGATATATTATTTCATTTATATATTGTTCGCTTGAAGACATCTCATCTCAACCAAATCTCTTTGCGATCTTGACCTTCAAACCATATTTCATATGAAGTACGATGGAATTTTTGGGAGTAACGGGATGACCCTCTACCAGTTGAAGACGATAATTCCAAATCAGAGCGACTGCGATTATTTTCATTTGAATGAAAGACATGTCTTTGCCTACGCAACTTCTAGGCCCTGCATTAAACGCAGTGAATTTGTAAGATGGTACATGCATAATTCCTCCTTGCTTTGTAATCCACCTCTCAGGCTTGAACTCCAAGCAATCTTGTCCCCATATTTCGTGCATCCTTCCCATTGAGTAGAAAGAAATTAACATCCTTGTGTTTTGAGGGACTTGATGACCACTTGGAAGTACGTCTGCTTCTAATGCAGTTTTGTGGTTAAAAGGAACTGGTGGATACAACCTTAATGTCTCGCACAAGGTTGCATGGAGATAAACCAATGAATTCAACTCTTCTGTACTGAAAAATATCAACTTTCCATTCTCTTGACGTTTTTCTTTAATTTCTTCTAAAATTTTGGTTTCAATTGATGGGTTTGTTGCAACAAACCAGAAAAACCAAGCAAGACATGCACTTACAGTGTCTCTTCCGGCAGCCACGAGACTAAAGGCATGGTCTCTTAGGATCTTGTTCGAATTTTCGCAAGTGTAGTCGGTTTGTCCTCCTTGGTCCGCCAAAAAAGCACTTAAGAAGGTGAATTCCTCTTCCTCCTCCACTGGGGATTTGCTCCTGCTTATTAGTTTTTCTCTGGCAGCTGAAATGCTCTGGAATAAAAAACGATCAAATATCTCCCAAGCTTCTTTTAGCTTCTTCTCTTCTCCAATTTGTAACCATTTCAACAACTTCCAAAATGATTTTGGCATTAGGTATCGGATAAAAACAGCCTTCTCCATATCATCAAATGCCTTTTCACGAGGAATTAAAGGTAATTCCACTGAAAGACTATTCGAATCAAAGCCGAAAACAAGTAAGCCAACAACATCAAAGGTGAACCTTTGAAACAATTCTTGCAAGTCCACTTGTATTCCCAATTTGGAGACGTGCTCAAGAACTGGAATGAGGCCTTTTTCCACCTTGTGCCATATACATTTCTTCAAAAATAGTTCGAACCTCTTGTCATGCATTACGGACAACATAAATTTTCTTTGGGCTTTCCAAACATCTAAATCTGACCTGTGTTAGAAAAACCCACATGTGAAGCTCAAGAAGATGGGAATGAATCTCACATTGAAAACACATATAATAAGAGAAGGGTATATATACTAGTGGATGTCACAACCCATTAAACTAGTCTTTTGAGTTGTAAGACTATTCACCAATATATATATATATATATATCAATTCTCATAAACACATAAACATACAAATATCGAAATTTAACAACCTGAAAATTCCATCTCCAAGTGGTTCAAAAACTTCCCGAAAATCCGATCCTTTTGAGTAGTTGGCAAAGTTTTTGGCCAAGATATGATTGACATTCATAGGATCACTGGTGACAACAAAGTCCGAATTCGGAGACCAACCACCCTTAAACTCGAGAACCCCGCTACCATATATGAGAGCATCAGTGGCAAACTCATGTACCCGCCCCACATTGAGAAGAAGCCCTGGCAGCATCCCAACAATTGGCCAGTCTCTGATATTTTGTGATGAGTTTTTATTCTTCATCCAATAAGAAAGGACGAAGAAGCACAGAAATGCAACAACTACTTCCAAGTATCCCCTAATATTGCCATTTTTTAATTTGATTCAATATAGCAAATAGGAATATAGTACTCAATCCCAGTGGCCAAGCTCACTGTATATATATAATACTTCTCTAATCAAAACCATCCTGACTTTATAATTTCCGGATACGTCTAATCAATGGTACTCACTTTGGCAAAGGTTGGTATAAGTAAGTACCAGGTTCGAGCCAAAGTGAGGGAGGCCAAAAGTTAAATAATTGGTACTATTAATGACGTATCCGGGTCTCATCAAGACAGTGGGTCGTGGAGCCCACTTGAGATGTGCGGGGTCATTACACCTTACCTGTTTTCATGGCGTTTCTCTGTGAGGTACCCTGTTATGCCAATGGATAGGCGCCTTTGGGGAAAAACTTTGAACACATGTTCTCAGTGTAAGGCTCCCTGCCACCCGCCATGGATGTCTAAAAGTTGTGGATGATAAAAGTTTGAATATAAAGTGGTTGAATAAATGGTTAGAACTTAGAAGTCCCTTTTGTAAAGCAATGTGTGCCCGATGAGGATGTGTATATAAGAACATTTAGAGTTTAGTCTACATTTTCTCTTATAAATGTAACCAAATAGTCAACAAAATGTAATCTTACATGTTACAACTAATCCAACCCTTTTTTTTTCTTGATAAAAAGTGATAAGGTAGATATAAGCAGTGTTATAGTAATCGGCTTAGGCGGCCGATTAGTCGGAGCAAAACAGCTAGGTGGTCGGAAAACGCACTGAAAAGGTGAAAATCGGACCATTTCTGCGGTGGCATGTAATCGGACACGTGGCCGCGTAATCGGGCTAGGTGAGTCAAAGCCGTTGACTCCTTCGTTCTTCTGCACCGGAAATCAACTGGAATAAGGCGCGGGATCACCGTTTTTGGCGACTGAACTAGCTAGGGTTTGGTCGGCAATGGAGGCAGGCGTGAGGTTGAATATGAAGTTGAGGAAGGTGGGGTGCGTTTAGCAGCAGACAGAGGTGCACTCAGGCTTCACTTGAGTCAGGTTGGGCCAACGTTTGGGCTTGTGTTTGGGCTCATGGCCTGAGCTCTGATTTGCATGGCAAATAATGAAACGCCCCCTGATCTCTTATAAAATCACAACTTCAATCTTCCTTCAATAATTACACTTATATCCCTAGCGTGATTTTAATGCCTTAGCGTGGGTTTTATGGGATCAATTGAGGCTTATTGGGCCAATTGAGGCTTATTGGGTTAGATGCAACATTGGGCCTAGGCTTAGTGGGTTTTCTTTGGATTTGATATGTGGAATTTGTTTGTAATTGTGTTTTCCGATTAATCGGCCTAGGCGCTAGGTGCTGGGTCTCCGCCCAACTAGCGCTTACTAGAACATTGGATATAAGTATGCTATTAGTATGTTCAGAGCTAGATATCTACCAGAGAAAAACTCGAAATAACACTCTTTTGTTTACAAATGTTATCCATTATTTTAGTTCACAAATGTTTTGATTGTGTGTGGTGATGGCATACAAATAATTTCAAATTATACTTTTGTTTTAAAAAAAAAAAAATGCTTGAAATGCAAGCTAATTGAGATATGAAAATTATTTAAAAATTCTAGAGATGTGATTACATGTTAATATGATAAAAAGTTTTTCTCTTCTACTCTACAAAAAATTTACAACTTGTTATTTCTTTGTATTGATTGTTATTTTTTATTTTATTTTATTTTATTTTTTTTGAAATGAATGAGAATTCAATTTTGATAGTTGTTTGCATTATATATAAATTAATTCTAATTGTTATAATGCATAATTTTTTTTAATTGTTTTTTATGAGTATGAGAACACGTGATTCTTTTAATGATTTAGGATTCAACTTTAAGACATTACATTAATTTAGTTTAATAACTGCAATTAAAATAATAATAATTTTTTATTTTTATATATATAATAATAATTTT
This sequence comes from Acer campestre, assembly GCA_954870605.1. Taxonomy (NCBI): domain Eukaryota; kingdom Viridiplantae; phylum Streptophyta; class Magnoliopsida; order Sapindales; family Sapindaceae; genus Acer; species Acer campestre. The sequence goes on along the minus strand of OX940803.1, from coordinate 7,994,916 downwards.
TTTGGACAGGTTTATAAATTATAAGTATTTATAACCATCATATGAGTAAGTTAAGGGAAAAACGGGAAAAAAAAAAAATAGGAAAAAATTGGGGATTGGGAGAAAGGGGGAATGGGGACACCTCTCAAACACCCCATCCCCATTTTCCCTAAATAGGGAAACATGGAGGGATGTGAGAAGTGGTTTAGGAATGGGGATGAGGAAACCATATTCATCCCCAATTGTCATCTCTATTTTTGACTTTCTTTCGATTTTGTGTTGCAGCCAGCTTGCAGGTACATTTAATTGGAACCTGGATAAAAAAATTCTATTAAAATAAAGTGATATAAATTAATCTGAAATAACCAAATTTATTAAAATAATAAAGTAATTAAATTAATCTGAAAGAAAATATTATATTAAAATAATAAAGAGATAAAAAGTAATATAAAATAAATAAATAATTCCATTAAAATAATAAAACAAAAAAATTAATTAATTTTTTTTTACTCAAATAATAAAGTAATAAAATTAATTTGATACAAAATCTATTAAAATAATAAAGTGATTATAGTTAGAAAGTAAAAAAAAAAAAAAAATGTGGGATATGAGAGAAAATTGTTTTTTTTTTTTTTTTAAATATATATAACTACCATCCCTACTAAGAGGTGCTGCGTAAAAATTGTGTTTTATTATTCATTAAAATAGGTTGAAATCGGTGAAAATTTTATTAAAGGAAAGCAGATTCCCTTGTTTTCTTGCTTGGAAGCTCTTCCTAGAGAATCTACCTTGTCCCATAAGTGCAATTAAAATTCAAAAGTTATTTTCCTTTATCAATCAAACACCGCCAAAAATAGCTTTTGGAATTTGGATTAAGTTTATCCTAAATCGCTACATCGCCTATCAAAGTACCACAAGAATTGTCAGTATCATCAAATGTGAATAGATATCATCCAAATTTCACTGTTATTAACTCAGCCTTGTAAAACAAATAACTTTTACAAAATTTGGGAGAAGAAGAAAGGACAATAAGAGTTAGAGGTGACCACGGTTCGGTTAAACCGTCGATTTTGTCCGCGGTTTAACCGGAACCGGAACCGGATTGGCTAAACCGGAACCGAAAACCAGAACCGAAACCGTCGGTTTGGAAACCGGTGGTTCCGGTTCCGGTTCCGGTTTTGGTTTGGGAGTCCTCCAAACCGTCCGAAACCGACGGTTTTTGGCCAAAAACCGGCGGTTTATTAAAAAAAAAAAAAAAAAACAATGAATCAGACGCTGCCACATGGCAGCGTCTTTTAAAAAAATTACCGTTAACTTTGTTAAATATTAAATTAAAAAAAAAAAAAAGGAACCAATCAGACGCTGCCACGTGGCAGCGTCTGATTTAACCGTTCTGACAGTTAGAAAAAATATATATATATTCCACCAATCACACGCTGCCACGTGGCAGCGTGTACAAAAAAATTTACCCGTTCTGAATTTCAGACTGACTGGGCAACGACCAAATTTTTTTTCTTTTTGCACCCCTCTATTTCTTTTATTTGCATATTCACCCCTCTCTACTATACTATAAATATCCCCCCATATTTCATTATTCTTCACACCACTCTCATTCTCTCAACTTCCCTCAACTCCTCTCAATCTCAATTCTCAAATTCTCAATTCTCTCTACAATTTTATTTAATTCTCATTCATATATAAATTATTTCTTATATTTTTTACTATCTACTATTTTTTCAATTATCAAATTGATTTACAATATTTATTTCAACAATATAATTTTTTCTATATATATATTTTTCCAACAATATAATTTTTTCTCTCATATATATATATATATATATATTTTTCCAACAATATAATTTTTTCTCTCATATATATATATATATATTTTCAAAAATATATTTTTTTCAATCATCTTTTTTTTTTACTCTATATTTTATTATTTATATTTATTTTTTATAATAAATATTTAAACATATTTTTTACTTGCTTACTCTATATTTTTTACTCATATTTTTCAATGGCAAGTGGGGGAGATAGTTCAAGAAATAAGGACAAAGGAAAGGCTCCAATGGGAAACTTGTTGGAAGATATTGGTCAAGCCTTCAGTTACGACGATTTGAATTTTCACCAATTCCTTCAAGAACGATTTGGATCCGATCCCCCTTCTGCTCCTAATCCTCCTCTAACAATTCCCGAGTTCAACGAATTCGACCCCGCTCAAAATACCCCCCTTGAAAATCTATCTAATTCTAACCCCACAGCCTCTTCGGATGCTTTTTTTGCAGGTGAAGCTGAAGAAGAAAAGCCAATGAAGTCCGAACTCTTCAAAGTGCATATGAAGAAAACCAAGGTAGATAATGGTTTCGAAATCCAGTGCAATCACTGCGGCAGAAAATATAAGGTTGGAAAAAACTTCGGATATGGCACGTTATGGTCTCATATCAAAAGAACTCACCCATCTGAATTCACGGCAGCGAGCAACCAATCCCAAATCTCCAGGTACGCAACCCCTTCTAATCAATTATTTCGTTACACAACTGAAAACAATAGAGAACAATTAGCATTATTGGTTGCAACTGAACACTTACCTTTTGGTTTTGGTGAGAAAGTAGGTTTTATTAATTATTGTCAAAATGCATTAAATCCTGCAATGCAACGTGTTCCTAGATCCACTCTCACACGTACACTACATACCATTTACAGAAGAGAAAAAAACAAATTGAAAACATATTTTTCTGAATTTCAAGGTCGCGTTTCCGTATGTGCCGACATATGGAGCGACAATTTTGGTAGTCATTCATATTTGGGTGTCACATGTCATTATATGGATAATAACTGGGACATGCAAAAAAGAATTCTTGCATTTCGTGTTTTTGATGACTCGCATTCAGCTCAAAATATTTTTCAACTCCTTAAAATCATTTTTCAAGAGTATAATATCCTAAACAAAATTTTTGCTATTGACTTTGATAATGCTGCAAGCAATACTGCATCTATTCCTATGTTACAAAAATTGTGCAATCCCTATTTTGGAGGTAAATTATTTCATCAACGTTGTGCATGTCATGTTTTAAATTTGTGTGTTCAAACTGGATTAACAGAGCTTTCTAGTTTTATTAGACCAATTAGAGATAGTATTAACTATATCTAGAGGCATAACAAAGCCCAGAAACAATGGTTAAAATATTGCGTTGCGAATAATATGCATCCCAAAAAATTTTCTCGAGATATTAGCACTCGTTGGAATTCAACTTATAAGTTGTTTTGTGAAAGTGTTGAATATAAGGAAATATTAGTTTCTTTTATTACTTATAATGTTCCTTCAATTTCTCTTCAATTGAACCATTGGGATGTATGTATAAAAATTCTTGAATTGTTACGTGTTTTCAATGATGCTACCGTCACTTTATCTGGTGTTTACTATCCCACTACTCATTCATTTCTTATTCAAAGTGTTAATATTGTTGGTGCATTCAATGATTGTGATGTTGATCCTCAATTGAGTTCATGTGTTGATGCCATGAGGAGAAAATGGTTACAGTATTATAGGCAGATTTCAAATATTTACTTGCTTGCATTGTGTTTAGATCCACGCTTTAAACTTGAATATTTGCAGGTTTATTTAGCTAGTTATTATAAATGTTTAGATTTAGAAATTGATGTTCTTCAGTATTGTGATTCCGTTAAGGAATTGCTTTATGAATTATACAACGAATATCTTAGAATATATGGTCCGTCTTTGAATGTGCCGGTTTCACAACCCTAACCCACATCGTGGTACTAGTAGTTCTGAAAAATTTACATTAAGGGGTTTAGGGGATCGACTGTTTTCCGAAAGAACCAAAAAATTACGAACATCTTCTTCATCCTCAACGGAATCCGAGGTTGACAGGTATTTACAAGACAGTAATAAATTTAAAGATGAAGAATTTAGTATCCAGGATTGGTGGAAGAGTCATCAATAAGATTATCCAATTTTGGCAATTATTGCCAAACAAATTCTTGGAACGCCGGTTTCTACAGTTGCTGTGGAACAAGAATTTAGTGCAGGTGGAAATATTTTGGACCCAAGACGATCATCTATGTGTCCACAATCACTTGAAATGCAGTCGTGTGTTGATGATTGGACAAAGGCCAAATATAGACAACAAGAACTTCAGCCGGAGATAACGAACGACTTCTTCGAAGATGAACAAACGACGGGAACGGAAGGCAGTGAATAGATTCCGTTCCAACATCCAACCTCCAACACCGAGCAACTAATTAAAGGTAAAAGAACTACGTGGCCTTTGATTCCTCTACATTAATGGAGGATACGTAGGCAGCTTAATTATGGTAAAAAATTAAGTGCAAGGCCGATTTTTTTTTTTTTTTTTTAATTTTAACTTTATTACATTGTAATATTGTATATTTGAATTCAAGCCTTCAAAGCCAATTTCTAATTTTATTTTATTTTATTTTTTGTGAAATTGTAAAGTTGTATTTATTAATAAATGTCAATTTATTTTTTTCTAAACATTGTGAACTACTTAAATACTTCAATGGAAAATGTTTGTAAATATATTGATTGGGATTTAGGAAAAAAAATTGAAAAAAATAAAAAATGGTTGTAAATGTACTTTTATTTAATAATTTGTTCATTGAAAATTTGGAATTATGATTGAGAAAAATGGGAAGAATTAATATTAATTGGGATTTGAAAAAAAAAATTGAAAAAAGAAAAGAAAAAATGGTTGTAAATATATTTTTATTTAATAATTTGTTCATTGGAAATTGGAATTATGATTGGGAAGAATTAAAATATTGATTATTTAATTGGGTTAAAAAAAAATAAAATAAAAAAATAAAAAAAAACCGGAACCGGAACCGGCCAAAACCGGAACCGAAACCGGACAAAACCGGAACCGCCAAACCGGCGGTTCCAAACCGGTTACAAACCGGTTTTTCCGGTTTCGGTTTCGGTTTCGGTTTCGGTTTTGGGTCCCTCCCAAACCGACCCAAAACCGAAACCGGCAGTTCGGAACCGAAACCGGAACTGAACCGGACCAGTGCCACCATTTATTAAGAGTATGGACCATGCACGTATTCTTACTTGTTCTGTATACAAAATACATAAATCTCTACGTCAAAAAATGTATTATTATTATTTTATTTTATTTTGTCATGTTAAAATGTGTTTTGTATTCATACATATTGAGATGCAAATATGCAATGTTGATGTAAATATATGATGAGAAAAGAGAATATACTGGTTAGGAATTTGAAGTTCGGTGAAGATCCATTTTTTGGAGAAGCAACGACCTCATCTTATTGACACTGTTCAAGCAAAGGCATATATGCTCATCGAGATCCTTGAGCTGGTCTGTGAATTTCTGTTGGCTCTTTCTCAACCATTTCAACACCTTGTTAATGCAATACGTGTCCGCACCCCGCTGCAGTGCCAACTTTACAAGCTTCTTGTCTCCCTCAATGTCGGTATATAATCCAGCAACAAGACGGTCAATAGTTTCTAGTTCATTGTTTAACACAAAAGTACCTTTAGCAGCAGCATCAAGTTGTTCCACATGAGCACGCTGTTTTTTAGTAAGAACACAAGGAAGAAATGCTGTACTGAAGGGAGCAGCAACAATGGCAATAAGCGCATGAGTAGCAACAGCAGCAGCAGCTATAGTGACTGCCGCAGCTGTGCCAATAACACAAAGGGCGGCGCCTGACGTGGCACGATGAAAAAGATGAACTCTGGAGCGGGATTTACGGAGATTATGGTCAAGTTCGGAAAATGATCCCCGTATTCTTTGGAAATCGTGAGAGTTGGAACAGGGAAATGGGTTGTCGACATTATCAAATTGGAGGAGGACTTCAAAAGCTGTATTGCATTGTGATTGAGTGATGGAGTGATTATCGAGGGGGGAAATCTCAAGGAGCTCCTGTAGAGGAGCATAGAGAACACGGGCACGATAAATGCTTTGATGGAGGAGGAGGCAAAGTTTGGTGGTGCTCTCACTGTGGTCAAAGTAATCAGAGACAAGGCGGGTGAGGGTGTTGGACTTGGCATGCTGAAGAGCCTCTTGTACACATTCTCTATTGGGTTGGAGGACCTGTGACAAATGTAGTTGGTGTGGATCCTTGTCTCCATTTATATGTTCAATCTGCACTTGGACTTCGTTATGGTCATTGTTGGGTACATGAATCATGGTCCACATGTCCTTGAAGGAATTGGTGTGAACAGTTTGAGCGTATCGCCATGTAAGGTTAACAGTGGGTGAGCGCTGAGTGCTTGTCGCAGGAGAACCCTCTGTAGAATTCCCTGCCGGCAACATTCACATTTGCTTTAATCAAAATGAACTTCATTAAATCATCCACAAAGTCCACACAGAAACAGGACCAACCCTACTAACAAATTTACCAGAGAAAACTAGAAAAAGTAGCAACAATAAACCTAAAAAATGACTACTAACCAATCAAAACAAGAATTATCAGAATCAAAAAGGCGGACAACAACAGTGGAAACTGATGCTACAAGCTTACAATAAAGATGATCAATGACTTATTAATATTAAACCAATGCCCCCGGTTTTTGCTCAGCTCTAACATCTGTAACGGAATCATGAATATCATGTGATCTGTACTATTTCATTCTCACAAAAATTACAAACAAGCGCATACAAAACAAGCTCCCTGAATATAAAAATAGAGAAAAAGTAGTCAATTCTTAACTGCACATAACTAGATACTTGAACTTGAACAATTTAATTAGGTAAGATCTTCATTTACGCAATTATGCAAACACACGACGTGCATTGTAAAAGCCTTCATAAAACAAATTATTACCTGGAGGACAAGCATGCATGATTATTGATTGTCGCCGGTGAAGCTGGAATCGATGAGGTTGCTGATGATGATTTGATGGAGAGACAATGTAGCATTGCGAGACGGAGTCGCCGGGTAGGTGGTGTCTTCAACCTGGGTTAGCCTCTGAGCCTATGACTGGTTTTCCCAAGTCAAAAATTTCGAATATGGATAAGAATTCTCCAGAAACAACGATGTTCTAGGGTTAAATTGAGAGCTATATATGAATTTGCTTATTACAAGTCGATTGCAATGGAAGACATTAACACAAGGAGATGGAGGGTTTTAGCTCTTCCGCAGTCAACCCGAAAGGGCATCTCCTTTGACCTTCTCAACCAGTGATTCGTGTAAGAAAAAAACGAGGATCAGAATCGGGCACCCGTACCGTATCCAAAACCCGATTCTAATAAACTAAGTGGGCCTTGGCCCAACAATAAAAATGAAGACTACTGAATACAATAACATTTATATATATATATATTATTTTTACATTCCTTAATAGGAAAAATGCTTCGGTACGCCTCGACTTATACGTCCAATACTCCAATCTACTTGTATTATGTCGTGTGGTATGCATCTCTCGCGTAATTAGTTATTCATGTCACATGACGTGATTTGAGTTGGTATTGACATATGACAAGTGCACGGAAGCATTTCTCCCTTATTAGATAGTGTAAATTTTTTTCTCTCATAAAAATACTTGGATTACGAAAATTATACTGATTATTATTATTTTCATCACAAATGATGTGTAAAATTTGAGTTGGTATCGTTACATTAATTATCATGTCATAAGTGACAAGTTACATTCTTTCAACAGTATGAAAATAAAATGAATAATAAATGAGATTTATGCAATATAACATTTTTTTCACACTCCTTACTTGATAGGGTAAATTTCTCCTCTATCCTAAAAGATACTTAGAAAACGAAACTTTTATTGACCGTTAAGTTAATATTATCAAATAAATTATCATGTCATAAGTGACAAGTTACGGACTTACCTAATAGTATGAACTTGACTACAATAACTGAAATAACATAATCAGACTTAATTGGCTATAAGATTTCCTAATTCTTTAATAAATTTCAGAAGGACATCAAGTGTATGTTCCTTATTACAGGGTTGGGAAAAATTGTTTAGACAAAAATGGAAGAAGAAAGAAAAGAATGTTATTACTTATTAGTAACCTTCTATGTACATGAAAATTGAAATCTGATGATGCAGGGAGGCTTTACAAAGGCATCAGAAGAAGAAGTACCATACAAAGAATATAACTCAATCCAATCTAACCAAACAAGGACAGAAATCAGCAACAAAAAAAAAAAAATGGGCAAACAACATTCTTTTACAGAGAGTGGCACAACACAAGGAAGGACATCAAAAACACTAACAAAATTGTATAAAAAAATCACACAAACTCCAACCTTCAATTTTATATTAACAACAAATTATGGTTTTTTTTTCATACATTCTTATAATGGAAAAAAAAATGAAAAAGAAAATAATGCAGCTGTTCTTTATACACTAAACAGCTGAACTTCTTCTCTCATGGCTTCCAGAAAAAAAATATTGAAAAGAGGAGGGAAAAGAATGTACTTGACAAAAATCACGCTCAATAATTGGGACAAAAAAAAACAATTTTTATTTTATTTTCATTATTTTGTAGCTCGAAATAGCTGGCTTCCGAGAGTCACCGTTGGGGTTCCTTCACTCATACCTGTTGTCAAGCTCATCTCTTTGTCGAGTGTACGATCAAGTTCCATAACTACGTAGCCCATAGAAGGTCGTCTCTCACTTGAAAGGTCCAGACATCGGGCTATCAAACGAATGAATTCTTCCATACCTTCGGGCGTGAAGCTATTCCCTAGTCTCTGGTCAACTATGTTCGAGAGATTGCTAAGATCTTGACTATTTTGCACCTTCATAAGGGAAAACAATAATACAAGTTTTTAGCTCCAGAAAAGTGCTTGCAAATGTGCTGCATTACATGAAAATTTACTTGAAAAATGTGACGAGAAGGATATAAAAGTACAGGCACAAGAATATAAACACACAGCTTGAGTGAAAAGTGATGCAATCAATTCTCCAATGGCATAAAACGAATGGCAATTACTATTTACCAATTCAACCATATTCTGACTGGAATCTAACGATGGTGACTCTGATGCTTCCCACCCGCTTACTAACTCCAAAAGGAAAACCCCAAAACTATACACATCGCTTTTTTCAGAAAATCTTCTGAATTCTTTCACCCTGCATAAGTGAAAAACAAATAAACAAAGTGATAAAACAATATATCACCGGAATGGGCACACAAACGTGGGGAGTCAAAGGAGTAACATACTCTGGAGAAAGGAATATCTCATCGGCTGTCACTTGTGAAGATGGGCCTGCAACATCAATTCTCCCAAGAAAGTTAAGGAGTTCCGCATCTGCAACCTTAGCTATAAAATTTTCATCTACAAGAACGTTTGCTGTTTTAAAATCCTTATGTATCAAACGGGAACTCAGAGAGTGAAGATGAGCAAGACCTGCATATAGGAAAGTTATAAGAAATTGCATGAATTAAAGAACAGAGCTACAAGATAATTCACAGATGGCTTCAAGACCTTTCACAAGTAGAGGTGGTATTTTGAATGACTCGAAGTAATAGGGAAGCTTACAAAAGATTTTGTGGGACTGCTATTGATAGTTTATCTAAAGAAAAGAAAAACTGATACCAGGAAAGCCACAAATGCTCACTGATTTTGCAGAAGATCACCTTTAGCTGCCCCTAGAGCTATTGAAAGTCTAAGCTTGAACTCTAGCTTCTGACGGGAATCCTGACCACTAGATAAGATTATGCCGGAGACACAGAGCGAATAGAAAAAGATAACTTCACTTGCATACCCAAAATAAGATCATAAAAGCAAAATTAGAGACTGGATAGAGAGTTACCATACAAGTGAATGGAAACGCTTCCGTTTGGTATATACTCGTATATAAGAAACTGTAGATTATTTTCCTAACAGTAGCCCAGAAGAGTCACAAGATTCTAAAAGAAATATAAAATAAAGTGATATAAATTAATCTGAAATAACCAAATTTATTAAAATAATAAAGTAATTAAATTAATCTAAAAGAAAATATTATATTAAAATAATAAAGAGATAAAAAGTAATATAAAATAAATAAAAATTTCCATTAAAATAATAAAACAAAGAAAATTAATTTGATTTTTTTTTACTCAAATAATAAAGTAATAAAATTAATTTGATACAAAATCTATTAAAATAATAAAGTGATTATAGTTAGAAAGTAAACAAAAATGTGGGATATAAGAGAAAATTGTGTTTTTTTTTTTTAAATACAACTATTACCGGGACCTGGTGGGATTAATTAGGGGGGGTGTATTCAATTAGGATTCTTTGAGACATTTAAAGACATTATAAATCATGGTGTATTCAATTAGGACATTTAAAGACTTTAAAAGAGTCTATATTAATCCAGTGGTATTCAATTAGGATTTCTATGGACTTTTAAAGAATCCTTTTAAATCTAGGTGTATTGAATTGAGACTTTAAAAATGTCTACAAGAATCTAGGTGTATTCAATTGAGACTAGATTTTAAAGGATTTTCTTAGATCATGGATTTTGGTGGATTTTGGTGGACTTGATAATGAGAGATATAAATATCAAATGTCATATCATGTCTGGTCTTCTCTCCAAAGATTTTGGTGGACTTTTCTCTCTCTCTCTCTCTCAAAATAGAAACGTGTTGCTTCTTCTCACTTCTTCTCTGCTAAAATAATCATGATTGATGATCTTCCATTGTTGATTTTTTGACTGCAATCTTACCCAACAACACCCAAAAAAAATAAAAATAAATAAATAAAATAAAAAAATAAAAAATAAAAAAAAAACCCTAAGCCAAAGCACATTCCACTACCACGATTATCGTTTTTTTTTTTTTTCTTTCCTGTGAGTTACACACACCGGCATGTGGCAACACATACAAGTAAAGACGTTGATTTTTTTTTTTTCATTTTTTTTATTTGTATGTGTTTTGCCCTTTATACAGGTTCTATGCATTTAACTTACCTTTATTTTTATTTTTATTTTTATCTTCTTTTATCATTTAACTCATCTTGATGTAATTTATGTATATAAGAGTTAGAGTTTTTTATTTTTATTTTTTTTTTATTTTTAAAACAATAAATCCAATAACAAAATTTTAAATAATAATAAAGTTGATTGGACTTACCAAAGAGGTGTACATATAGCTTTTAAGGGGTGCAAATATCGTCACTCTTCTCCATTTATAATAGAAGTCAGAGATAACAAATCCATGAAAGTCCATAGATGTCTAAACAAATCCATGACAGTCTGAGATAGATGTCTAAACAAATCCATAAAAGTCTGAGATAGATGTCTAAACAAATCAATGAAAATCTATGTGGATTTATAATAGTCCGTAAAAATCCATGAAAATTAAATGTCCTTAAGAATCCTAATTGAATACACCCTCCTTAGACACAATCGGGGAGAGATTACATATGAACTCTCACAACCATAGAGAGGGCTACTCCCACAAACCGGGAGAAAACTCCTCACACATGTTTATAAAATACATATGGTGGGACTTGAACCCCTGACCACTAGGTGTGAAAGAGAAGTGCATAACCATCTCTACTAAGAGGTGATATGCAAAAATTGTGTTTTATTATTCATTAAAATAAGGTTGAAATTGGCGAAAATTTCATTAAAGGAAAATAGATTCCCTTGTTTTCTTGCTCGGAAGCTCTTCCTAGAGAATCTACCTTCTCTTAGAAGTGCTATTAAAATTCAAAAGTTATTTTCCTTTGTCAACCAAACACCGCCAAAAATAGCTTTTGGAATTTGGATTAAGTTTATCCTAAATCGCTACATCGCCTATCAAAGTACCACAAGAATTGTCAGTATCATCAAATGTGAATAGATATCATCCAAATTTCACTGTTATTAACTCAGCCTTGTAAAACAAATAACTTTTACAAAATTTGGGAGAAGAAAGGATAATAAGAGCATGAACCATGCACGTATTCTTACTTGTTCTGTATACAAAATACATAAATCTCTATGTCAAAAAATGTATTATTATTTTTATTTTTTTGTCATGTTAAAATGTGTTTTGTATTCATACATGCAAATATGCAATGTTGAAGTAAATATATGAAGAGGAAAGAGAATATACAGGTTAGGAATTTGAAGTTCAGTGAAGATCGATTTTTTGGAGAAGCAACGACCTCATCTTATTGACACTGTTAAAGCAAAGGCATATATGCTCATCGAGATCCTTGAGCTGGTCTGTGAATTTCTGTTGGTTCTTTCTCAACCGTTTCAACACCTCATTAATGCAATACGTGTCCTCACCCCGCTCTAGTGCCAACTTTACAAGCTTCTTGTCTCCCTCAATGTCAGTATATAATCCAGCAACTAGACGGTCAATAGTTTCTAGTTCATTGTTTAACACAAAAGTACCTATAGCAGCAGCATCAAGTTGTTCCACATGAGCACGCTGTTTTTTAGTAAGAACACGAGGAAGAAAAGCTGTACTGAAGGGAGCAGCAACAATGGCAATAAGCGCATGAGTAGCAACAGCAGCAGCAGCAATAGTGACTGCCACAGCTGTGCCAATAACACAAAGGGCGGCACCTGACGTGGCATGACGAAAAAGATGAACTCTGGAGCGGGATTTACGGAGATTACGGTCAAGTTCGGAAAAGGATCCCCGTATTCTTTGGAAATTGTGAGAGTTGGAACAGGGAAATGGATTGTCGACATTATCAAATTCGAGGAGGACTTCAAAAGCTGTATTGCATTGTGATTGAGGGATGGAGTGATTATCGAGGGGGGTAATCTCAAGGAGCTCCTGCAGAGGAGCATAGAGAACACGGGCACGATAAATGCTTTGATGGAGGAGGAGGCAAAGTTTGGTGGTGCTCTCACTGTGATCAAAGTAATCAGAGACAAGGCGGGTGAGGGTGTTGGACTTGGCATGCTGAAGAGCCTCTTGTACACATTCTCTATTGGGTTGGAGGACCTGTGACAAATGTAGTTGGTGTGGATCCTCGTCTCCATTTATATGTTCAATCTGCTGCACTTGGACTTGGTTATGGTCATCGTTGGGTACGTGAATCATGGTCCACATGCCCTTGAAGGAATTGGTGTGAACAGTTTGAGCGTATCGCCATGTAAGGTTAACAGAGGGTGAGCGTTGAGTGCTTGTCGCAGGAGAGCCCTCTGTGGAATTCCCTGCTGGCAACATTCACATTTGCTTTAATCAAAACGAACTTCATTAAATCATCCACAAAGAGCACACAGAAACAGGACCAACCCTACTAACAAATTTACCAGATAAAACTAGAAAAAGTAGCAACAATAAAACTAGAAAAAGTAGCAACAATAAACCTAAAAAACGACTATTAACCAATCAAATCAAGATTTATCAGAATCAAAAGGCAGACAACAACAGTGGAAACTGAGGCTACAAGCTTACAATAAAGATGATCAATGACTTATTAATATTAAACCGATGCCCCCGGTTATTGCTCAGCTATAACATCTGTCACGGAATCATGAATATCATGTGATCTGTACTATTTCATTCTCACAAAAATTACAAACAAGCGCATACAAAACAAGCTTCATGAATATAACAATAGAGACAAAGTAGTCAATTCTTAACTGCACATAACTAGCTACTTGAACTTGAACAATTTAATTAGGTAAGATCTTCAATTACGCAATTATGCAAACACACGACGTGCATTGTAAAAGCCTTCACAAAACAACTTATTACCTGGAGGGCAAGCATGATTATTGATTGTCGCCGGTGAAGCTGGAATCGATGAGGTTGCTGATGGTGATTTGATGGAGAGACACTGCAGCATTGCGAGACGGAGTCGCCTGGTAGGTGGTGTCTTCAACCTGGGTTAGCCTCTGACCCTATGACTGGTTTTCTCAAGTCAAAAATTTCGAATATGGATAAGAATTCTCCAGAAACAACGATGTTATAGGGTTAAATTGAGAGCTATATATGAATTTGCTTATTACAAGTAGATATCAATGGAAGACATTAACACAAGGAGATGGAGGGTTTTAGCTCTTCCGTAGTCAACCCGAAAGGTCATCTCCTTTGACCTTCTCAACCAATGATTCGTGTAAGAAAAAAAAAAAAAAAAGATCAGAATCGGGCACCCGTACCGTATCCAAAACCCGATTCTAATAAACTACGTGGGCCTTGGCCCAATAAGAAACATATGAAGACTACAGAATGCAATAACTTTTATATATATATATATTATTTGTATATTCCTTACTAGGAAAAATGCTTCGGTAGGCCTAGACTTGTACGTACAATACTTCAATCTACTTATATTATGTCACATGGCGTGATCTGAGTTGGTTTTGACATATGACAAGTGCACAGAAGCATTTCTCCCTTATTAGATAGTGTAAATTTCTTCTCTCTCATAAAAATACTTGGATTACGAAAATTATACTGATTGTTATTATTTTCATCACAAATGATGTGTAACATTTGAGTTGGTATTGTTACATTAATTATCATGTCATAAGTGACAAATTACATTCTATCGACAATATGAAAATAAAATGAATAATAAATGAGATTTATGCAATATAACATTTTTTTTCACACTCCTTACTTAATAGGGTAAATTTCTCCTCGATCCTAAAAGATACTTGGAAAACGAAACTTTTACCATTAATATTTTTATCTTAAATGATATGTAACCGTCAAGTTGATATTATCAAATCAATTATCATATCATAAGTGACAAGTTACGGACTTACCTAATAGTATAAACTTCACTACAATAACTGAAATAACATAATCAGACTTAATTGGCTGTAAGATTTCCTAATTCTTTAATAAATTTCAAAAGGACATTAAGTGTATGTTCCTTATTACAGGGTTGGGAAAATTTGTTTAGACAAAAATGGAAGAAGAAAGAAAAAGAATGTTATTACTTATTAGTAACCTTATATGTACATGAAAATTGAAATCTGATGATGCAGGGAGGCATTGCAAAGGCATCAGAAGAAGAGGTACCATACAAAGAATATAACTCAATCCAATCTAATCAAACAAGGACAGAAATCAGCCAAAAAAAAATGGGGCAAACAACATTCTTTTTACAGAGAATGGCACAACACAAGGAAGGACATCAAAAACACTAACAAAATTGTATTAAAAAAATCACACAAACTCCAACCTTCAATTTTATATTAACAACAAATTATGGTTTTTTTTTTTTTTCATACATTCTTATAATGGAAAAAAATGAAAAAGAAAATAATGCAGCTGTTCTTTATACACTTATCAAACAGCTGAACTTCTTCTCTCATGGCTTCCAGAAAAAAAAATATTGAAAAGAGGGAGGAGGGGAAAGAATGTACTTGACAAAAATCACGCTCAATAATTGGGACCAAAAAAAAACAATTTTTTTCTATTTTCATTATTTTGTAGCTCGAAATAGATGGCTTCCGAGAGTCACCGTTGGGGTTCCTTCACTCATACCTGTTGTCCAGCTCATCTCTTTGTCGAGTGTCCGATCAAGTTCCATAACTACGTAGCCCATAGAAGGTCGTCTCTCACTTGAAAGGTCCAGACATCGGGCTATCAAACGAATGAATTCTTCCATACCTTCGGGCGTGAAGCTATTCCCTAGTCTCTGGTCAACTATGTTCGAGAGATTGCTAAGATCTTGACTATTTTGCACCTTCATAAGGGAAAACAATAATACAAGTTTTTAGCTCCAGAAAAGTGCTTGCAAATGTGTTGCATTACATGAAAATTTACTTGAAAAATGTGACGAGAAGGATATAAAAGGACAGGCACAAGAATATACACACACAGCTTGAGTGAAAAGTGATGCAATCAATTCTCCAATGGCATAAAATGAATGGCAATTACTATTTACCAATTCAACCATATTCTGACTGGAATCTAATGATGGTGACTCTGATGCTTCCCGCCCGCTTACTAACTCCAAAAGGAAAACCCCAAAACTATACACATCGCTTTTTTCAGAAAATCTTCTGAATTCTTTCACCCTGCATAAGTGAAAAACAAATAAGCAAAGTGATAAAACAATATATCACCGGAATGGGCACACAAACGTGGGGAGTCAAAGGAGTTACATACTCTGGAGAAAGGAATATCTCATCGGCTGTCACTTGTGAAGATGGGCCTGCAACATCAATTCTCCCAAGAAAGTTAAGGAGTCCCGCATCTGCAACCTTAGCTATAAAATTTTCATCTACAAGAACGTTTGCTGTTTTAAAATCCTTATGTATCAAACGGGGACTCAGAGAGTGAAGATGAGCGAGACCTGCATATAGGAAAGTTATAAGAGATTGCATGAATTAATGAACAGAGCTACAAGATAATTCATAGATGGCTTCAAGACCTTTCACAAGTAGAGGTGGTATTTTGAATGACTCGAAGTAACAGGGAAGCTTACAAAAGATTTTGTGGGACTGCTATTGATAGTTTATCTAAAGAAAAGAAAAACCGATACCAGGAAAGCCACAAATGCTCACTGATTTTGCAGAAGATCACCTTTAGCTGCCCCTAGAGCTATTGAAAGTCTATGCTTGAACTCTAGCTTCTGACGGGAATCCTGACCAGCTCCTGAAGGAGGAAGGAGATAAATATGATGAAACATCTCGGAGTTAAAAACTGTATTATGAATGTTAAGGCAAAATTTATCATATATATCATGCTCTTACATATTGCTAGAATACCAGCGAGACACATTTACTCATTTAATTTTGAAGGAAAGATAAGATTATGCTGGTGACATAGAGCGAATAGAAAAAGATAACTCCACTTGTATACCCAAAATAAGATCATAAAAGCAAAATTAGAGACCGGATAGAGAGTTACCATACAAGTGAATGGAAACACTTCCGTTTGGTATATACTCGTATATAAGAAACTGTAGATTATTTTCCTGACAGTAGCCCAGAAGAGTCACAAGATTCCGATGTTGAATAGATGAGAGGAAGTGTACCTGAGAGTAAAAAGCCGTCACATAAGACCAAACCATGACAAATGCAACGAGAAATGTACTGCGGTAGCAGAAACACAGATAAAATATTCCAAACCCATAAGCTAATCCCGCATTTTAACATACGGCTTATAACAAGGGAGAAAGGACACGGTAGCCTAGAATGTTAGAAAAACAAAGAGAACTACATAAAAAAGTTCTAATTCACATTCCAACTGTTAAAAAAGTGAGAGGACACTTCTTGAGATTGAATCGTATTAATTTCGTTGCCAATTTCTAAAGCTACAAGTCACCCTCATAAAAAGTTTTAGATTAAAAAGAAAAATAGAAGAGAAGTCCCAGAATATGGTTTATCATGCCACAAATTGACCCAAACTATAATTGATATGAATCAGGTACTCAAATTTGCTAGTGCTTTTATAACATTTTTAAGCCAGCAACATAGCTATATCATTATTGGTACCTGCTAGTTTAGTTGGTGACATGTAAGAGGTCTTTAAACCGAACGCATTCACTACAAGGTTTAGGGCGGTCAGGTTTACAATTTAGTTGTATTGAAATATAATTATTTTTTAAAGAAAAACAGGAAAGGTAACTATCACACTTCACAGCAAGTTTAACATTTGAAAGTAAAGTTTGGATATTGCCAAGGATTCAAAGAAACATGTCTGCATGACTGCATCTGACATACGGCTATTTATGGCTCTCCTCATCAATTTCGTAATTTTTTTTTTTAACAGAGTGAGAAGGGTTACTGGAAATGATCCTGAACTATTTGTTATGAATCATCTCATTGAGACAACTTTAGCTATAGGCAAGGAGCATATTACCTCATCAATAAATTCCTGACTAGGTACTCCAGGTCGCTTTTTGATGGCAACCAGCATTCCCTCCTGAAGCAAACCCTTATATACCTCTCCGAATTTTCCTACCCCGATCAAGTTTTTATCACTAAAACTTTTTGTGGCCTGAGACAACTCTTCCATCTGAAAACTCCTAGCTTCTCGTATTGATAACTCAATCCCAACATTTCTTTCCACTGCAGGTCATCACAACAAACCATGAATCAATGTTTATTTAAATTGAACTTGTAGCCTTTAAAAGCCTCTTCAAAACATAAATGTATAAAAGTTACCCTGAACAGATGGATCGGAGGACCCGGTCTCAGAAGTTCTTGAAGCACTCTGATTGTGAAATAGGCAGAACCAAATAAGGAAGATAACTATCCCCACCAATGCCACAGCTCCTGCAGCACCTCCAATTATTGCCGCAAGATGCGTTGACATTTGGTATGGGAACCACTTCAACTATGAGGTAAAGTATAACTACAATACAATATAATGCTGTACATTGAACCTGAAATATCAAGATAACCACAAGTTAATGAATCTTAATCTAGGGAGAACACACAAAACAGTATGAACATGAAAAAATAAAGTCAAATTCATGCATTCATAAGATTTCATATAACATATATTGATTAACATTATTTCTTCGAGAATCGAAATAATATATGGCTATTCCTGGGAACAAAGCAATAATTGAAACAAGTAAATTTCGCTTCGAATTAAGTTCAATCCTGGTAGACTAAGGTGCAAGAAACCATAACCAGAGTGTACAAGACATGCATGCATTGACTTGAATATATACTCAACAATCTAAACTTCTGACTAATGCTATCAAAACTAACAATACATAAATGTCAAAACATTTAAACACAAAAAGACTGTAACATAGCCCAGTTCTGCAATGCAAGTATGCAACCTTAACTCTAGGAATGCAGATTAAGTATTGAAATTGAAATAGAGAAAGTTCAAACCTGTATTCCCAGATATATAATTCAACTGAATCCCCAGAAACCTCAACTTCATTTGCCAAGGACAAACCAGAATCAATTTTCCAATATGAGTATCATCAAAATCAAAATTCAGCTACTTTCTGGCATTGAAAATGAACAATCCCTTGTATCAATCAAACAAACCAACCCAAAAAAAAAATACCCAGATAATAATTACAGCGAATCAAACAAGAAACGGTCTGGTCATGAAAAGGAATGAAAAATCCAGACCAGAACCAATTCCTCTCGGCAGGTCCAAAAAACAGAGTAGCAGCACAGAGACGAATGAATTAAGAATCCCCAGAAGCATCTATGTATCTATCTATCAATCTATGTATATATCTATCTATACATATATCAATCTATGTATATATATCTTGCTTGTACTTTTGAATAAACATTTAAGTAAATAAATCTCTCTCTCTCTCTAGTCTAGTGTGTATCATCGTTGGATACAGACAATGCCGACAGAAAGCGACCTTGCGCCGACAACACAAAACGCACAATCACACACACTCTCTCTCTATCTCTCTCTCTATCTCATAAACAGGGTTTATTGCTCTCCTCTACCAAACCACCCACAAAAAATTATATATAACTATAAACAACAATCAAACACTCAAAACCCCACAAGAAAAGAAGGAAAAACAACAACAATAAAAAGTTAAAAACGAATAAAATCCAACAAATCTATTATTTCCATGCCCAAAAAAAAGACAACCCATTTACAAGCAGAGCACGAATTCAAAGATTATTATGAACAAGAAAACGAATGAAAGCAAGAAAAGAAAAGGTTTTTTTTTTTTTTTTTTTTTTTTTTTGTTGTACTTCTTTTCTCTCTCAATTAATTGAATTTTAATATAGTTTTATTTGTGGGCTGTAAAGCAGTATCATATATACTTGTCTGGTACTGCAAGTTGAAAGGAAGTTTTTATTTTCTGTCTTGTACAGACCACCTTGGCTGTATCATATACTGATTCACACACAACAGTACTACCAAGCCAACTTAATTTTATATATATATATTCATAAAATTCACATAAATTCATTCTCATATACTTCTGATATGATAAAATCAATGGAAGAATAATAGAGAGAGAAAGAAAAGGAGTGATAGAGAGAGAGAGAGAGATTCAAAGCTGTGCTGTGTGGGGCAGTCATCCCCACCAGCCAGCTATGTTGACATTGCTCCTACTGATTCCTATAATAATAATAATAAATTATTTATGTTGTGTATTAAAATAATATATATAATATAAAAACCAGTCTGCATAGAAACTATAAAAGCAAAAGAGATATACACAACGGCTACCTCCTCGATCTATAACAGCTCTGCAACTTTTTGGAGTTTTTTAATCCAATTTTTTTCACATGAAAACGCTTTGGATTCTTGTCATTCTTAGCGTATATCAATGATGATTTTTTTTATTTTATTTTTTTTATAAAGAGAACTGGAAATTAAAAAAAAAAGGTGTTGCAGCCGATGGGTTACTTACAAGTTACACCCAATGAGACATGTCTTCTTTTATCAGCATATAGACCAGATGCCAAGCCATGATTGGGTTTCTCTGAGATTTGTTTATATTTATTAAAGAGACTTGAAAATGTAGAACCAATAATACTGATAATAACCATTAACAACAATAACAATAATGCAGCAACCACCATGCTTTATGTTTATGCTTAGTATGTATATAAATAAATGAATATTATCAATGTCAACGTCCAAGAATTATTGTGGTTCAATCAATGATTTTCATTTCAACCTTTTACTTACTGTCTTCATAATTCATATTGTGTTTAATGTGGTAATCAATGAAGTAAATCTAAATACTTTTTTATATTTTGAAAGAATGGATATCAAAATCTTCAACAACAAAAAAAAAAAAAAAAAAACAAGAATATCCTTGAAGTATAAACTACTAAGCTGTCGATTTGGACAACTTTTTTGATATTAAATTGGACTCAAACCAACCGTTCAAAAATGGTGTTTCAATTTATGTCTGACTAACCAAATTGGTACGTATGTCTATATTTATGGAAGAAGTTGAAAAAAAAAGTAACTAAATGTACATACATATTCCAATTTGGTTGGTTAAACACGGATTGGAATACCATTTTTGAACAGCTGATTTGAATCCTATTAAATTCCTATCATATATCATGGCATCATCATGACTATCCAACCAAGTAATCATGAGAAAATATCTATTTAATTATTTGGAATCAGTGAATTTAGCTTATTTAACCTCTTTATTGATTTAAATTTTAATTTGAATAATGAAAAAAAAACACATAAAATAATTAACTTTTCATATTTGAACGGGTTTAAGCCTTAAGGTATTTTAAGATATAAGAGACAATAAAGTGCTTGTTTGGTTGAGCTTTCAATTGGCTCAAAAGGTCTACTAACGTCTATTTGAGTTTTTTAGAGTTGTTTGGTTGGGCTTTTGAGATTGCCTATTTTAAATTGAGTAGATACTAGTAGAGTTTAAACCTCTACTGGGCAAAAGCTTATAGGGAGGTGCTTCTCTAAATAGACATTTTTTTTTTTTAAAGTCTACCAATCAAACATCTATGATTTTTTTTCAAAAACTCTATTTCTAATAGATCTACTGCAAGTAAATCTTTTACCAATAAAGGTTTTTCAAAAGTCCAACCAAACAAGCTCTAAGTCTTATAGTGAAAAAAAAAAAAAAAAAAAAAAACAAACAACCTCTTAAATGGTAGACTTTCTACAAATAGAGCTTTTAATGAGAAGATGTTGATCGTTTGGTTATCAATTAGAAAAAGTTTTTTTAAATGGTAGGATTATCAAAATATTCAAAAATTATTTTAAATGATAGAGTTATATGAGACATTTTAGTGTAATTAAAAAAGCTAAAAAAATATCTACTTGGAAAAGCCGAAAATTTGAGCTTTTTTAAATATACGTAAAACAGTTATTTTAATTATCCAAAAACTATACTAAGTGATAATCAATTAACCAGTAGATAAGCTCTCTCAAATGGACACTAGCACTACTTGCCAGTATGAACTTCCACTCTCAAATGCATAAATTAAAAAGTTTGATTGTCATGTAGATTTTAAGTTGATGTGAGAGGAAAGTTTAAATTAATTTGGTTCTTTCTATCAAAATATTAATTAATTCAAACAAGTGTCTTTATCTTATCTTAACAAATAACATTAATAGGCTGTAGGCATTAGGTACAACATTGGTTTTTTTCTTTTTTTTCTTTTTTTATGAATATTTAAAAGATGTCTTTTCATGGCATTTATTCTAGTATTCTACGAACTTTTTCTCTAGCTATGTTTGTATTTTACGTCTTAAAAGTTAAAATACTTATATGATGGTTTTCAAAGTACTATCTTCATTTTCGGTTAAATACATTTATTTATTTTCAAAATAAAAATACTGTACTAGTTTATTTATTTTATTAATTCCAATAAGTTTTCAGTAAGCCTCTACTCTACAGAAGATAAAGTGTTAGTGTTAAAGGTTAAAACCACGGAAGATAAAGTATTACCAGCTAAAAGTATTAAGAATTTCTTCGATACAAAAATGGCTTACATTTTAATAATTGTTATCATGTCAACAATATTGAGAGATTTACTTCATATATTACATAGAAGTATACTTGATAGATAACAAAATAAAAAATCCCTCTCCGGTGCTCCTATTCAAAATATTAATTACTTTATTTTTTATACAGTATCTATTTATCCACCTATCTAGGCCCGGTATTATTTTGAAGCTTTTTCTCTTTGTTGGATTCGAGCCGCTGACAAGCTCATCCATCTACCAGCAGAACTACGTCATTGGGAGTCATTTTTAATCAAACAAATTTCTTAACAATTATTTATTTATTTATTTATCTCCAATACCAAAGTTAGCCTACAAAATAGCTATCTAACAAGGCATCTGAAAGTTGACAATGTCTATAATTTTGTTTTCTACATCATCTTGACATTAAGTAGCAATAACCGCATTAAAGAGACATATTTAAACATAATGTCTATTTGTTCTATGTAGCATAAGAGAATCTCATCAACTTATATCTTAAATATTATAGTTTTTTAGCTGGTGGTTATTGACATCTTTAGAGTAAGAAAGGTTACCATATGTTTTCACCTACACAGGAGTCATGTTTATTTGATGAAATGAGGTTAGTCCAGTGGTATATCTCTTACACCTACATCACAAGGTTGTGGGTTCGAGTCCTCCGTTCATTAAAAAATCCCAAATTTATTTAATACTTCAAGAATAAAAAGAAATCATGTTTATTTGGAGTGGAAATTGCCAAAAAAGACCACATATATTATGAAAAATTTGTTTTTAACCACAAACGAAATTTTAATTGTTAATAACCATATTTTTGAGAAATTACTATAAAGCCCTCATATAAAAACTATCCCCAAAACACACTCTCTCTCTTTTCTCTCTTTTATCTCTCTCTCCTCTGCTCTATCTCTCCCAATCCTCTCTCTCTTTTCTCCTCTCCATCCCGTCGCCCGTCGCCCATCGCCGGAGTCGTCGCCGAACTGTCCGGGCTGCACCGGGTCGTCAAGCACGACTACGCTGGGCTAGTTCGTGTGACATTCGGCAGCTTCGTGCGACTGCGACGACAGACATCCGACGATGTGGTCTGCAATTTGTTCGATTGGTTCAAAAAACCCTAATCCTAATTTCAATTGAGGAAGAAGAAAAAGGAAGAGGAAGAAGAAGAAGAGGAAAAAAAAACTAATCATAATTTCAATTTAGTCCAGATTTTAAGTTTGAATATTTACATTAGGCATGATTTCAAGTTTGGATATTTTCATTTAGGCATGATTTCAAGCTTGGATATTTCAATTTACTTATGATTTCAAGTTCGCTTCGAGGTTTAAAAAACACTATTTTTAGGGGTACTCTGGTAATTTATGGACATACATTGAATTTTTTTTAAAAAAGTGGTTATTAACAAAAGTTTAATGTTTTAAGTGGTTAGTTTTGGTTTTCTCTCTGGTTTGAATGAGTTCTTAACATTTTGGTGCATTTTGTTCCGAGGTTGTTAGGCCTTAATGAGCTAGGCCACTAAAAGCCCAAAGAACAGTCCAGATACAAATTTGTTCGTAGTGGGCTTTGAAGCCCAGGATGGAGAGTCAGCATTGCTAAAGGGTCAAGGGTCGGGTTAAGGCCGGTCAGGGTCAATGCACTCTTTTTTAGATCTTTTTGTTTCTCTGTGGACCCGTTTATGGTATAGCCTACTGCTACTGGTGTCCACACCAAGCAATAAAATGCTGTCGTTTTGCTTTTAGTGTGACACTGGCTGATCCTCACTTTGCCGTTGTCGTTTTGTTTACATTTATTTTTCTTGAACAAAAATATTAATTATTGGAAGGGTCTACTTGTCTTTTGTATTTGACTATTTCAAAGTACATAAAAACAAAGTTTAATTAACCATTCCAGACTAGCACTATTGCATAAATTCGAAGTTTTTAAGGGAAAGGGAGGACTCGAACACCCAACCTCGTGGTTCAGGTATGAGGGGTTTTACAACCGGATCAACTTCATCTCTTCCATTTTCAAATATAATAAAACACTGCAGGCCGTAGTTTTCTTAAATATGTAGTTCTTTACTAGTCTATGTTTAATTGTTACGTTAAATTTTTGAACTTAAATATAGTTTCTTGTATTTCATATTTACTCTCTATATAACCATTTAAAATTAAGAATGCATGTAGGTTGAAGATATACCGAACAATTTTGATTGGGCACTTTAAGATGTAATTTAATTACCACGGATTTTGAGACTCAAATCAATTTTCAATTTCCAAAAAAAAAGAAGAGTAAATATATGTGCAACCGGGGTCGCGGCACCGCCGCGGCCCCGTAGTGCAAAAAAGAAAAAAAAACACACGGGCCCCATGTATTTAATACACGAGTCCCACATGTTTTTTCAATTTTTTACACTACGGGGCTGCGGCGATACCGCAAACCCCGGTTGTATGTAACACAACCCAAAAAAAAAAACTCACTTCGGTGTAGAGAGCCGCGTAAAAAAAAAAACCCCTCGTCCTTCAAACGATATTCAATAGTCTATGGATCCACCTTCAAGATGTGCCAAAACTGAAAAAGCACACAAAACAATTTTATTTTTTTAGAGAGAGAAAAAAAAAAAAAAAGCACATGTACATGTCAATTTAAAAGGAAAAAACAAAAAACGAAAAACAGTTTTGGGATATGTTTTACACTTATAAATGAATGAAAGCTAGAGCTATGATGAGAAGTAGAATCCATAAAACACAGACCAAGATCATCCATTTTTGCAAATAATGAAAACTAAAAATGGAAAATTAATCAACAACGAAAGTCCATTGATTAAAAAAAGGAAAAAAGAGGGAGAGATTTGAGGAGCTTTCATGGTACCTATGATTAAGAAAACGTAAAGTAGTCTGAGCAGAGATTTGAAAAAACAACAACCGTGGACGATGAAAGTATATGTGACAGATAGAGACGATGAGGGCAGCCGAAAAGAGGGTGAGTGACAAATAGAGAAATCAGATTAGTATTATGATTTATGATTTATGAATATTTATATATAATTATGCATGGTTAATTGGCTAATTACTCTGTTATAATTACATAAATTTTATTGTGATGTCCCAAAAATTCTGCATTGAATTACTGAAATGATTTCCTGTTATAAATTGAACTTAATTCATGCTCCCATTTAAGGAATTAACTTCGATTCATTTTCCAATTAAACTTGATTCTTTTCATTTTTATTCCAGATCCAGTAAAACTTAAATCAAACAGTTGTAAAATGTTCAGAACTCATTTAATGGGGCATTTAAGGGACCTTTTGGAGTCCCTTAATTAAGCTAAGAGAGGCCTCCAATAGAGACGCGTGAAGATGGTTTTAAGTTGTTATTTTCTTGAACTCAAATGGAGTGATGGTTTATTTTAGTCAAAAAGTCAAAGACCTATGAAAAATAATATTTTGCCAAACAATAATGCTAAACATCCCATCTTAAATCCCACTTTTTTCATCTCACTACATATGGCATGTGAAGTGTTAAATTGTGAGTGGATACATATTAATGATGATTTATCTCACCTACCTCATGTATCCACTCACCATTTGACACCTCACATGCCACATGTAGTGGAATGGAAAATGTGGGATTTTAGGTGGGATGTGTAGCATTACTGTTTGCCAAATCCCCATCACAAATTGATTTTATTAATATAGGTATCAGCAAATGGATGGATGGATGAAAGTTAAGGGACTCGGTGCAATTTTGTCTTTAAAAATTAATTGTTGTATAATTTAATTTATAAATTGTTAAAAAATTTACATAACCACTCCACCTCATTAATTAATTTCCTCTCATAAATTGAATTTAATTTATGCTCCATTTAAGGAATTATTTTCGATTCTTTTTCCAATTAAATTGATTCTTTTCATCGTAAAACTTAAATCAAACAGCTGCAAAATTTCCACAAACAGAAAAATCAAGCACACAAAAAAAAGGAAAGAAGAAAAATAAAAGAAGAGTATCCAGTAATTTATTTCTTGAGATTTTTTTTTTTAAATGATTTTCATACAAAATAACGAAAGGGAGAAGCCATGAGAAAAGGGTTGGAAAGCGACACGTAATAAACCAACCCAATCACGTGCTCACGCCTCACCAAACAATCTATAATGCATGCAATAGCAGAAACCAAAAGCTAGGTATTATAATTAAACAAACAGTCCAACACCACCACCACCGTCACCACCAGGGGCAAATCAGTCTTTTCGTTCTTGACCATAATTTACCGAGCTGCCTGAATAGGGACACTGTGCAGAACCACAGTCTCGACGGTTAGACCCGGGCCGAACCCGAAAAGAACACCCCAGTCGAGACCTTCACCGGTGGTGGCCTTTCCTTCTTCGACACACTTCCTCCTCATCTCATCCAAAATAAACAACACGCATGCACTCGACATGTTACCGTAATCGCTCAAAACTTGTCGGGTCGCTCTCAGTTTCTCTTCTTTGAGACCCAACTTGGCCTCCACCTGGTCGAGAATAGCCGGACCACCCGGGTGAGCGATCCAGAAGATAGAGTTCCAGTCGTTGATACCTATCGGAGAAAAAGCTTCGACCAAGCTTTTCTCGATGTTCTTGGATATCAACCCAGGAACGTCTTTGAGCAAGTGAAATGTGAGACCCACTTCACGCAAGTGTCCGTCAATGGCTCCATCGGAATCAGGAAGGATGGTTTGACCGGCGGATACGATTTGGAACAACGGACGTTCAATTGAAGTGTCGGGATCGGCACCGACGATGACCGCTGCTGCACCGTCACCAAACAGTGCCTGCCCAACTAGAGAATCGAGGTGGGTATCAACGGGACCGCGGAAAGTAACGGCTGTGATTTCAGAACAGACAACAAGAACACGTGCACCCTTGTTGTTTTCAGCCAAATCTTTAGCGAGACGTAGGACCGTCCCACCAGCAAAGCAACCTTGCTGGTACATCATGAAACGCTTGACGGATGGTCGTAGGCCGAGGAGCTTGGTGAGCTGGTAGTCCGCACCAGGCATATCTACACCTGAGGTTGTACAGAATACGAGATGAGTGATTTTGGATTTTGATTGGCCCCACTCTTTGATCGCCTTTTGTGCGGCTTCTTTGCCTAGCTTTGGTACCTCCACCACCACAATGTCTTGACGGGCGTCAAGAGACGGCGCCATGTAGGCACACATGTTTGGATTCTCCGTCAGAATCTCTTCCGTTAGATGCATGTAACGCTTGTTTATCATCGATTTGTCACCTGCCATATATGCAAAAAAAATATCCCACTATCAGTTTTCTGATTTCTCAATACAAGAACTCGTTACTCGTGCATGCAACTGCTAAATAGAGTTATTAAAAAATAATTCAGTGCTAATCTTTGTCGTGAAAAAACCAGTAAATCCAGTAAGGTCAAGATAAAGATCGGTAGAGAATCTTAATCCGTCAAAAGAAAAAAAAAAATGATATGATGGGATGAAACGTACACATGCGCTTGAATTTCTCTTTGAGCTCGGTCATGTGCTCGCTCTTGGTGATACGGAAGTAATAGTCAGGGTAATCAGCCTGAGTGACACAGTTGGAAGGAGTGGCGGTGCCAATGGCGAGGACGGTGGCAGGGCCCTCGGCTCTCTGGGCCTTCCTGATTTGCTCAATTGATGCCATTTGAAGTAAGTTAACCAGTGGTAGGAGGAGGAGGAGGAGGAGGAGGAGGAGGTGGTTTGGATGCTGCTTAGAGGGGTTTGGAGTGTTGAGTGATATGTTGGGATCTAATGGTGTGGGTTTTTATACAAGTAGGAGGTGGTAGGTTGGATCAATGGGCAGTTCGCTACCACGTGGGCTCGGGGTTAGGCTTCTCAAACTGTGGTGGTTGTGATGCCACATATCTCTCTCCTTTTTACTTCCACGTTAACAATTCTTCATCTTCCTACCTTAATTAATGTACGGTAAAGCTTTTTCAAACCAATTTAATTTTTGAATTCCCCCTTCTCATTTTGGACACATCTTGTTGTCTCTAAGTTGTAATGTCCATATATAATCTTGATTGCGTTTTATGATATCATGATCACGTCGTTTGTGTTTTATAGGTATAAATGACAGAGTAATTTATAAATCATGAGGTTTCAGGTATATGATTCTTGCATGTTTTTCTGAGATCGATCAACTATGTAATGTTATAGAGTTAACTCTATAACATTCCATAGAGATATGATCATTTGTAGGAGAGTGTGTGGACTTCTAAAATAGATTAAGATCCCCTACTCATCTCATTTGTACTCATCTTTTAAACATCTATTGACAGGTGACACCTAAACAAATGGATGGTTTGGATTAATTTGTTTGTTTTTTTTTTCTCTCCATTGCATAACAACTGACGTCATTTAGATTATTTTCTCTCATCAATCTGATTATTTTTTTTCTTAAATTCATCTAGTCAAATCCAAACACACTTCTACTTCATCCTAAAAAAAAATCTGGACAACGGTGGAGCAAACCTAGAAATCCAATATTAATCTGATTTTTTTTTTTCTTAATTCAGTTAGCAAAAAAATTCCATCTCTTCAATCAAATTGCACAGCGATACTTCATCTTAAAAAGAAATTCTAGAAAATGGTGGAGCAAACCCAGAAATCCACCATTTTCCAGATTTTTCTTTTAGAGTTGTAGTGAATTAAGAAAATCAAAGAAAAATTATATATTCAAGAAATATTTTTTTTTTTAAGAGATTGGAAACCCAGATCTTCGTCTTCTTCTTTCTTAAAAGAAAAAATCAAAGAAAAACATGGAAATAATAAAGTTCTTTATTCATTAATAACATCAATTAAAGAAAAATAAAATTAAAATAACTTCTTTTTTAAAGATCGGGAAACTCAGATAAAAGAAAGAAGATGGAGACGAGAAGGAGAAAAGGAAAGAAAAGACGACCAGAATCAGATGAAGAAAAGGAGAAAACTCAAACCGTTAGGAAGGGGAGAGAGAGAGAGAGATGGGTGAAAGTGGAGTTTGAACTCTGATGTAAACGTTGTCGAAAATATATAAATCTAATCCGGTCCATTCATTTGTTAAGTTGCCACATGTACATAGATCTATAAGATAAGAGTATAAATAAGATGGATAGGGGATCATAATCCTTCTAAAATGTTACATAAGTACATAACCCACTGTATTGTGTTACAAAATCGAACCCACATAAAATACTAATAAAAGTATCATAATAATGTCATTTAGTACCGTATCGCCGTATGATTTATATGATAACGACAAATCACTTACTAAATCTAAATCATTATATATCCTAAAGACAAATCATTTTCCAAATCTAAATCATTGAGGTGATATTTTGTTTTTGGTTGTGTATTATTAATATGGGACTCGAACCATGGATATTATTAGACTGAATGAAAGCCAATTACCACAAAAACCACTCTGGCTATTGGTTGTGCGGTAGTTGACTTTAATTTGTAGATTTCTTTGGTAAAATGTATATATAATTTCATGAGATATTATCAAAACCCCTTTGTAGTTTGCCATATTCCCCATTTTCCCCATCTATTTTTTTGATAATCCCATCTATTCTCATTAATGGTGAAATCCCCCTAATTTTCCATATTTTTATATATCGATCTAGTGGGGGTGTTTCGGTTTGTGAATGAATATGTTTATGATTGAATATGATTATATGGTTTTTTTTTTATTTTTCTTTTTTCTATTTAGTTTTGCTTTGGAGCTGGTGAGAGTTTTTTAGTGGTGTTTAAGATTGATGATGGTAATAGTGATGATGATCTGGGGATGAATTTTTGGTGTTTGGGATGATTTGTTTCTAGTCTGGATGTGGGGATGAAAGTTTTATGGTCTGGATTTTTTTTCAAGTGCTTTTAAATTTTTTTAAAACAATATTCAATTTTGTTTATGTAATAATTTTAATTTTTTTTATAAATAATTTAATAAATATCTTGTGGGTAGAACAATCATTTCCAAGTTATATTGAAGGGTAACATAATCTTTTGTTTAAAATCTTAATAGAAATTGATGGCATGAGAGATTTTGGGAAGCATGGCAAACTAAGAGGTGATTTTGGCCGTTGATAAAATTAGAGGGGAGAAAATGGGGAATATGGTAAACTAGAGAGGGAGTTTGATAATATTCATAATTTAAGGGAAAAGATCGTTTTGCCCCCTGACGTTTGCCCTATTAGAAAGGTGAGGACGGGATTTACCCATATTGGCCAGTCCCCCTCTGAAATCGAAATAATGTTCAAAGAACCCCTTCTGTTAGCTTTTCTGTTTGAAAAGCTAACTCTGATAGTATACAGTGGATTAAAAAACGATTTTGCCCGTAATGCCATTTAGAAAATGATCATTTAACCCTCAAGATATTTATTAAATAAAAAATATATTTAAGAAAAAGAAAATTAAAAAATCATAATTGAAAAAAAAAATGGATCTCTACCGTTCATCTTTGAGATGGATGGTGAAGATATCATTTATTATTTTTTATTTAATTTTAAAAACATAAATTAAAAATAAAACAAAATTTTCTTAAAAGAATTGTTATTCTTGAACTCTACCAAAATTATAACATCAATTTTTTTTTTTTAATCCCAAGTCCATCATGAAACCACCACCTCATCATCGGTCATCACCAAACCCCCATCATCATCACCAACACGGCAACACCAAAGACATATGCAGAACACAACACATCACATATCCATAACACAAATCAACCACCCATTCACCGAATACCACTCATTCACCACACACAACACATCCACCAAGAACCCAACCCATAAAACCCATTTTTGAGAAAAGAAAAAAAAAAAAAAAAAACACAAGCCTAGACACATATATTGTTGCTCGTGATCTCTCATTTCTCTTTCTCTCTTGTTTGCATATATTTTTATTTCAAACCTAGACACACTTCCAACAAGAAGCACAACACATCACAAAACATGTTTCTCTCTTTTGAAGTTTGAAGAAGAGATAATGGGTAGTTGTGGTAGGAGTGGAGCAGTGAGATGGACTCCGGTGAGATGGACAATGGATCTCCACCGGATTTAATTTTTTATATAAATTAAAAAATTAAATCACCAAACACCAAACACCAAGAACCCAACGTACCCAAAAAACCCAACCCAAACTAGATCTAATTCGAAGAGAAAACAAAGAGAGAGAGTGTTTGAAAGAAGAGAAGATGTTTTAGTTTTGTTTAATTATATTTCTTTTTAAGATATAATTTGTTGAATGAGTGAGAGAGAGAAAGATTAGAGAGACATAGAGATGGATTCAAGAATTTGGATCCAGATTTTTTTTTTTGGTTTACACCATCCGGTTTCCGGGTGGGGCGGATCCACCATACGGTGCAATCAGCCCAGACCACACCCTGACTAATCCGGACTCGCACCGGGTCGGCCCACTAAGGGGTAAAGTGCTCCCAATATATGTAGCTCCGTTCACAAGAGAGGTTGAACCCAAGACCTTACTTAAGGGATGAGAGCGCCGAACCACTCACACCAACACATGATTGGTGGATCCAGATTTTTATGTGGGATGATAATGATTTAGGGTTTGGGAGAAGATGATGATTTAGATTTGGATTTGAGGATTTATAATGGGTGGAGGAGTGACCTGGCATGATCTCCTCCACTCATTTGTTTTTTTATTTAATATATTATTAATTGTATGTATCAAATTACCTTTATAACCTTCAGCCCTAATCACCCTTCCCATCCCCACTGATGAGTTTACGAATTTGCCCTCCTCAACGCTGCTTTTGGACGGAATTTTTAACATAAGGGGTTTTTTTTTAACATTATTTCGATTTTGGGGGGGTTAATGGCCAATATGGACAAACTATATCCTCACATTTCTAATAGGGCAAACGTCTGGGAGCAAAATGATCTTTTCCCATAATTTAATTGCATATATAATTTTGTACCGGAGAAATTATTTAGTTGATTTTTTTTAGCTAATATTGATTTTTGGGTATTGTAGCATTAAACTTAAAAAATAAAAAAATATAAGGTGATTCAGATATGAGATATTGTCCGATTGAATAAGCGTTTTTTACCGTTAAACCACATCAACAAGCGATTGTGCATCATGTTTCTTCGAACAAAGTGACTGCGCATTAGTTGACTTTAATTTGTAGACTTCTTTGATAACCCGTTACCCCGTATGTATAATTTCATTGCATATATAATTTTATTAAGGTCAAATGAACAAAACATTTGGATGTAATGCTCGTACAAAACTTCTAAGCAAACAGCAAAAACTAAAAAACTAAAAGAAGTGTCAACTTTTTTTCAATTAGTTAACATGATGTGATTAATTTGTCTTGTTTTATGAAAATTATGACATAACTAAATTTGATGCTCCAATTATTTCTACGGCAATTACATGATTCTTTTCATTGTCTTTATTTTTCTAATTACCAAAATAACTAGCTCTGTTTTTGATATTGTTTTTCCCAAATATTCCATATTTAGAAAAAATTAAAGAATGTATGATTCAATATAATATAGTTGGCATGATCAATCGACATGATAAACCATTTGTAGTCTTATTGTAATTAAAATCCCATCAATTTTCTCTCATCAACCAACTTAATTTGAAATTTGTCTTCAAGTAGGCGTGATGTCTTTTCTTAACCGTAACATTAATTTCATGTAGAAAAATTCGAAGATGACTTCATTTTAAGTTTGGATATTAATTATATATCTTAACTATGAAAAAGCTAAAATGGTGAGATACATATTCTGCTGTGATCTTACCACATACCAGTATATTTTTTTTTTCAACACTTCTGACAAGTTGGAAAAGAGAGAGAGAGAGAGAGAGAGAGAGAGAGAGAGAGAGAGAGAGAGAGAGAGGGAGAAAGGTGTGCCGTCGCCCCCCGCCAGCCTCCTTCTCTCCTCCGCTAGGGAATTGCCTTTCATTGTTGTTTTCAAAAAGACCACAAAACATCTTTTAAAAGGTTACTTAATTTAATACCAATTTGTATACAGTAAGAAATTAATTACTTTTATAGTTTTATGCTCTTGAAACAAACATGATACAAAAAGGTTAAAAAAAATAACAACAAATTATATATACTCTTAATAAAGTGGTTGCATACTTGCATTTCCCATTCATTTGAGTGGCAAGAGTTTGAATTTCACCTTAGCCCATTAAATCCCAAAATGTGGGGAGACCATTCCCCAACAATGAAAGTCGCATTCCAAACTATACTTGTAATAGTTGATCTTGCTATATCTCGATATACCCCTAACTCTATTCATGTCCTTTTTAAAGGAGGATATACAATTTAGTCACTAACAAATGAGGAATTTTCTTTTTAATTATTTTTGTATTTTTCGTCAAACCAATTATTAATTTTATAAAAATGGTTAATTTAGATCCTTTTGTTAGTCAGACAGACGTTGATCAAACTAACAATTCTTGGGACATTTTAGTCTTATAACATGTCCATAATTGATAATGAGGAGAAAAAATTATAATAATAAAAAAATAGATGGATGGATCTCTACTATCTATCTCGATCAAATAAAAAAAGCAGAATTAAAACATATAAAAAAGGAAATGAAATTAAAAAAAAATAAAAAAAAAACGTTGGATCTTCGCCGCCATTAGTGGATCTCCATTTTGCGTGATGGAGATCATAGGAAGGAGGTGTCAGGTGTGGTCTCCTCCAGACAAAATAAGCCATTTTTACAGATTTAAGGGCTATTTTGACGAAAAATACAAAGATAAGTAAATAACCGAAGTTTCCCAGTTTGCTATGGAGTATATTGTAAATCCCCATTATAAAAGTATTATCATTAAGTCAAAATACCTAAAATTGACCTCGTATTAAAACAATATGGACTGAATCTGTGTATTCTCATTCCTCAACAACCTTTCCAAAAAAAATCCAGGCAGCATTTAGTGGTAGATGCAACCTACTACATGCACATGATTTGTGTTGGGTAATTACTACTATAGTACTATTATTATTGAAATATATTAATTGTTCTTGAAATTTGAAGGCAACCTAAGAAATTTGAAGGCAGCATTTAGTAGTATCATTCTCATTAATAGTAAATTCCTACCAAATTCTGAAACCTAACTCAAGAGTTGGGTTGGGTCCCCCACTCTACACGCAATGCCATCATTTGGTTTCTATTTGTGTATATATAGCCATCGCCACCTCTAATACACAAGAGGAGTCTCACTGAGTTACAGAAATATAGGTAGTTATAGCAATAAACCCACCCTGCTCAGGTATAGGCAGGGAGTCAGGGACGGACCAGTGTGGGGCTAGAGCAGGAGCGTAGCTAGAAAAAAAAATTTGGATGGGCTATTCTAAATTTTATTTTCTTATTTAAAAGTCCTAAAATTTTGAAGTAACTATTAAATAAATTTTTTCTTTATAATAATCAAATCAAAACAATACGAGAGAAATTTTATACAAAAAACATCAATGATATACCTAGTTAGAGGGGACATAATGAGCATTTCTCTCAAATAAATACCATATACAAGAAAAACACAAAAACAAATGTAAAATTATGCATTATATATAAAACAAGATACTATCAAAGTGGGGGTTCAAAAATTATATAGCACCTTTTTGAGATGGTATTTTAAGACTATTACTCATTTAATAAGTTAATTTTAAATGGTACCTTAAATTGGTTCCTTTCAAAAATGACCCCACCACAACAACCTTCTTCACTATTTTGATTTTTTTTTTCTTTTCAAAATCCTCCATCAATGAAGGTCGAAATCTGCCTCCAGTGCAGGTCGAAATCGCCCTCCAATGAAGGTCAATTTGACCTCCAATGGATGTTGGAAAAAAAAAAATTCAGGTAATTTTCTAGACTTTTCAGGTATTTCCGAGACTTTTCAAGTATTTCAGAGACTTTTCATGTATTTTTGAGTACAAAACCTAAATTTCAATCATAAAATACAATACTTAAATATCAATTATAAAATATAAAACCTAAAATAAAATTCATTATAAGTAAATAAAAAAAATAAAGTTAAATTACCTTCAAATTATGACTTGTGATTTGTGAGATTCAATTGAAGACATAAGTTAAGGTTTTGGATTTGGGAAAATGAAAAAAGAAAGAAAAGTGGGGTGTGGTTTAATGGCTGATGCCGAAATCAAAGAGGGATAAGGGATTTGGAGAGTGAAAAAATTTGAACACTTGGGCTTGTATTATTATGTTTAGGTTATTTGGTTTTTTGTTCAAGTTGAAGTCTTGAAGATCGAATGTTAGATGGGCTGCCATGAATTATTTAATTTAGATTTTAACTAATATTTTTTAAACAAACTCAAAACTTAACAATTTTTTTCAAAAAACTTGGGTGGGCTGTAGCCCAACCAAGCCCTTGAAGGGCTCCGCCCTTGGGCTAGAGTGAGCTAAAGCCCACCCTGCTCCCCTTAAAGAAAATTAAATTAATTAAATAATTAATTTTAATTCTTAGTCGGACTAAAAAAAAATAATCTTTCTTTCCTTTTTCTTCTTTCTATTGTAACAATTGTAATCCTAAAAATCCAGTTATTTCTCCTCATTCTTCAAACTTGGTTCATTCCATATATCAATATCAACATTTATATATGTTTGAGTGAATATTATAACTTTAAATATTTTATTTTGTTACTTTAAAAAAACATATTTTATTTTGTTTTGAAATATTTAGGGTTATTGTTAAATATAGATAATGAGATTTTAGGAGTAATCCATTTATTATTTAATCCAATTTTAAATTTACAAAGTAATGATTTGTTAAATGAATTTCATTAAATTTCTCAAAACATTTTATTAGTATATTTAAAATGAATTAAACTAATATAAGAATATTGTATAATTTAATTAGTGTTTCCATTTGTGTTTCATGTTTCTCTTGTAATTTAATTTGATTTTTTTTTAAAATAAAATAAAATTTTGTAAAGTATTTATTTAGAATATACATTTTACGGGAACGTCTCACTATGTCCTCATAACTAGATGATGTCGATGTTCAGTAAAAAAAATATTCTAACTTACCCTAGTTTTCAATCCTAGTTACGTCCCTAGGTATAGGATATATATTGTTTGATATAAATATAAGTATATCTATATATTTATAGCATACTAATACATATTATAATATTTTTGTCATGTGTATTATTATGATTAAAATTATATTGCTTACATGGTAAAAATGTGTTGATGTATATTAATATACTACAAATATGCTTATATTATGTGTTTATAAGAGAAAAATTGATAGGATTTATATCGAAATTCAATGACTAACAACTAATTTTAAACCGGTCAGTTATTAGTTAGTAAGAAGTTGAATTTACTATATTACACTTCCACATTGGTCAATTAATTTAATTACAATTTTTGGTAATTTTTTAGTACAGACCAACTCATGTTATGATGAATTTTGTTAAGATTATATATATATATATATATTAAGAAAATCGAAATATAACTAGAGAAAAGAATTGAAAATTTTCAAGACATGACATGTTTTCACATTTTCCCAATCAAGATACTCTTAAGTGTCGTTTGGTATGGGGTGATCTTGTCATGGGAATGGGAATCTAATAGGATTCCCATGTTTGTTACTAGGTTTGGGATTTTAGATTCCTAAGAATGTAAATCTTATGGGAATCACATTACCCTCCAAGAAGGTAATCTGATTCCCACCCTAACAGGTGGGTTTTAGATGCTCCTCCATTTGATTCCCACCATGGGGCCCACCATCATAATTTTTATTTTTCTTCTTCTTTGCTCTTCACGATTTCAAAACAACTGGTACATCTTCAAAACCTAACTTTCATCCAATTTCAGATTTAGTAATTATAATTAACACCAAATTTTTAGATTTCAAAACCTGAAAATTAAACAATTAAACAATAAGAGGCAGCAGCAGCCATTGTCAATTAAACAATTAAACAATACCAACTTCATCTTCATCAAGCCAAGAGGCAGCAACCATTGTCAACAAGCAAGATCTAGGTTTACATCTTCATGAAAGAGACAGCAGCAACCAAGCCCCCACCCAAAAAAGAAAAAGAAGACAATTGAGAGAAGAAAATCCCCAGTACAACCATTGGCAACAAACAAAATCTGGGTTTGCTCGATGATAATAACGACGACGACGAGGATGACGACGAACAAGACCTGGGTTTGCTCGATGACGAGGAGGAGGAGGAGGAGGAGCTTCGATGACGACGACGATGAAGATCTCGGCCGCATGGAGGCGACGATGATGACGACAACGACAATGGGTGAAAGATCTGGATTTTTTTTTCTTGAAAGAGATGAAGATGGATCGGTTTTTTTTTTTTTTTTTTCTTGAAATAGATCTCTTTTCTTGAAAGAGATGAGAGATGGCAAAGATGGTTTTTTTTTTTAACCATACAAGAGGACTTCGAATTTTTTATTTTTTTATTTTTTAGTTTTTAATAAAAAGAAAAAAAATTCTCATTTACAACTAAACACAATTATTTGATATTCCCATGAATCCGACATAATATTCCCATACATAACCAAACACATGTATACAACTTTCCTAGGAATGTGATTCCTGGGTTTCACTTTCCCAGGAATCACATTATTTTGATTACCTCGTACCAAACGGCCCCTAAAAGGTTTTGAATAGTTGAATGACATTCATATATAGTGAAACTGTCCTTCCGTATACAAGGTTTTCCCACATATATATTTATATATATATAATATGGTGAAACTATCTTTCCAAATATTATTTAAATTTTAGGAAAAGATCGTTTTGCCCCCTAACCTTTGCCCAATTAGAAAGGTGAGAACGGGGTTTGTCCATATTGGTTGGTTTTCGCCCTGAAATGGAAAGAATGTATAATATACCCCTTTTGTCCATCTTTCCATCCAAAATGACGTTGACCATTAAAATGAAATGGGCAATATTGTTAAAGAAAATAATTTAAAAAATTAAAAATTAAAAACAATACATTCAGCCAAACCCAGCAACATCACCACCACCACCACCATTCAACTAAACCCATCGTCATCATCAAAACTACCACCACCACCACCATATATTCAGCCAACCCAGCAACATCACCAACTTCAACATTACCACCACCACCATTCATCCAAACCCAGATTTGAACCATCACCACCACTAAAAGACGACCTAGGTTTCACAAATCAAAAGACAATTTGGACCATCATCAGCACCATTTTTTAATACCACCGTGTTTGATGCTTGATCTGGGTTTCAAAGGACGATCTAGGTTTCAAAGATCAAGGAAGTTTATACTCCGACTGATGTCAGTTTTCACCGACAAATTCGCCGATGATGCTCTCTATCTTCATTCTCGATCACTCTCTTCTTTCTCGATCTCTCACTCATGATGGTTGATGATGAAGTGGTAGTTGGTGGATTTCGGAGGTGGCTAGGTTTTGTTGTTTGAGTGGTGGCTAGGGTTTGAGTGTGTTGGGGAAGATGATGATGGAGAGATAAGATTTGGGTGTAGAAAAAATGTTGAATATGGTGATGATGATATTTGGATGATTGTGGTTTGGACTTTGGGGTTGATCGGGGTCGATCGTGATGATGGCTGATGGACTGGGTTTCCAGATCCATAATATTTTTTTTAAATGGTTTTTTTTTTTTTTTTTTTTTTTTTTTTTTTTTTTTTTTTTTTTTTTTTTTTTTAGAGATGGATTTAGTGGAAGTCCAGATTGGATCTCCATCACCATTCACCTCATGAGATGGACGGTGGAGATTGAATCTGGACTTCCACCAAATCCATAATTTTTTTGGAGAAGATGATAATCTGGGTCTTTAGATGTTCCAGATCTAATGGTGGCCACAATTTTTTTTTTTTTTTTTAATTTTAATTTTTTTACTTTTAATTTCTAAGATGGTGTTCGAGGAGATGAATTGAATCGGTGTGCTTGGTGAATGATTTATTTTTTGAAAAAAAAAATTCATAAAAAATAAGATCCGATGGAGATCCAGATCTTAATTGTTTTTTAATATTTTTTTTTTTAAGTTCTTTTTTATTTGTAATTTTTGTTTTTAAATTTAAATAAAAAAAAATATCTCCACCGTTCATCTTTGAGATAGACGGTGGAGATTCATCTTTTATTTTAAATTTATTTTTTTACTTTTTTTTAATATATTTTTCATTTAATAAATAGTTGGAGGGTTAAATGATCATTTTATGATTATTTTTTTAATGGTAATAAGGTCATTTGACCATGGTCAAACCTTTTCTGGATGGAAAAGGTAACAGAAGGGGGATATTTTTCATTAGTTTCATTTGACGAGCTTTCTAATAGGACAAAATGACATTTTCCCTTAAATTTTAGATATGTAATGAGATACCTATTAAAATAACTTTAAAAGTAATTACTTTAAACAAGAATTCTGAATTAACCAAAATTGAAAAGTTTAAAGAAAACACGTTACTTGTTATGATCACTAAAAGCTTGAGGGATCGTCAAAATTTCATTGCATGTAGCAGTGCCGTTTTGCCAATGTTTAAACCCAGTCATGTCTCTTACATGATAAACGTTGAGCTATTCCAAACGCAAGACTCACAAGTCACAACCCTCTAGGCTGCACCATCCTTTGTGTATTAAACACACATTGACACACACTCATACTCGTCCATTAGAATTTGCAGATTAAGTATAGTAATGGCGGGTAAATGTGATTCCATCTCTACGGCACATGTTCTCACGGTGGTCCTGCTAATATGTGTGGCAGCAGTGCCGATACAAGGCCAGCAGAAATCACTGCAACAATGCCTAACCAAATGTGGGGAACTTGTTGTCACCTGTGCTACAGAGTGCTCATCCAAACCAGCACAGGATAATCCATTAGTCTGCTTTGGTGCTTGTGGTGAAGAAAACATTAAGTGTGTAGTTGCCTGCGCCAAAGAAGCTAACCCGGTTACTGTGACGCTGCCACCACCACCACCTCCAGCCGCGCATCGCCAGCTGGGTGGTGGTGGTATAAACTGAAAGAACTCTACCCTACAATTTATCATGTTGTGTGGTCTTGAATAAATGAACATGGGTTAGAATAAATTCAGAAATGTTCTGATATACTATTACAGTATTACTTATGTAAGTGTAATTCTTGAGAATTCACAAGTACAAGGAAGTTTGTAGTTGCCTGACCTCTGTTTTTTTACAATAAATTGAATCAAAGACACAAACTGGATCTGGATCTCAAGCACTTGTGTGTTTGATTATGTATTCATATTCATTGAAGATAACAAATTGCATGATTGTTGCTGTCAAGGGCTTACATGATTTACATCAATATACAACCAAAACAGAAGATGAATTTAACAGATGCTAACTCTGATTTGCGCTGGGAAATTGTGGAATCTAACCAGTACATAGTAGTAATGGCCTACTTTGATTCCTTCAATCTATCACATGTAATGAATTTCAGTCACAAACTAACAAAAGATTATAGTTTGCATTAGATAATACATTGTTAAAATACATAGAGATGCATGTTACGAAAAATATGAGACGTACCCTACAGAGAAGCCAGAGGACGTACCCTACTCCCTACAAAGAAGCCAGAGGGTGCGCGCATTAGATAATAAGAGAATATTTCTCTAATTTAATTTCCATGGGAATAGGGACGGAGCTAGGAATTGTTTCCGGTGGGAACATCATAAAATAATGAGTTATATCAACAAGTACAGAGGGTACGTTAATAAAAAAAATACCGTTAACGTGTATTAATTTATGTTAAGACTTTAGTACGTATTTGAAATAAAAGTTGAGATATCTAAAATTACTCTAAAAATAATATAGAAACCTTAATTCATGATTTGATAATAGTGTTTAAAAATTAGAAATTAAAACTAATTAAAATTTAAACCTTAGTCCTAATATTTTTTTTAACATTCAAAAACCATTTTAATTTTTAAAAATAATAAAAGTTTGTTTATAAAATATCTTAAGAATTAAATATAAATAAATGTCTACAGGTCAGTTTGGTATTATAATTGTAACTTTTATAATAATCATTATTAGTTGTGCGAATGAATAATCAGGTTTGAAGTTAATTGATAGATGTTTGGTTAATTGTATTTTTAAAACTAATGTATAGGTCAAAAGCAATATACATATGTTTGGTAAATTTATTGTAAAGTGTTAAGATTAGTTACAAAGACTAAAATATACATAAATTTAGGAAGACCCTATTTCATTTTTTTTTTTCATTAATTATATATATAAATCAATATTTTTGTCCAAAAAAAAATATTTAAGTAGAATATTTAAATTGGAAAAAAAAAATTCATAAGAACAATAAAAAGATTTTTAAAAGATTTTATAATTAAATAAAATATTTAATTTTGAGATGAAATAAGATATATAAATGATTTTAACTTGATTTTATAAGGATAATAATGATATTTTAAAAGATGCATTAAATACTGAAATGGATTATTTCATAATCACTTTTAAAAAGTAACACCCACCTACTTCTCAAAATCATTGTCAAAATTTGACAGATTATCAATTAATCACTTTTGGAAATTTTATCAAACATCATTTTATATGTCAAAATTATAAAATAATCTAAAATAATAAAATAATATGATATTTTTTTAAAGGAAAAAATAATCTGATTTTAACTTTTCAAAAGCAATACCAAATCACCCTATGTTTGGTAGACATATTTTCATTAAATGGTATATTTTTATATCAATAATGCTAAATTTCCCACCTAAAATCCCACATTTTTCATTCCACTACATGTGGCATGTGAGGTGTCAAATTATGAATGGATACACATTAATGATGATTTTTTTCACCTATCTCATATATCTACTCACAATTTGACACCTCACATGCCACGTGTAATGGGATGAAAAAGATAGAATTTTAGGTGGGATGTGTAGCATTACTGTTTTAATATATTTATACATATACCATTTGTCTTGTGGGTATGACGACTCGAACCTGAATCATTGTCAGACTGAATGGGTGCGCTTTAACACCATCTTTTGTTAGAGCAACCCCAAAAGCCTCTTTTAATTTCACTATTCAAATATCAATTTGCTTACCTATGTGGCAATTTGAAGAGTGATTAAGGAAGACTCATTCCAAATGACTCTTCAAATAGAAATAGTCTTATATTATTTTAATAAAAACATTTAATAAGTTGTTTGAAATTGGTTGAAATTAGATATAGTTGTTAAATTTAAAATCAAATAAAGTTGTTAAGACATAATAAAAAGTAATAAAATAAAATCTGAAGAGTGAGAAATTACTCGGGCAATATTAAATAGTGAGAAAGAATTTCTCAATTGAAAAATACTATTTAACGAGTCTGTTGGAGCCACATCTGCTGGCGTGACTCATCTAACTTTTCCAACAACCTCAACTAAAGAGTCCGTTGGAGTACGTTGCTCTTATAATCACTACAAGCTTGAGGGATCGTCAAAATTTCACTGCATGTAGAGTGCCGTTTTGCCAATGTTTAAACCCAGTCATGTCTCTTACATGATAAAAGTTGAGCTATTCCAAACGCAAGACTCAACCCTATAGGCTCCATCTTTTGTATATTAAACACGCCCGGCCGTGGGCACACACACACTAATACTTGTCGATTAGATTCTACAGATCAAGTATAGTAATGGGTAAAAGGGATTCCATCTCTACGGCACATGTTCTCGCGGTGGTCCTGCTAATATGTATGGTGGCAGTGCCGATAAAAGGTCAGCAGAAATCACTGCTAGATTGCCTATCCAAATGTGGGGAACTTGGGATCACCTGTGTTAAAAATTGCTCATCCAAGGGAGATCTATTAGAATGCATTGGTGCTTGTAGCGAACCCAACGAAAAGTGTGTAGTTGCCTGCTTCAAAGAAGATATCCCAGTTACTGTGACGCCACCACCACCACCTCCAGCCGTGCATCACCAGCTGAGTGGTGGTGGTATATACTGAAAGAACTCTACCCTACAATTTATCATGCTC
This sequence comes from Acer campestre, assembly GCA_954870605.1. Classification (NCBI taxonomy): domain Eukaryota; kingdom Viridiplantae; phylum Streptophyta; class Magnoliopsida; order Sapindales; family Sapindaceae; genus Acer; species Acer campestre. The sequence goes on along the minus strand of OX940803.1, from coordinate 7,951,651 downwards.
TCTGGTCTTGAATAAATGAACATGGTTAGAATAAATTCAGAAATGTTCTGATATACTATTACAGTATTACTTATGTAAGTGTAATTCTTGAGAATTCACAAGTACAAGGAAGTTTGTAGTTGCCTGACCTCTGTTTTTTTACAATAAATTGAATCAAAGACACAAACTGGATCTGGATCTCAAGCACTTGTTTGTTTGATTATGTATTCATATTCATTGAAGATAACAAATTGCATGATTGTGGCTGCTGTCGAAAGCTTACATGATTTACATCAATACACAACCAAAACAGAAGATGAATTTAGCAGATGCTAACTCTGATTTGCGCTGGGAAATTGTGGAATCTAATCAGTACATAGTAGTAATGGCCTACTTTGATTCCTTCAATCCATCACATGTAATGAATTTCAGTCACAAACTAACAAAAGATTATAGTTTGCATTAGATAATACATTGTTAAAATACATAGAGATGCATGTTACGAAAAATATGAGACGTACCCTACGGAGAAGCCAGAGGACGTACCCTTCTCCTTACAAAGAAGCCAGAGGGTGCGCGCATTAGATAATACATAGAGAATATTTCTCTAATTTAATTTCCATGGGAATAGAGACGGAGTTAGGAATTGTTTTCAGTTGGAATATCATAAAATAATGAGTTATATCAACAAGTAGGGTATGTTAATAAAAAAAAATTACTGTTAATATGTATCCATTTCTATTAAGACATTAGTACGTATTTGGAATACAAATTGAGATATAGGGTCGGGATATCTAAAATTACCCTAAAAATAATATAGAAACCTTAATTCATGATTCGATAACGGTGTTTAAAAATTAGAAATTAAAACTAATTAAAATTTAAATCTTAGTCCTAGTATTTTTTTAACATTCAAAAACTATTTTAATTTTTAAAAATAATAAAAGTTTGTTTATAAAATATCTTAATAATTAAATATAAATATATGTCTGTGTTTGGTTGACATATTTTCATTATATAATTTTTATATATATACCATTTGTGGGAATGACGACTCGAACCTGAGTTATTGTCAGACTATATAGGTGCTCTTTCACAATTAGAAATAAAGATGATTTATGATACTTATTTATGATGTTTTTTTTTTCAACTGTCAAACATATATGATGGTTTTTTAAAAAAATATCGTAAAAACTTGATGGTTTATTTTAAATTTCAAGATTTAAAGACAGATAATATCATTAAATGTTGATAGTTTTTTAAACAGTAGTGTTACATATCCCACCTAAAATCTCACACTTTTCATCTCACCATATGTGTCATGTGAGGTGTCAAATGGTGAGTGGATATATGGGTGGATATATAGGGTAGGTGAGATAAATTATCACAATTTAACACTTCACGTGCCACATGTAGTGGAATGAAAAATGTGGGATTTTAAGTGGAATGTTCAGCATTATTGTTTTTTAAAAGAGTAATGCTACACGTCCCAATCCGTCCTAAATGATGTGGCATATGAGGTGTCAACATCACATTAGTTAACACATAATCTCATTATTTATAAGATGCTGACACCTAATGTGCCACATTATTTGAGATGGAATTTGGGAAAAAAAAAATTGGGACATCTAGCATTACTCTTTTTAAAATCTATGAAGGATTGTTGACATTCAAAAACTGTTAAAAATGGTTGATATTTAAAAACCGTTAATAAATATAAATGTTTAAAACCCGTCAAGAAAAGTTGAAATTTAAAATGAATGAATTGTTAATAAAAAAGATAAATAAAATTTAGTATTTATATCTAAATTTATATTTAAAAAAATATTCTTGATGAAAAAAAAAAAATCTTCAAATGTTAATGTTTTTATATTCTAATTTCAATTGAGAATTTAGATTATGTAATTTTTTTATTTTCTTTTTGAAAAGATTATGTAATTAATATTATTTATTTTAATCATAAATTAGTATATAAGTTAATTAATGGCTTCAAAGTGATACGTGCCATGTTCTTACTAGTTGTTGTGATGTCTACCATACTCATAAGTGCACACAATTATTTCATAATATAAAATGACCACAACCCTTAACCGTTATGATATCCAAAGACTCTAGGAGTGCATCATATAAGTGTTTTTCATTTGTTGTTTTCGAAAAAGAAAAATGAAAATAAAAACAGTGTTTTTGGTTTCAATTTCGAAATCCGAAAACGTGTCAAATAGCGTATACTGAAACCCGTATTCTAAAAATAAAAACGAAAAAAAGGCATATGGTTGGTTAACCGAAAAATATCAAAAATTGTAATTTTTCTACTGTAATTTTTTTAATTTAAATAATTTTCAACTAACTCATAATTCAAAAATAAAATTTAATTCTTTACTATATGTAAATTACATTTAAAAAATAAATAAATAAAATTAAAGCTTTCAAAACTTCCAAGTGAGCGAAAATCAAAGCCTATCAAAGAGATTCCAAGAAAAACACATTGATTTCAAGATGGGCTTTTGTGGAAACTACAGCAATGACACGTTTGGTTACTCAGAAAATGAAGGAAAATAGTTCAAATTCTAAATTTTAAATCTTTAAAATCCCCCTTTTAACTAAACTAAGGGGCTGTTTGTTTTTTTGTCTAAAGTCTTATAAGACCTTAATTTATTAGATATATAGATAAGTCTTATAAATTAAGATATTATAATAAGTTTGTTTTTTTTCATTTTAGATGACTTATTACAGATATAAAATTGATTAGGTTGTGTTAGGGTTTCTTCAAAATTGGGAATTTTTGGAAAATTGATTTTTAGTATTTTATTATGTGCGGACAAAATCATAAATGTATGAATTGTTATAAGATATTTTTGGAAATTTATTAAAAAACTCTACTGTATCACTTTTTGAATAAGATAAAAGTCAAAAAATTTTACTTTTTCTAAAAGACATATATATCTTAAAATAAAATATAAGTTGAAAAAACAAACAAACTGATTTATCTTAATTTAAGATATAAGAGGTAATAAGTCTTATTGGGAAAAAAACAAACAGCCCCTAAGTGTCATATAATTATTGCATTCAAACAAATTATTATCTTAGAAGCCATTAACAATCATAAAACCAGGTGGTTTGCTTTGATGGGTACGGAGCCATGATGATAATTAGACAATCATCAGTTTGTTGGGTTTTGTTGTACAGTAACTAATTAGCTCTGTTTTAGGTGTTTGAGATTTCTGGAAAATTGAATGAAGAAGGAGAGCTCGGAATAAGAACAGGTCAAAGAAGATCTACATGATACCTTATTATTATTATTATTATTATTATAAACAGAGTGCTCTCGCCATTAACAACATAAAACAGCTGATTCAACGTCACATGATTTTCTTTTCTTTTCTGTCTTTATCCCAGCAACCAAACAAGCTGTCACAATAAAACAAAACAATTACCCACAAAACGAAGAAAGATCTACAAACGAGTACATAAGAACTTGCTTGAAAATCAAAGAACCCCACAAAACGCTTGTTGCAGAAACCAATCTGGATCGGCGGAAAACGAGCACCCAATTCAATAAAAAAACAACCCACAAAAAAATGGAAATAGAATCAGATGGGTACAAAGAGTTGGCATCTGTGTAAATTGTAATTGTACGAATTGGGAGATAAATTCGTGGAGAATAGGAAGAAGGAGGAGGAAGAGGAGAAGAATAAAGAATAAGAAGATGAAGATGAAGAAAGAAGGAGACGAAGAGAAGAATTGATGAAGAATATAAAATTTATTGTTATTATTTTATTTATTTTTTTGAAAAATAAAAACAAATACAAAGAAAACATGTTTTGTTTTCCATTTTGTTTTTTGTTTTTTGAAAACAAAATGAAAAATGGTTAAATAATACGAATTTGAAATCGTTTTTGAAAAATAAAAACGAAAACAGGTTGAAAATCAGGTCAGGACAAGCCCTAGATTTGTCAACACGTCATCTAAAATTTTCAGATTTCATCATCACCCCCTATGAAGCTGCAGAACTTCGTCACCGCACTACCCACATCGTCACCACGCAATCCTTCGACACGATGTATTTAACTTTTGAGTGAGTTTTTTTTTTAACAAACATGTTATTATTATTTGTTTTTATTCAAGACTATAACATTAATATATGGAAGGAGAAAAAAAAAAAAAAAACTATCTTGAAAAGTTTATTTTTAGGTTTGTAATATCATTCTTCTTGCAATTTTAAATTGATAAGTTTAGAAATTCAAATATATTTTGTCTTTGAACTATCTTTTGTGGGTTTTTAATGTTGATTTTTTTTAATAGCAAGTCTGTTGCATAAAAGTACTGCTAAATCTTTTATTAACAAAATAAATATTCATTTTAGTTTATTTGGATTTTATATTTATTTTAAAAATATCGAAATTGAAAAATTCAAGTCATTTTTACAGATTAGTTGCTTGGACTGCATCTACAAGTGAATAGAAGTGGGAGTAAAAAAGATCCGGAATATATTCTCATGAGCTCATTGACCTTGGAGGGAAATGAACAAATCAAATCATTGATTTTTGTTAGAAGATAATGTAGCATAATTTATGTTGTTCAAAAGTATTATTAACTATTATTTTTTATAATATTTTTATTGAGTTTTAATTATACTATTGAGTATCGTAAATTTATGATGGTTTACTAATTACTACTATCAAGATTTAAGATGTAATGATGCACATTTATGATTTTTTAAAATCATCAAAAATCTATCGTATCAAATTCTATTATAAAATTATGACATTTTTAAAACCGTCAAGAAATTGTTTTTAACGTTGAGATTTATAACGCTTTTTTTTTTTTTTTTTTTGGAAGAAATATAACGCTTTTTAAACATCATAAAACCTTTTTTTCTTTTCAAGTGTTTAACACCATCTTTTGTTATGATCACTAAAAGCTTGAGGGATCGTCAAAATTTCATTGCATGTAGCAGTGCCGTTTTGCCAATGTTTTAAACCCAGTCATGTCTCTTACATGATAAACATTAAGCTATTCCAAACGCAAGACACAACCCCTATAGGCTCCTTTTTTTTCTTTATTAAACACGCCCGTGAGCACACACACACAAATACTTGTCGATCGGATTCTGCAGATTAAGTATAGTAATGGGTAAAAGGTATTCCATCTCTACGGCACATGTTCTCGCAGTGGTCCTGCTAATATGTGTGGTGGCAGTGCCGATACAAGGTCAGCAGAAATCACTGCTAGATTGCCTATCCAAATGTGGGGAAACTGGGGTCACCTGTGTTGAAAAGTGCTCATCCGAGGGAGATCTATTAGAATGCATTGGTGCTTGTGGCGAAACCAACGAAAAGTGTGTAGTTGCCTGCTTCAAAGAAGATATCCCGGTTACTGTGACGCCACCAAAACCACCTCCAGCCTCTCATCACCAGCTGGGTGGTGGTGTTAGAAACTGAAAGAACTCTACCTTACAATTTATCATGTTGTGTGGTCTTGAATAAATGAACATGGTTAGAGTAAATTCAGAAATGTTCTGATATACTATTACAGTATTACTTGTGTTAAGTGTAATTCTTGATAATCCACAATTACATGCAAGTTTTTAGTTACCTAACCTCTGTTTTTTACAATAAATTGAATCAAACCACACAACAAAGACACAAACTGGATCTACAAAATTTTGAGGCAGACACATACAGAATCACGATTGCAATCAAGAAAGTTGTCATGAACACAATATTGAATGTGCTCGGAGAGCGAATTTTTGCAGGACGATTTTACAGGCTAACCTAAAATACATGTAAAAAACTTAAAATAGACCAAAATGGATTCCAAGCGAATTGCATTTACATTTACCACATGAATATTGAATGTAGAATCCAGATGTAGCTCGCATAATCATTATGAATTGATTATCGGGCAACGATGAACACCTTTCTTTTCTTTGCCAGACATTTAAGAGTCCCCTGTCATCCATCATTTCCAGGGTACAAATTTGATTCACGTCTGGTTAGTACTACTTACAATAAAATTTGAAATTTTATTAAAGAATGCAAGACATGTACATATATTGAACAAATTTGCAGTGTCAAAAACTGTGTACCATATAAGAGAAATAGAGATGTAGTATCCAGATGTAGCTCAAATAAAAATTAAAATAATTACTGGGCAACGATGAACACCTTCAAAGGAAGGACAAATAGATAAATGGGAAACCCCAGACATCAGATTTGCTTCCTTTGCTTTCTTTTCCAGACATGTAACAGTCCACTACCATTATGAACAAGGCAGGAACCTGACTAAACAGTCTGGTTTGAATCTCTTGTACACTTTTTTGAACAAAAAACCAAACATTCAATTACTAAACTTGAAGAAGAACACAAATCTTTCAAATACCCAGGATTGCATCAAAGTGATCTAAGTATGTGAATGAGATCTACCGATTATAAGTTATAACTATGCAAAAAAAAAAATCATGATTTCTGGTTGATATGAGCAGGAAGAAACAAACCCCAAATACGAAAGCTATCTATACGAAATAAAAACGACATCTTTGCTTGTTTGTAACCAAGAGAGAAATGCAAAAGCTTAAAAATCAATGAAAGCAAGACAAGTTTTTGAAGTACCTTTATAATCAGAAAACGCTTGGGTCTCATTTCGGCCGCCAACGCCACCTTCTTTATAACTTGGTGGTGATTTAGGGTTTTGAAGTCTTGATGGGGTCATGATCCTGTGTAGCTGAGCTTTGCTAAGCTCTTGGAGGATCTTTTGACACGTAATAGGATCCTTTGCTGATCTCTACGATCTGGTTACATCTGGCGTTAATAAAAAGAGTGGTTCAGATTAAAAGTTTATTAATTGCACTAACATCCCTGTAGTTAAACAATATTCCACGAAGAGGTAGCCTTTGCCATAATTACACGAATTTCCCCTTAATCGCGTTGACTAACAATTTGATTAACTATTAACTGGATAATTTAAGGGCAAACGTCTTCTTGCACAACAGTACATAATTTAAACAATAACAATAAGAAACTACCCTAAACCATTTCAAAAATTAAAAATTAAAATTACTAACCTAAACATTTTAATAACTACAAAATATATTTTTTAAAAATTATAAAAAGTAGTCATATATTTAAAATTTTTCAAAAGAATACAATTAAGAAGAAAAAAAATAGAAGGTTATTTTTCAGAAAAACAAAAATGGTAGGAGATCTATAAATCTCCCACATGGAGGAGATCCGCAATTCCAAATCGAATACCATGAAGTGCTTGTTTAGTTTAGTTTTCGACTGTCTCAAAAGCTATACAAACATTTACTTTTTTTTTTTTTTTTTTTTTAGAGTTGTTTGGTTGAATTTTTGAGAATATCTATATTAAATTCATTAGATGGTATTAGAATTTAAGCTTCTAATATGCCAAAGTTAATGGGGATGAGTTTTTCTAAATAGACCTTTTAACAAATAAAAAGTCTATTTATAATAGATTTACCAAACAAATATCGAAAAAAAATAAAATTCAAAAGTTCTATTTATAATAGATCTACTACGAATATAGGTTTTTCTAAAGCCTTGCCAAACATGCTCGAAGTCTCCTCTAATCTAGATATCAAATGGAGAAGATCGCATGATCTATTCAATTGTGTTTTTTCTTTCTTTTTAAATTTTAATTAATTAATTAACAATAATACTATTGCGATAATAAAAGAGTTAGTCAAAAGGGTATTTAGAGGTAATTTATTATTTTCCTATCTTAAAGTTAATCGATGGTAACTCAATGTGGTTAAGGAAAAATTGTCACTGCGTGCAATGTTGTTTTACCTTAAGGGCACGTTTACTAATCGGAAATAAGCGGAATCATAATTAAATTCCAGTGAAAAGGGAATGAAAGAGAATCGAAATTAAGTTACTAAATTTCATTACTATGTTTACTAACTTTTTAAGAATTAAAAATAGAATTAAATTTATACAAAGTTGATTACAAAAATACCCTTATATGCAAAAATAACCGTATATATAAATATGGAAGATGTATGAGTATAGATAATTTATAGCTAATATATAAAAAAATTAAAGAAATAAAAAATCAAATCAAAAGCAGCATGACTTCGTGCAGTTCACAAATATTTTTTGGCCGATGTATAGTGTATAGTGTATTTTTTTTTTTTTTAAGTATTCTTTTATCAAACATTTTTTTATATAATTGACGATTCATATATATAGGGGATATTTTAGTAAGAAGATATGAATTCCCCTTTTTAATCAGGGAAGAAAACTTGATTCCTATGGTGAGTAGGGGGAATCAAGTTCCCTTTCATTCAGGAACTTAATTCCTAATATGTGTGTGGCCATGTGAGGTCTACAAAACTTAATTCCCCATAAACTTAGTAAAAACAGGAATTCAAAAATCATGAATTTAATTCCCTTTCCCAAGAAGAATTCCCGATTAATAAACACAACATAAAAGAGTTAGTGCAACTCATTCCTTGTATCAACCGGAGCTTTAAGTGAAGTTTTTCTTATTTCCTTTATGATTCCACTCTTTTAGCAAAAATGAAACTCCATCGAGAGATGATAAATATTTATTTTTTCAACAAATTAAATTTTAGAGATAATCAATCTAATTCAAAAACCCATGACGAATTTCCTATGTAGCATGGATACGGATACGAATACGGGATATAAATACGGCACGATACGGGGATACGGTAAATCTTTAAAAACTAGGATACGGATACGGTAGGATAGGTCAATTAAAATAATATATATTTATATTTTAAAAATAATAATATATGAAAACATATTTTATAATTCATTCAACATAAAAACATATTCAAAATCCAAATAAAGCATACGTCACATAAGTCATGACATGTTACAAAATCCAAATACTACATAAAAAAAAACTCATAAAACATATTTTAAATTCCTAATTAATTTCATTATCATCATTCATATTGTTAAAGGATCAAAATAATTCTGCTTCTAACTCTGGTTCATCAAGAAAAAAATTTGCAATCTCAAATATCTCAGTATTCTCTATGTCAATGGAATCAAAACCAAAATTTCCTTCAAATTTCATTTTGACTCCTAAAATTTTAAAATTATAATTTGACCCCGTTTTATACTAAAATAATTATAATATTGCCACAAACGTATCCTCTAAGTATCCACCAAGTATCCTCCAAGTATCCATCAAATATCCTCTAGTCAAACTTTTGAAAAAGTTAACGGATATACCATTTGGCTTTTCGAATACGTATCCTAGAGTATCCGAGGAGTATCTGAACTGGATACGAGTTCGATTCGAGTTACCTTCACCAAATGAAGTATCCGTGCTTCCTAGCGAATTTCCTCTTTCAAACTCATATCTAACTTTAGTTTAAACTAAAAACCTATAAAAGTTGGTTACTTGAGGTTGAGAAGATAGCCAATGTGGCCCATGTGGGAGCCTATTGCCGGATGATGTCCAAGTGAACTCGGACGGTTTCTTAAGGTTCATATATAAAATTAAGGCCCCAAAAATGTATCAACAATGTAATTTATTTATAATAAATTGATTATTTTTTAATAAATCTGTTTTTCTATTAAATATTGTATACTTCAAGACAACTTTTGGAAAAAAAAAATCTCAATCTTTAGTTTATTTTTCAAATAAGCATCTTTAAAATTTATAATAGGGTGCTAAATTAACTATCAATGGTGTGTGTTTAAAAAAAAATAAAAATAAATAAATAAATAAATTATCTTCACCGCTATTCTTTCAGAGAAAAAAATTCTATCAACCTGATCAAACTCTTTCAAGACTTCTGTTTGTACTATTTGATCAACAATGAAATCCATAAAATATTGTTTAAAATCGATAATATCACAAGAAATGATTAAGGTGGCGTTTGGTTGGGCGGAATCCAGTGGAGTGGAATGGAATGACGGTCATTCTAGCTGTTTGGTTTGTTAAAAAACAATGGAATGGGCATTCCATTGGAATGATGATTCTACTATTTTGGTGGAATGGGCATTCCATCCAAAAACCAATGGAATGCCCATTCCATTCCAATGTAAAAAATTTATTCCATAAAAGCTCTCATATGCACAAACTACGTTCCAAAAGTACCCTCTTTTCCAAAAATAATATATCATTAATATATATATGTGTATTGTTATATTATTATACAGTAGAACCCCTCTAAATTAATATTCGTAGGACCTATCCTTGGGTATTAATTTAGAGGGGTTATTAATTTGAAGGGTTTTATATTGTAAAATGTTATTTTGTCTTAGAAAATATGTGGAAGTCGTTTTTTTTGTTTTTTTTTTGTTTTTTTTTTGTTTTTTTGTTTTGTTTAGGGAATGTTCATTTTCAGGATTTCTTGTTTAGAAAAGATTTATTAAGAAAATTTCCAATTCCTTTTAGGAATGTGATTACTTAGTGACCAATGATACTCACCCTATAATTACTCATGATATACCTAAAAATTCTATTACTAACAGCTCTTAAAAATTCTCTATTTTCTATCATCTTTCTTATAACAAGAGGACAATTCAAAAGATGAAGGATGAAGTCAAAAATATCAAACATGGTGGTATTGTGCAAACTAACATTTTAAAGTACTTTTCTAGTTCTTGATTGTTATGTAATATATTTTCCAATTTTATGAAATTATTAATTTATACGATAGTCGGGACCGAAATTTTACATTGGGTTTCAAAAAGAAATTATTAATTATTACGATAGAGGGGTTTATTAATTTTTTACACTGGTCCGAGGCGGGACCGAGATTTTTTATTAATTTAGAAAGGATATTAATTTATAGGCGATTAATTTACAGGGGTTCTATTGTATATAATATATAATATATATATTTATATTATTATATTAAATAATATAATAATATATAATAAAATATAAAATTATATATATATTATATATATTATATATTATATTATATATATTATTTGTTATGTGTAAAAATATGAGATCAGGTCAGTTAGTATCTGACTTGATCATAAGACTACATGTCTAATAGATTGGGTTGGCTTAAAGCTGGACTGACTTGAAATTGAAGGAAAAAATAAAAAGAAGTCAGATGTGTGAAAATCTGATATAATCTAAAGAGATCAAGTGTATAAACACGTCGACCTGATCCAAAGAGATCGGGTAAGCAAAAACATGACCTGGGATAATAACACACGTGTCCAAGTCTAAGACAACAAATGCCACTTGGCCAATAAATAAGAAAGGAGGAAGGAAGAGATCAGATAAGCAAAAGTCCGACCCAAGCCGAAAAAAGACAGCTGTCAAGAATTAAGGTGGACGCGAGGCCATGTGTCACACTAATGAGGAAAACGCCAAGCTGGGCTCCAAAAGAATGAAAACCGAGCTGTTGGGGACAGACACGTGGCTCTAGGTGTCCTAAAGACGAAGCTACACCTGTCAAAAACAATATGAGAAAGTCCTATAAATAGAAGAAGATGGATCGAAGGAGGGACAAGGGAAGAAAAAGAGAAAAGAGAGTAAAAAAAAAAAGGAAGGAAGAGTGGAAAGAAAATTCAGACGAGCGTTTATCCGAGTCACAAATATAGCTTGATCTGAGCAAGATATTGTGTCCTGAATCAGGTCAGTTATTCACCAAGCTCACAAAAAGGAGAGGTTACCTAAAGGAAAAACTTGATAAGTATTTCCTATCAGATCAGCAATATTCTAAGTTTATGTAAAGAGAGGCTAGTTGAGGGAAATATCAGATGAGTTTTTATTTTTATTTTTTTTACAAGTCGTAGCCTGATATGAGTAACGAATTAATTATCAGCTCAGGTTATTAATTACCCTGCCTCACATAAACCCCCAAAGTTGTATCACCAAAGCAAAATAATGCTTACCCAAACTTGAGCTCGGGTCAATAAAAATTTCTATCTTGCGGACACACCTGGTTTTTTGCATCAACATTATTATATTAAATTATATAATTATATACTTTTATATTTTATTATTATTATAATATATATTATATATAATAATATATAATATTCGTATTATATAATATATAATAATATTAATATTACTAATAAATAATATATATTGTATATATTATATTATATATAAACATATATTAAAATATATATAATAATATTTATATTATATATATTATTATGTAATATATATTATTTTATTATAATATATATATATATTATATATAGTATGTTATATATTATAATAATATATATAATATTATATATACTTTTATATTTTATTATTATTATGATTATCCATAATATATCATGTTATTATGAATGTTTTATATTTAGGGGTATTTTGATCAAAATACAGTTAATTCCATTTCATTCAGTTGTTAACAAAACAAAATAATACCGATTCAGATGCTAATTCTAAAATTCCAACCAACCAAACAAAGAAATCAGTTTTTCATTCCATTCCATTCTCATTCTCATTCTCATTCCGATTACCATTCTGCAATTTAACCAAACGCCACCTAAATGGATTAGCTATATTACTGATGGAATAGAAATGTTAGAAAAATTAGAATATTAGAAGTTAATCAACATTTTTGCATATTGAATAACAAGAAGAATAAGCTTTAAATAAAATGTTGTTACTATTAGTTTAATACTTTTTACGTTAAATATTGAATGACTTCTTTTAATACATATATATTTTTCGAACAGTGCTAAATTTGTCCAATCCATAGATCGAATTTGAATGGACAATTCGTGAATCATTTGATTACTCATCATCAAATCTTTTTTATCTTTATGCAATTCATCTATTTCTCACAATCTAAATAATGGAATTTGGTTTGTTTTTACTCTTCCTTTTACTTTTAATAATAGAATGCTTTTGATGACTCATCTTTTTTATTTCCTTTACGACTTTTTGAAAAAAAAATTTCCATTCTTTTAAAGACTTTGTTTAATGTGGAAATTACCTGGAGTGACCACAAATATTAGGGAATTTTTGTTTTTAACCACAAACGAACTTTTATTTATTAATAACCATGTTTTTGAGAAATTACTAAAAACCCCTGATATAAAAACCACCCTCAAAACACTCTCTCTCATCTTTCTCTCTTTTCTTTCTCTCTCCTCTCCTCTCTCTCCCTCGACCTCTCTCTCTCCCTCGGCGTGCCCGTGCAGGGTCACCGTCGGCGTCACCGAGCGCCAACGTCCTTCTGGGGTGCATGACAGCGCCGGCGGCGTGCTGGCGAGGCCGTGCGCGCTGCTGCTTCGTGAACGAGGAGGTGGCGTCGTCATCGAGCTACGCATCACTGCCGTTTGTTCCCCGTCGTTGCTGCATCGCTGCCGTTCATTGGCCGTCGTCGCTGCCGTTCGTTGGCCATCGTTGCTGCCGTTCGTTCGCCTAGGTTACGGTCGTCGGAGATCCCCTCCTCCGGCGACGTGATCTGCAACAAAGGGAATCAAAAAAAAACCTAACTGTTAATTTTGGGAATTTTGGGAAGAAATGACATCAAGTTTCAAATATTTCATTTTAGGCATGATTTCAAGTTTCAAGTTTCATTTTAATCATAATTTCAAGTTTCAGCATTCAAGTTTTAGCCATGATTTCAAGTTTGAAGTTTAAAAAAAAAAAACTAATTTCAAGGGTATTCTAGTAAATTATGGACATACAGTGAAAGTTTTTTAAAAAAGTGGTTATTAACAATTAACTTTTCAAAAGTGGTTATTAACAAAAGTTTAATAATTCATGTGGCTATTTATGATTTTCTCTCTTGTTTAATTGGTGGTGATAAAAGGCAAGTCAAGATCAATGTAATTTGAATTACAGGCTTTTTTCAAGGGTTTGCACATTAGGGCCCGTCCTACAAGCCGTTTTTTGTTTTTATTTTTCGAAAAGAAAAATGAAATTGAAAACAGTGTTTTTGGTTTCATTTTTGAATTCCGAATACGCGTCTGGTAGCATTTATTGGAATCCGTATTTTGAAAATAAAAACTGAAAAAACGTGTTTGGTAGGAAACTGAAATTTTTTGAAAATTGAAATATTAATTTTTAAATTTTGTTTAATATTATAACAATTATAAATAAATGATTAAATAATAATAAAAAAAAAACATTTTGTAATTTGGGTTTAGGAATTTTAATAGTTGAAGACTTGAAGAGGAAGAGGAGCTGAAGAAGACCAGATCGGTGGCGATTAGAGACCAGATCGGCTGCGGGAGGAAGAGGAAGAGGAAGAGGAAGAAGAAGAAGAAGAGATCTCGTCAGCGGAGGAAGAGTCAATCTCGGTAGGAAGAAGAAGAAGAAGAGGAAGAGGAAAAAGAAGAAGAGGAAGAAGAGGAAGAGGAAGAAGACGGCGGCGAGATGCAGAGCCGATCTCGACGGGAAGAAGAAGAGATCTTGTCGGCGGGGAGGAAGAGCCGATCTCGGCTGGAAGAAGAAGAGGAAGAAGAAGAAGAGGAAGAAGAAGAAGAAGAGGAAGAGGAAAAAGAAGTCGACGGCGATGGCTGAGCGACCGACGACCGGCGGAAGGCGGCGGCAAGCAGGAACGTCGGCGTCAAGAAGAAGGGGATAGAAGATGAAGATGAAGATGAAATGATGGGGTGATGTCTGATCAAGAGAAAAAAGAAAAAAAGAAAAAAAGATATTATTAATAATATGAGACCCACTTTATATGAAAAACAAAAACTAATTCATGAAAAACAAGTTTTTTTTTTGTTTTTCAAAATTTCCAATTTAACATTAGTTTTGTTTTTCATTTTGTTTTTTAATTTTGAAAATAAAATGAAAAACGATACAGGACGCGAATTCGAAATCATTTTTAGAAAATAAAAACGAAAACAGGTTGAAAACAGCCTACAGGATAGCCCCTTAGTGTCCACTAAATGAGGAGATTTGAGTTTTATGTTTTCGAAATGAAAGGAGTTTGAGTTTGCACTTATAATTAATGGAAAGTGAAATAGAAAAGAGGGCCCGGCAGTTACCGTTTAAAACTGGTTTAAACGGGATTTTTTTTAATAAATTAAATCTGAACCACTCATTTTTTTTATTTTAAAGCTAGATGTCATTAGATCTACGGAGCTGATACATTTTCAGCAAAGAGGAAAGCTGAGTAGATAATCTAGGTAGGAAATTGCTTGGGTACTGACCAGTCAGTACCCAAGTCATACTGACCACACCAAATCACCCAATGGGGTGTTGCCACGTGGCAAAACTCTTTTTCTTTTTCCATGTTTCTCATTGCTTTGGGTTACGTGGCAATCAATGAATGGTGTGGTCAGCACATTGGGTATTGACCAGTCAGTACCCAAACATTATCCATCTAGATATTGTTTTATTGTCACCAATAGGTCTTCCAGTAAAAATACAACCAATAAGGTAAATAGCTTATTGAGTAGCTTACAATCCGGGATCCCATCTTCACCATTGAAACAAAATAAATATGGATTTCCACAGGTCAATCAACTTTCTTTTTATCGAGAATATCTTTGCTCACCCCCTGAAGGGAGGTAACCATTACCCCCATTCATAAATGGAAGATATGTGTTCATGGAGATGATAAATTTGTCCAAACACAGTTATCTTTTGGATAAATTTATTATTCTCTAAATGCATGTCATCTTTTTAGGAGGGGTGAACAAAAATAGACTCCTTTTTGTCGAATGCAATCAATTACTTCGCTTTTTATCGGTTGTGGGCCCACCAATCAACCCTTTCTCATCTCTTCCCTCTATCATTGTCAGTCGCGGGGCCATCACCCACTTTTTTTTTTCTCGCTTCGTCGCTCGTTCTTTTTATCCATTGTATTGTATCCGACGACCATTATGGGATACCAAAAATTTCTTACAATACCGGATCCTGTAGGTGAAAGTAGGTGAAAGCTGCTCATAGCTTACAAGAGAAGCTTTGCCACTGAAACTATAAACTCGTCTTTCTTACCGGTTACCACTAACCGGTCGTCATTTTCATTATTGCTTCACTCAAAAGAGGCCACGAAATTCGCTCAACGTGACATGGAGGTCGCGAAATCAACACCACCACCACCAACACCTCAAACTCAGGCGCCTGGAATCAAAAACAACAATTGCTTCAGATGCGATCAGCAAGGTCACTGGGCTAGGGACTGCCCCAATAAATCACAGCCCATGGCTACCGGCGCAGCCGTCGACGGTCTCCAAAATCCCATCATTCAATGCCCTTGTGGAGGCGGAGCTTGCGCCATTCGCGTCTCCAAAAGTGACAAGAACCCCGGCAGGAAGTTTTACGCTTGCCCTGTACCTGTGAGTTTCTTGGCTTTTATAAAATGTACAATTTTTATTTTTTATTTTTTTTTGTTTTGTTGTGTGATCTTGGTTTATTTTGACAACTTGTTTAGGGGACCAGTAATTGCAACTTCTTTAAATGGTCTGACGAAGTGACAGACGATGATATCAAGTCGTGTCCTCAGTCCAAGTTTCCAAAGTGTGCTTGTGGTGCTGGAATATGTAGAAAACTGAAGCGCAGTAGTGGTCGTAGCTACTTTGTTTGCCGGATCAAAACGGTATATATATATATAGCCTTTATTATTTGTCCTTCAATAATTAGTAGTTGATAAACATAAGTAGGTTGACAAACTTATGTTTTTTAGCAGCATTTTTTGTACCATTGCAATTTGTGAGTACATAAATTACATAACCATTTGACTTTTTAGAACATAGTTCTTGGCTCTGCTTTGGCATATTCGAGAACCTTGCTTTGTGATTTAACCGGCATTCTTCAGTGGTTTACATTGCAAATTATTGTTTCCAGAATATATGTCCATGACATGACAATGAATTTGGTACCCAAAGATATGCTTATGAATGGTTTGGCTTAGGCCTAAATGATGGAGGAGTATTAAGTGTTGATGGCATATTTCATTTGTACTTCCTGGTAACAAAGTGATTATGATTATGAACTAGGGACATGGAGCTTGTCGATTCTTCCAGCCGGAGGATACTTCAGAAAATACTGGAGTTAGTGAGCATGTAGATGAAAGCAAAGACTATGGCTCTTCTCAATCTACACCTGATAGCCATCCAAGTTTAGAGCTGTCTGAGATGATGGAAATCGAGGGGGAAAACCCTCAAGGTTTCCCAAGCATGGTGTCCATGCCTATACCCTCTGCAGAAGATGACACACAGCTAATGGATGGGCGCATTTATGACCAAACGTTAGATGTATCATCTCCAAACCATCATGATCCATCACCATGTGTGGCCCCTGAGAATGGAAGTCCCACCTTGGAGTCTACTATTGGGGATGTGGTCATGCAGGAAACTGAATCGTTGAATTCCAAGACGAAGAAGAGGAGCCGAGGAATTTCTCTAATGTCCCAGAATGGGGTTCATTGCCGGCAAATAGAGTTCTGGAGGCAGATTTCTGCTGCCAAGGACATCTCAACTGGTGGTGAATTTTTCTTGTGTCCTATTTGTGTTCCTTAATTTTTTTTTTTTCTGTAATTACTATATGCGTACTATTATCATTTTATATCTTGCTACTATGTTAAGTGGATTTAATTTATGTCTATATATCTATATTTTTTCTGGGTGACAGACATTATTCATCAAAGTTTAGGGCTCCATGAACTGGGATGGTTGGGTAGACTTGTTTTTCCTCCTCCTCGATCCTTAAAATATCATCCTCCCAAGCCTTTCTTTTATGGTTTCATGCATTTGTTGGATTAGTTTCTATTTTTCCTAGTGTCATCTTCGGTTCTAACTGTCACAAAATTATTTACAGGCATCTTCCCTAATTATGATCCCATCTTTGTCCCTGAAGATGGGAGCATACTCAATGCCGAGCGTGACAAATTATCATCAGCAACTCCTGAGGCAGGTCGTCAGCTTTGGAATGGTGTTTTTTCGAAGCCTTCAGGACTCGAAGGCTCATTTGCTACCATACAGAAATCAATTGAGTGTACAGCAACTCCTATTCAGTCACTTGAGCAGGCAGCAGTTCAGTTCCAGAAAACACTTGAGCAGGCAGCATTGCATTTTCAGAATGAGTTTGTGACAAATCTGAACAAAATCGATCCATCTGACACTGATACCATGACGAAGGAAGCGGATAATTTTTTTTCTTACTTAGATCGTGTGCAACTACCAATTGACTATGAACCATTTTCTAGTCGTGTGAGGGAATTCATTGAGTCTGCTTCAAAACTTGTTGGAATTGAGAAGTCAGTCTACGAGGACTGCTCCTTGGAAGAGCTCACTGAGCTCTACAATGGTAAAAAAGTACGGTTTGATGATATATCCAAGGCTCATGACGATGCTATTGCTGCTTTTGCAAATTCTAGTCAGCACCATCGATCACTTCAGGAAGAGGCTTCACGTTTAAGGGATATGCTTCTTCTAATTGAGAGCCAATCATCCTGTTGTGAGGCTGAGACTTCTGAGCTCAAGATTCGTGTGGATGCAATTTCTAAAGCCAAGTTGGAGTCAAAAAAACGCATGGAAGAAGCTAAAGAAATGCTGAAACTTCGTGAGCAGAGGGAAGAAGAGCGATGTACAGCGAAGGCAGCATTGGAGCAGGCGAGAATTCAACTTCAACAATGATGCATTTTATCTTTCTTGATTCCTAATCTGGCTTATGCCACTCAGCATATGATCTGATAAAGATATTTGCTCATGTGATATTGTAGATATGTGGGAGTATGAAAAGAGTAGGAGGGTTTCATCTCAACAACCGATAGAAGGTTTGAACATATGATTTGCAGAGGAAATAAAAACAGGAGTTTGCAGATGTAGTATAAAATATAAATACATGTAAATGTATATATGTCTAATCCGATGAAGTTGTCTATCTATATATAAATATTATGTGTGCATATAAGGTTAGGGAGATAGAGATATAGAGATGTAGCTCAAATAAAAACTAAAATAATTACTGGGCAACGATGAACACCTTCAAAGGAAGGACAAATAGATAAATGGGAAACCCCAGACATCAGATTTGCTTCCTTTGCTTTCTTTTCTAGACATGTAAAAGTCTAGTACCATTATGAACAAGGCAGGAACCTGACTAAACAGTCTGGTTTGAATCTCTTGCACACTTTTTTGAACGAATACTAAACTGGAAGAACAAAATCTTTCAAATACCCAAGATTGTATCAAAGTGATCTAAATATGTGAATGAGATCTACCCATTATAACTATGAAAAAAAAATAAAAAAAATCAAGATTTCTGGTTGATATGACCAGGAAGAAACAAACCCCCAAATACGAAAGCTATCTATAAGAAACAAAAACGACATCTTTATTGATTTGTAACCAAGAGAGAAATGCAAAAGCTTAAAAATAAATGAAAGCAAGACTAGTTTTTGAAGTACCATTATAATCAGAAAACGCTTGGGTCTCATTTCGGCCGCCAACGCCAACTTCTTTATAACTTAAGGGTTTTGAAGTCTTGATAGGGTCATGATCCTGTGTACCTGAGCTTTGCTGAGCTCTTGGAGGATATTTTGACACATGGTCATCTCTACGATCTGGTTATACTTGTATCTGACATTAATAAAAATGAATGGTTCAGATTAAACTCTTTGATTAATTTTATTTGGATTAATTGTGATAACATTCCTTCGGTTATAGAATACTACACGACGAGGCAACCTTAACTATAATTACATAAACTTTCCCTTGACTGTGTTGACTTCGATTCGACTATTTAAACAATTAAAAAAATTAAGAAACGATCCTAAAAGCATCTCCAATGCAATCGTGACTTGTGAAAAAAAAAGATGCCACATAGGATAAATATACATTATGTTAATAATTATGTCTCCAATGCAACCGTGCATATTCATCCTCAAGTTGATGTGGCAAAAAAAATATTAGACATTGTCAACATGACCGTCCACTTTCAGATGGTCTATTGCACATCTATTTTTTAGGTTGACTCATCAAACATTTAAAACTGACATTAATTTTTCATATATTTTTTGTAAGGAAATAAAATAAAAAAATAAAACAGGAAAAAAAGATGGACACATCATTAAAAAAATTGTGTTTTAGACGGAAGCATTGGAAACCAAATTTTGAATTGATTGTCTATCAAGTTTATTTTTATGCCACATAAGAAGCAAGTCTCTTGACATTGTTGCCATGTCAATAATTATTGGTATACAAACCACTTTTACATTTGAGATGCTCTAATAACTACAAAATCTATTTAAAAAAAGATAATAAAAAGTACTCAAATATTTTAAACTTTTCAAAAGAAAAAAATTAAGAAGAAAAAAAAATACAAATTGAAAGAGATTTGCAAATCTCTCCCGGAGGAGATTGAGGAGGCGGAGTCTCTCTGATTTGGATCTCCCATGGAGGAGATCGCACCATCTCTTCCTTGGTATTTTTTTCTTTTTCTTTTTAAATTTTAAATAATTAGATGAAAAATATTATAGTATAATAATAGAAGAGTAAATCAAAGAAGTAATTTATACTTTTCGCATCTTAAAATTAATTAACGGTTAGTCATTATGATTAAGAGAAAATTCGCATAATTATGGTAAATATTATCATTGCGTTTAAAATTGTATAAATTAAGTTACTGAAATTAACCTTCTTTATTTTACTTTTTCATCCAAAGTAGTGCATGTGTTACGGTGATACAAACTTCGTGTCCGTTTGGGGGAGATTGTCTACTGGCTAAAAGAGCTTTTTTAATTAAAAAAGCTCTTTTCAAATTTTTTTGTGTCATTTGGTTGACACTCCAGTAAAGCTTTCGACGATTAAAAAAACTGTTTTACGTCTACTTGGAGAAGCTTAAATTTTAGGCTTTTCCAAATAGACTTTTTGAGTTTTTTTTTAAAACATTAAAATCTCCAATATAACCCTATAATTTAATATTTACTAGAGTATTTTGGTAATTCTTTCATTAAAAAATCTATTTTTTAATTGACAACCAAACGACCAACGACTTTCATTTAAAGCTCTACCTCTAAAAGATCTACTTCTAAAAAATCTACTGCAAAAAGATCTATTTGAGAAACTCTCCCAAACGTACTCGAATCCTCTCTAAATCAACTAGAGCTTTTGATGAAGTTTTTCTTCTTCCATTTCTCACTCCACAATCTATTCACCAAAATGAAACTCCATAAAGAGATGACAATATTAATCTTTTATTTAATTTTCAAATAAACATATTTAAATTCAGTATTTTATTTTATTTTATTTTATTGAAAAGGGAAAACTTCATTAAGAATTTTTTTTTTTAATTAACTATCATTTTTTTTTTAATTTCCTCCACTGTTATTCTTTCAAAGGCTAAAAATTTATTAACATATTCAGGTTACAATTTATTAATTTTACATCTTCTCAAACTCCCTTGTTCATAACGTACTTTTTGATTAACATTCAACATAAGTTTAATTGTTTGATCAAACTCTTTCAAAACTTTTCTTTGTACTATTTGATCGGCAATGAAATTAATATTTTACTTAAAATCAATAATATCACAATAAATAATTAAATTGACTAGCTATAATACTATTGAAATATTAAAAAATGTTTAGAAAAATTATAATATGTAACCTTAATCAAAATTTTTGCATATTGAAAAGTAAGAGGAATAAATTTTAAATAAAATGTTACAATTAATTTTATACTTTTTACATTAAATTGAATGTCTCAATCTAAATCACCATGTAACGTCCCGAATACCATAAAATGTTAGTCACGATTAGCGTTATTTGAGTTACGGTAATGAACTTCTTTCAAGCACCTTGTAGCAAGTTTGTGGGTTAAGCACCTTGGTGTCTACCAAATGAGGAAATTAGAGCTTCGGTTTTTAAAAATGAAAGGAGTTTTAGTTTTCGAAAATGAAATTAGAGCTTCATTTTCATTTTTATTTTCGAAAATGAAAATGAAGGTGAAATGGAAAGAGAGGGCCCGGAAGTTACCGGTTAAAACTGAATTAAACGGAATTTTTTTATGAGTAATTCTACATTGCCTAAATTTGGTGTCCAAATCTGGTGTCGAAATGATGTAGCAACAATGTAAACCATTTATTTAAATCATACAAATCTAATACAATTTAAATGAATGGTCTACATTATTGTCACATCATTTGGGTACCAGATTTGGACACCAAATTTGGATAATATAACATTACTCTTTTTTTTATAAAAATTAAATCTGAACCACTCTTTAAAAAAAAAAAAAGAAGCTATATATCATCAGATATTCAGATCCTACGGAGCTGAGCTGAGCTGAGCTGAGTTAAGCAGAGAATCTAGAGAATGTTTTAATTGTCACCAGCGGGTCATCCAGTAAAAAAAACAACCAATCAAGTAAAAGCTTTCAAGAGAAGCTTTGCCACGTCAGATTGAGAAGACACTCACACTTTACCACTCAGTCACAGTCACACTGTTTTTTAGCTCTGTCATTTTCATTACCACTGAAACTATAAACTCGTCTTTCTTACCAGTTACCACTAACCAGTCGTCATTTTCATTATTGATTCACTCAGAAGAGGCCTCGAAATCCGCCCAACGTGAAATGGAGGTCGCGAAATCAACACCAGCGTCACCACCACCACCAACAACACCTCAAACTCAGGCGCCTAGAATCAAAAACAACAATTGCTTCAAATGCAATCAGCCAGGTCACTGGGCTAGGGACTGCCCCAATAAATCACAGCCCACGGCTACCGGCGCAGCCGTCGACGGCCTCCAAAATCCCACCATTCAATGCCCTTGTGGACGCGGAGCTTGCGTCATTCGCGTCTCCGGAACTAAAAAGAACCCCGACAGGAAGTTTTACACTTGCCCAGTACCTGTGAGTTTATTGGTTTTTATAAAATGTACAATTTTTTATATTTTATTTTATTGTGTGGTTGTGTGATCTTGGTTTATTTTGACTACTTGTTTAGGGGACCAGTGATTGTGACTTCTTTAGATGGTGTGACGAAGTGACAGACGATGATATCAAGTTGTGTCCTCAGTCCAAGTTTCCCAAGTGTGCTTGTGGTGCTGGCATGTGTAGAAGACAGAAGGACAGTAGTGGTCGTATCTACTTTGTTTGCCGGATCAAAACGGTATATATATAAATAGCCTTTTAATATTTGTTCTTCAATAATTAGCAGTTGATATCATTTTTTGTTTCCTTTCACTAATCTGATGTTATAACTTTTAACTACTTTACAGTCTTATAATTGATTTTTAGCTTGTAATGATTTTGGTTTTTTCTGGACATTTTGTGCTCGCTTGATTATGTATATATACTATTTGGTAGTAAGTAGTAACTTGATTTTGTTAATCCATTTGAACCTCAGCTTTGTAATGCTATTCTTTGAACACTTGAAAGCACCTGAGTGAGTTTTCCAACTTTAACCATGCATGAGATCAAACAGTTTACTGGCTGCATACATCAGTCCTTCTTGTTTTTGTGTTCTCAGGATCTTTTTTTTTTATTTTTTTAGAAACACCATGGGATCTTTATTTTCATGAAAAATCTTGGGGTCTCTACAGGATCTTCTTGCTTTATTTATGTTTTTTAGTAGCATTTTTTGTACGATTGCCACTTGTGAGTACATAAATTATTTTGGCACAACTCTCTTTTTAATTGGTTAGTGATGTTGATACTAAAAGTCATTTCTTTCATGTGGAAGTGGGTAAATTTAAATTCATAATACTCAGGTTTTAAAACTTCTTTTCCAACTATTTATATAGAATTTGAAGCAGATTGACCAATGACAGCAGACAAGTAATGTGCCCAGGCTATTTATTTGGTTATTTTTAGTTTTTTCGTCATCAAGCAATTTAAAGTTATTTCTTTTATATGGTTGGGGTTGATCCTCATCAAAGTATTGAGATTATGACATAGGGACATGGAGCTTGTCGATTCTTCCAGTGGGAGAATACTCCTGAAAATACCAGAGTTGGTGAGCACGTAGATGAAAGCAAAGGCTATGGCTCTCCTCAATCTACATGTGATAGCCATCCTAGTTTGAAGCAGTCTGAGACGATGGAATTCGAGGTACCAGAGGTGGAAAACCCTCAAGGTTCTCCAAGCTTGGTGTCCATGCCTATTTCTTCAGCAGAAGATGACGTGCGGCTGATGGAGGGGTGCATTTATGACCAAATGTCGGATATATCATCTCCAAACCATTGTGATCCATCACCATGTGTGGCCCCTGAGAATGGAAGTCCCACCTTCGAGTCTACTACAGGGGATCTAGTCATGGGGGAAGCTGAATCATTGAATTCCATGATGAAGAAGAAATCGAGCCGAGGAATTTTTGTAATGTCCCAGAATGAGGTTCATCGCCGACAGATAGCGTTCTGGATGCAGATTGCTGCTGTTGAAGACATCTCAACTGATGGTGAATTTTTCTTGTGTGCTATTTGTGTTCCTTAATTTATTTTATTGACAAATAATTTGTGCAAAGGCAGCTTTTTTGCAGCTCTCTTCTTCTTCTATAATTACTATATGCATAGTATTATCTTTTTATATCTTGTTACTATGTCGAGAGGATTTAATTTATGTCTATATATCTATATTTTTTCTGGGTGACAGATATTATTTATCAAAGTTTAGGGCTCCGTGTGCTGGGATGGTTGGGTAGACTTGTTTTCCCCCCTCCTCGATCTTTAAAAGATCATCCCCCAAAACCTTTCTTTTGTGGTATGGTTTCACGCATTGTTGGATTAGTTTCTATTTTTCCAAGTCTCAGCTTTGGTTCTAACTGTCACAAAATTATTTACAGGCATCTTCCCTAGTTTTGATCCTATCTTTGTCCCTGAAGATGGGAATGTGCTCAATGTTGAGCGTGACAAATTATCATCACCAACTCCTGGGGCAGATCGTCAGCTTTGGAATGGTGTTCTTTGGAAGCCTTCAAGACTCAAACGCTCATTTGCTACCATACAAAGTGATATTCTAATAAGTTCTGTTTCAAAATCACTTGAGTGTACAGCAACTCCTATTCAGTCTCTTGAGCAGGCAGCAGTTCAGTTCCAGAAAAGACTCGAGCAAGCAGCATTGCATTTTCAGAATGAGTTTGTGACAATTCTGAACAGAATCGATCCATCTGACCCTGATACCATGACGAAGGAAGCAAACAAATTCTTTTCTAACTTAGATCAAGTGCAACTGCCAATTAACTATGAACCATTTTCTAGGCGTGTGAGGGAATTCATTGAGTCTGCCTCAAGATTTGCTGGAATTGAGAAGTCAATCTGCAAGGACTGCTCCTTGGAAGAGCTCACTGAGATCTACAATGGTAAAAAGGTACGGTTTGATGATATATCCAAGGCTCATGACGAAGCTGTTGCTGCTTTTGCAAATTCTAGTCAGCGCCATCAATCACTTCAGGAAGAGGCTTCACGTTTAAGGGATATGCTTCTTCTAATTGAGAGCCAATCATCCTGTTGTGAGGCTGAGACTTCAGAGCTCAAGATTCGTGTAAATGCAATTTCTAAAGTCAAGTTGGAGTTGAAAAAACACATGGAAGAAGCTAAAGAAATGCTGAAACTTCGTGAGCAGAGGGAAGAAGAGCGATGTGCAGCGAAGACAGCATTGGAGCAGGCGAGAATTCAACTTCAACAGTGATGCATTTTATCTCTCTTGATTCCTAATCTGACTTATGCGACTAAGCATATGATCTGATAAAGATATTTTGCTTGTAGATATGTTGGAGTATGAAAAGAGTAGGAGGGTTTCATCTCAAGAAGCGACAGAAGGTTTGAACGTACGATTTGTAGCGGAAAGAAGAGCAGGAGTTTGCATCCAAGTGTAGCATCAGAGAATGATAGCAAACTTAAGCAATAACCAATGATGTTTGTATCTCTTTCTGAGTAACTGTGAATAATCTAGTATATCTAGTAGGAGAACTTTATCTTTATCTAAATTAAGAGTACTGTCTAGCTGACTTGGCAACAATCATGTATTTCATGTTTATATATGTATAATCCGGTGAAGTTGTCTATCTATATATAAATATTCTGTGTGCATAAAAGGTTAGAGAGTGGTGACTGGTATGAAGTTACTGGGGCCCTGCAGGTGCTTCTTGTTTATGTTACTAGAGAATCAGGAGCCATTTAAAGGGAAATGCTCTCCCATTTTGCAAGGCAGGGTAACTCTATAGTTTTATTCTCACTATTTATTATTGCTCAGAAGAATCTCAACTTTGAATTGTTCTGTTGCCCCATGCTTATTAGAGGATTGAGAACCTGATGCTGATATATTTTTGTTTTAATTTGACACAGGGTCTGTCGGGATTTATCGATATCACAAACTATATTCACGTCTAAGATATTTACTTCCATAATTGAGAGTATCTAGTATCTACTATTCTACTTGCACTTGCACTAAAAGGGAGGGGTCTCTCCACACTATGTGCCAACTAATTGGGAGGTATCTATTCCCATATTAAGAAGTAAAAACTGCAAGTGCGATTCAGATATTTATTTCCATAATCTGGAGGTATTTATAATATACTACTCCACACTTCACGGTTTTATGTGCAAAAGTGGAATAATATATATACACAATGCCATGGCTTGAATCCTGTAGTGGTGGAGCTTCAATTTTTTTTTTTTTTTTTTTTTTTTAATAGGTGGAGTTCCATTTAATGACTCTTATGTAGTGTTGATATGTAATATGTTAATCCTCGTAATTTTGATATAAAGTTGAAGATCGACCTTAAAATGCCTCTTCTAAATTAACCGTGTTTCAACTTTCTGTTTGTTTTTTTTTTTTAACACAGCTTCAACTTATATTTGTGTTCACATTTATTTTGTAAGTGAGAATAACAATAATGAGAGTACCAAAGTGAAAAATTAATGTATATATGTAGGTAGGACATTGGCACATGGCCCAAATAATCCCCCAACCAACGTGACATCTGGACCCGGTGTGAGTCTATTGTCAATTTGTCATGTGTTGATTGTGAATTCAGGTTTAGGTATCATATGGACGGATTTAGATCCTCTACTGATCAGATCTTCCTGACCTTTTTAAAGCATATGATTCGTTGTTGATAAAGCTGTTGTGAAAACTAATCACATATTAACCACCAATTTATTGTAATACTTATGTGTCATGAGATTATGTAAAGGTCAAAGAAAAATATCAGATCAGTAGAGGTTCTAAATTCCACGTGGACATAGTCCATCTCTTAAACCGGCAGTGAATCGGTTCAAGAGTTGAAACTCCGGTTTGGTTTGCTTTTTATTTTCCTCGAATCTTGAAGCTGGTTGGACGCACAGAACTCACGCTACAACCGTCCAACGCACACCAAAAGAATATGCGTCTCCTGCTAAAACTCGAAATAATTATTTTTTTAAAATAGAAAATAAAAATGTTAAATGTATTAAATCATCAATACTCTTCTCTCTCCACAGCCTTACCTTCTCCTCGTGTTGTGCCTCACACTGTTCCTTAAATTACAATCACACTTTATTACAACAACAAAATCAAATAATTAAAAATACATATCTGGATTTTTTTTAATTCGATATTGGGCAGATTCTTGACGGCAGATACGGCCGGTGATACCCGTCTTACACGGCCAAAAAACGTCATCGCCGATGACTTAGACTTGCATTTCCTTCTACCTTTTGACTGCCACCTACGTGGGTTTCCCGGTTATTTTATTTTTTATTTTATATATTAAACCTTCTTCTTCTTCTTCTCTCTGGGCAAATTGTTCAAAAATGGAGCCAAAGGGACGAAACGGATCCAATCCGTCGAGGAAGCCGGGGCCGGCGACGATGGAGCATGTTCTGTTGGCTTTACAAGAGACTAAAGAGGAGAGGGAGCAGAGAATTCGAAGTCTTTTTAATTTTTTTGATTCGAAGAATTCAGGATATATAGACCATGCCCAAATTGAGGCTGGCCTCTCTTCGTTGAACATACCATCCGAGTACAAATACGGGAAGGATTTGTTGAATGTTTGTGACGCTAACAAGGATCGACGTGTCGATTATCAGGAATTTCGCCGGTATATGGACAATAAGGAGCTGGAGCTTTACCGGATTTTTCAAGCCATTGATGTTAAACACAATGGTAGCATTTTGCCTGAAGAACTTTATCATGCGCTTGTAAGTGCAGGTCTGTTTTTGCCTTTTTAACTTTTAATCTTATAAACATATATGTTCTTTTTCTTTTGATTATTATTATTTTAAAATTGTCTGATGAATGGATTCTTGAATTGTATTTTGTAATGGGTGTTTAGGACACAAGACATTGCTTTGAATTTTGTTCCTGTAAGATGTATGTACTATGTAGATTTAACATTATGTTTCTACTAGCTCAAGATTGCAATTTTGTTCTGTAATTTTGTTTCTGGGCTTGGTACATGTGTTTTGTTTTTTGAGTTGGATGGAATTACAGTAAAAAATTGGTTTCGCTTTTAGCGGGTTGCATTCAGTCTATAAGCCACACTAGTCTCTCTTTTGTAGGGATTGAAATTGATGATGCGGAGCTTGCTCGTTTTGTTGAGCGTGTGGATAAGGATAACAATGGAGTTATAACATTTGAAGAATGGAGTGACTTTCTTCTGCTGTACCCTCACGAGGCGACTTTTGAGAAAATCTATCATTATTTAGAAAGGGTGTGCCTTGTTGATATTGGTGAACAAGCGGTTATCCCTGAGGGCATCAGTAAACATTTCCATGCAAGCCGATATTTGATTGCCGGAGGAATTGCTGGAATAGCATCTCGAACTGTAACTGCTCCGCTCGATAGACTGAAGGTTATTTTGCAAGTTCAAACAACAAGAGCTGAGATCATGCCAGCACTAAGACAAATATGGAAGGAAGGAGGTCTCTTGGGATTTTTCCGAGGGAATGGATTAAATGTCCTGAAAGTGGCACCTGAAAGTGCTATCAGGTTTCACATGTATGAGGTATTGAAAAATTTAATCATGAAAGCTTCAGGGGAAGAAGATAAGAATAATGTAGGTGTCACAGTGCGTCTTTTTTCCGGTGGGTTGGCGGGTGCTGTAGCACAGACTGTCGTTTACCCAATGGATCTTGTGAAAACTCGGTTACAAACTCATGCTTGTGAAGGTGGAAAAGTTCCGAATCTTGGAACAATGTCAAGGGATATATGGGTTCATGAGGGACCCCGTGCATTCTTTAGAGGCCTTGTTCCATCACTTATCGGGATCATCCCTTATGCGGGGATTGATCTTGCTGCATATGAAACCATTAAAGATATGTCGAGGAAGTACATTCTTCATGACAGCGGTAAGGTCTCTCTTACTTCCAATTTAGTAACTTTTCCCTTTCATCTTTGTTTTGGTCTTCATCATGCTGTATTTCAGATTTGCCCTCATTTTGTATGTTGATTTATTTTCCCCTTTTTCCTTTCTAGAACCTGGTCCTCTCTCACAACTGGGATGCGGGACAGTTTCTGGAGCTTTAGGCGCGACATGTGTCTACCCATTGCAGGTTGTTAGAACAAGGTAAATTGTGCTTGCACTGCTTATTCTGGCATCTAGCAGCTTTCACGAATATTTACCCAATTGCATTGTGCATAAATTTGCTTCTGGTTTCAGAATGCAAGCTCAGCGCGGTAACACAGACACTGCTTATAAGGGAATGTCAGACGTGTTTAGGAGAACCTTTCAACACGAAGGGGTTAGGGGATTCTACAAAGGGTTATTTCCTAATTTGCTCAAAGTTGTTCCATCTTCGAGCATTTCTTATATGGTTTATGAGGCCATGAAAAAGAGCCTGGATCTGTAAAGACAAATACGCTGCTGCTGTAGTTGATTGCTATTGTGATTGACATAGCTGACTGTTCTGTTGACAAATCATTGGGGATGCTCATGATGCCAACATTGATGAAAAGAATAAGGTTTTCTAGTTTCAGTTAATATAAGAGATGCTGATTGAAGCATCAAATGCATTGAAGTAGGAAAAATTGGCTTCTCCATAACTGGTGGTGGCTGAAGCTTCTTTCAATAGCATATTCATTTGCACATATTGTTTGTAAGATACAAGAACATACAGGGCAAATTCACTTAAAAACTCGATTATGTAATTCTTTTTAGTGGCAGTTTTTATCAGAATCCACAATGTTACTGCTTCCTTATCTCTAATGCCATGTCAAACCTGATTAGGTTAATTTCCTTCTGTACTGTTATTGGGAATCATACAGCCTCAATTCTTTGTCTCAAGTTCTTCAACTAAACATATTTCTTGTATTTGTGATATAAAACATGATGTTGTAGATTGTTGTTTTCCCAAATGTTATGTAAAAGTCTCTTAGATTATTCTATTGTACCGTTTTATAGGATGTTCTGTATATTTGCTTTTTTGTATCATAGAGCAGTATTGGCATTGAAGGATGAGATGTATATCACTGTAATTGATATTCCCATAGTAATAGCAGGCTAGCCGGACCTCTCCAATGTTGGAATTGTAGTTTGGAGACTCGTCCTAAGCGGCTAAACAGACCCAAGTTCCCCAAAAAGGAGCACTAGAGAGAGAGTGTGTGTGTCCTGTAATTACCAGCCCTTGTTGCACCATGTAGGTGTTGTATGCAAGTTTGTTGGTTTGGAAATGCAGCTCAAATCGAGCTGTAAATTCCGTCTAGGCTAGTCTTAATCCGGGTGTGACAGCGATAGGATAGTCGTAGTCTCGCCCAGTGGATGCTGTAGTTAACATTGACAATGGTGATGAAATTGTTCTCCAGATCTATTGACAGAGCCTGGAGTGAAAGAAGGGAGGTTGTTGGTTATTAAAGGGTGTACTTGGAAGTGTTTCCATTTGAGAAAAATGCATTTTTTTTTTTGATAATATCTATTTATTTTTATTTTTTTTAAGCTTTTGCCATCGGTAGAATTTGAGCTGCTGTCTTGAGAGTCATTTACTTAAACCCCAAGCTCGTCCATCTACCAGCTGAGCTATACCTCTGTTGGTGAGAAAAAGCATTTTAAGCATAAAGCACTTGATAGTTTTTTTTTTTTATATAAAATAAAAGAATAATAGGTAGTCAATTAATCAAAATTAAGTTCATACAGGTTAGTGACAGCTAGTTTTTGAAATTTGAGAAAATATTTATATTATTTTTAAAATAAAAAACTAATACGTGTAGTGTAGTTGAACCATATGCTAAAGATTTCACATTTAAATGGTTTATATTGATAAATATATAGTTTTTTTTTTTCTTTTTTCTTTTCTGGAATCTTATTTTTGGCAAATTTATTGAACAGAGTTGTTAATACAATAGTTCTAATCCGAAAAAGGCAAAAAAAAAAAAAAAAAAAAAAAAAGACCTGGAAGTAGAAACGGTGCGTTTAGTAGCATTCTTCACTGGCCCAAACTCCGGGCTGTCGAAGCCCAAATATGACCGAAAAAGCCCAGAATAATTGGCAACCGATCTAAGGGTCAAGATCTAAGATTGAAACATCTAACGGTGGAGAGCGCCGCGTCTGGTCTTTATATATAAGTTTGTTAAAACAAGGGTTTTTCTCTCCGTCCGCTGAGATTTACATTCTGCTACTACTGCTAGGGTTTTCTAGGGTTTCCTGGTTCTCCTATAGCATTGCAAAAATGGTGAGTGCTTTCTAACTCCCTTACGCAAGAAGCTCTTCTACGTTATATGTTTTCAGATCTTTGTTTTTTTTTATTTTTGCGATCTTTTTATTCTTGCTCTTTTGATTATACAAAAATTGAATCTGTGTCTGATTTTACATGTTATCTGTACGATATTCTTACACTTGTATGACTTCGTAGTTAGGAGATTTCGTGTTCTGTTTGGTTGCTTTAAACTTTAGTAGATAGATAGCATGTGGCTCCTGTGTAGTGCTATTATTTTTTGTCTTCTCGGTTGTTTTGATACTCTAAAATCATTAGTAGTTGTTATATTCTTATGTTGAATTGTGGATTGTCGTTGATGAGGTTCAAGGAATTGATAAATTCAGTTGTAGTTTGTCAGCGGTTCTTTTGGCTGCTGATCTTTTGTCTGTTTTGTTTCTTTGATGCTAGAAAACGGAGGTGCCAATATTTATTATACTGTTTCTAAATTTTTTGATGAGCTACTGGAAGCGGCAATTATGTTTTTTTTTTTTAATTATTATTATTAATTTTTATTATGTTCTTATTGTTTTTTAGCTGCTAATAATTTGTTTTTGTTTGATTTATTTGAGATAATTGGTTCTCCAAATGGATATTGATTTGTTGAATCCGTTGTTGTTTGAGGTCTATGTTCCTATTGTTTTTTAGCTGCTAATTAGCTGATTTTGTTTAATTTATGTGATAATAGGTTCTCCAGAACGATGTTGATTTGTTGAATCCCCCGGCGGAGCTTGAGAAGAAAAAGCACAAGCTCAAACGTCTTGTTCAGTCACCCAATTCCTTCTTCATGGTATTATAGCCTGTTTGCTGATGTTCTTTTTGTTTTTAGTTGCCTAGCTATAGTCATCGTTGTCATGCTATATACACTTTCGAATGAGGTTATATATTTTTCAATTTTTAAAAATTAACTCGGTAGTGCTTAATTGATGTCATCATATTTCATTGCTTTTTCTTTGTATGTATTTGTACAATCTTTTATCATGAATTCAACTAATTGGTGTTTTTGTATTGTTTCTTATTCTTTCCCTTGATGAAGGATGTGAAATGTCAGGGTTGCTTCAACATGTAAGACCTCAATTTATTAGTTTATTATTTAGATTTCTTTGATTGGATTTCGAACGAGTTTTAATTTATAACTTTCTGGTTTGAATGTGAAATGCAGAACCACTGTTTTTAGCCACTCTCAAACCGTTGTGGTTTGCGGAAACTGCCAGACAGTCCTGTGCCAGCCTACTGGTGGTCGTGCTAGACTCACTGAGGGATGCTCTTTCAGGAGAAAGGGAGACTGAGTGTTACTCAATGTCACAAGAATTCATCATCCTCTTTTTTGTCTTGGTCTTAATGTATTAATTTTGGTAGAACTTTTAAAGGTTTGACATTGGTTTTAACTTCATGTTTCAAATTTAGTGGTTAAATCTTATGTTTGAAAGATAATATTTTTCTATTGCAATTTATGTTTCCTTGCATTTAGTTAATCTTCTCTGTTCATTCTTAATGTTTCTTCTCTTGAATGTTCTTTTCAATTATTGCTAAATGATAAAATTCTGTGGTTGACTCTCTAATTGTTCAAGAGCAACATTGTTCATCCATGCTTGCATCATTTCACATTTGTATTATGTGATCAATGTTTATATGTTACTTTGATTTAATGTCCTTAAGTTGAATATTTCAGAGGGGAAGATGATTATTGAGCTTGTGTGAGACTGTTGAATTGAATTGATTAGTCAAATGGTTAGTTATGTGATTAGATAATAAAAGCTCATCTGTTATTTCTCTTTGTAGTGAAATTTTTATCATTGTAATCTTGGAACACAGCCTAGTTATTCTTAAAGCAAACTCTTGTGTTTTTTGGTTCTTGAAATCTTGTAGATATTGCATTGTAATGGGATGTGATAGGAAGCATCCCAATTTTTTTTAGTAAATGAAGAACAAGTGTTTGGTTCCTTGGCATTGTAAGTAGTATTTGTATTTATATGTTTGGAAATTGTTATTTGCTTTGTTTGTGACTTTGTGGAATGATATGTTTGATATTAAAATGGAAAATCAAACAACTTCAACACTAAGCAGATTAGACGTTAATGGTACTAGTCATCAACTTTCGATGTTAGGATATAGGCCTACCATGGTGGTGATGGAGAATTAGGGTTTGATTTCGGAGAGGGAGCCTTAGAAATGACTACCACATCCAAGGAAGGTAGCAGGCACGCAAATTACCCAATCCTGACACGGGGAGGTAGTGACAATAAATAACAAGAGTCTGGTATAGCTTTTCGTCATATTTGTAACATTAATTTTCTGGGTTCTTTTTTTATTGGTCTAGAAAAGAAACTTATTATTGTTGTCTCAATTGTTGTTTAAGAAAAACTAATGTGAAACTAAAGAGTATATATATATATATCAAGCCTATTCTATATATAACATTCTAGATCATCAGATCAGAAATATAAAGTAAAACTTAAATCAATCATCTTATTTAAATGAAACTGAGGTTCATGATTAAATTTTTAATAAACATAATTTAGCAAATAGTGAACCTTATATCAACTGTAACTACTTCCAAACTTTTTTCATATTTACAAATTCTAACCAAGATACCAGCTATCGGATTGTGAAGCCCGAACAAAAGCATACACAAAAATCACTTTTAAATGGCAAAATGTTTCTCCAGCAAGTTGTATAGCTAGACTTCCATTCCTTAATCTGGGTTTTACACTGTTACATAAATCCGGGGTTTTTTGGGAAGGGGGATGACTCGAATCTGTAACCCCATGGTGTAGATGTGAGGGGTTTACCACCGGACCAACCTCATCTCATCTACCTCGGTTAACATTTACAAATGATCAAAATCAAGTTTGCATATGCAAATAGTTTGCAATTTACTAATCACAAAAACTAAGAAATAGTTTTTTCCTATTAGCTAGTGATACAGATATATTGCCATTGTCATATACTTTCAAACACCTTAAAAAAAAGGCTAGTGTTTGGAGATTCCCATATGGCATATGCATTGAGAATATATATCCAGACTGTATTTGGTCAATTAGTTTGGTGTAATAATAATAATAATAATAATATTAAAATTTCAGCATAAAAACATGTAAGTGACTGTTGTGGTTGATCATTTGTTAAATTGGAAAAGACCCAGCAGCTGAAACTTATTCGAAATCATCTTCAGGCTTCATCCATGCACATAGTTGAACTTTATCTGACAATCAACATTTTGAAAAGCCATTAGAGGAATCCCAATCCTCCCAAACAGGGTTAATTATAAGCATATATAAAAGCACGTTCTGAGAAAGTGCTTGACATGATCTGAAATTCTACACTACACCACCTTGTCTCAAAACTCATTTCAATTCTGTATTGGAAGCATACTGATATCACTTTTTGTAATGTCGTTCTCATGACAGATATAGATCAACCTTTTTTCGATTGTCTTTCTCATTTGAGTCATGACAGGCAGGTACTCTGTCAAAAATTCAAAATGTGGTTCTCCATTCTTGCTTTCTAAGAGGGCAATTTCAATCATCTTTTTTGCTGTAATTTCTTTAAGCCTTTTTTTTTTTTCTTTTTTCTTTTTTCTTTTTCCTATGCCTATAATTGCTGTGTGGAACCGGAAATTCTCTCTTAAACCCATATTTATCAACATTTTTTTTTAAAAAAAAAAAATCTCAGAATGAGATTGAGTAGGATTGGTATATATAGTCATTTTCTCTTTGGTACACAATACACACCGACATTAACAAGTGATTACGAAGCTTGTGAGGTGCTGATTTTATTAATGCGCAATAAGTTACTTTGTAACGTTGTGGAGCGACTATCTTTCATGAGGATTAATCCTGTGTATCTTTGGGTTTGATATGTTTGTAAGAAGATTGTAAGGGTAAGATTCTTCATTCCAAAGTCAATAATTCCCACCCGTGAATTGAAGGAAATAAATAAAGATTATATTGAAGACGTATTCTCTATATGTGTAATTTAAACCGATTAATTCAATAAGTATTGAATATTGGTTTTGATTGTCGATGATCAATCAAGAGATTAATTAGGGAACGAAGTTCGATTCAATATATAAGAAGTGTTTTTATAGTATTAAAAACACTTCTTATATAGTTATATATTGAAATTCTATAGGATTAAATAATTCTTATCAACATGATTGTTAAAAGTAGTCTTCACACACAAGGGTGGAGTTAGGAAAATTGTCTTTT
Source organism: Acer campestre (assembly GCA_954870605.1). Lineage (NCBI taxonomy): Eukaryota > Viridiplantae > Streptophyta > Magnoliopsida > Sapindales > Sapindaceae > Acer > Acer campestre. Next base: position 7,915,957 of record OX940803.1, on the reverse strand, counting down.
GAGGGATCAATTTGTTAAAAAATATAAAAGAGAGGGGGGGTCCCGACTCTAGACCACAGTAATTCTATCCAAACAAAAAAAAAAAAAGGCCCTTTTGGAAAGAGGAGTGACGCCATGGCAATACTTGGCAGCTATAGCTCTGGCAATGTTTACACGATTGCTGTTTCATTTAGATTTTAGACAAGCAACTTTTTCAACAATACAGTGATAATCACTCAATAATATATATACTTTATTTGGATTCTTTAAAGCATTAGCTTAAATCTAAACTATACCTATATAGTAGCACGACCCACTGAAGTGACAAAATTTCCACAGAATACAGGAAAGATTGGTAAGAAAGATTCCTGCTATGCTCGGAGGCCAGCCAATGGAATCATAAGAAAGTGGGAAAGATATTGTGTGTATTGGCCTAGAAGAAAGATGCCATAGAGAGGTGCTTCATCAATATCACGATCGACTGAATTAGAATCGATGCCAAAGCAAAGCATAAATAAAGTAGACAACTCCAATTATGTGCAACATTTCTAAACCAACCTTGCTATCAAAGTCCCACAAAAAGGGTTCTAGCTATACCCAATTAAGTAGCTAGTCTGGTGGTTGGAGACTTGAAAGAAACTCCAACTATGGTTTTGAGTCTTGATATTGCACATATTATTTCATGTTTGTTCATAAAAAATCCAAAGGGTGAGGACAATTCTTTAAAGTAAGTAGGAGTCACATTCAGGACCGTCCCTTTAGAAATTGATCTTTCAAAGGTAAAAAAATTAATAAAAAATTCTTCAAGTATTATAAATCATACATTTTTGGTCCCCTTGTGATGCACATACAAATGGGTAACTACTGGCTATGATTTTACTAGTTGTGCGTCTGAAAATACGTGTGTGATGACGTGAGTTAATGGACACACCAAGCAAATGATACGATCACGGTTTTTTACTACAAACATCAAGACAATCTTTAACTTGTCCACGTGAGTCTGCGTGGATATGAATCCATGGGGTCCTGACCAATAGACTTATCGAGTCGACGCTTAAGTTTGAGTTCGAGTTCGAGTTCACATCCGAAGGTACCGTGTTAAGTATCCAACCTAATATGATTTAATGCGTAGGAAGACTAATAAGTATCACGTACACCCCATTCATACCTACGATTGTTATATATATATTGACATTGGCGGTGTCAGTAACCATACATTCCCAACTAACAAATTGAATCTTGCACATGGGTTGATGTTTACTTTCATTATTGTTGTCGATCATCTATAAAATGATCTATCTTCTTAGAACATCTTCAACCGGAACTCTATCTCTATCTTCAAATCATTTATATTTTCATTATTAATTTTTACTTTTTTCATTCATTAAATAATTTTTATAGAATTTTTATTTTTCAACTAAATTTTAACAAATATTATTTTTAATTTTTGTTTACTTTTAGTAAAAATATAACATTTATATTCTCCCATATATTTTTCTCTATATTTTTTTATCAAACAATTTTGTACCTAATTTTTACTATCTAACAATTTTCAACTAATTTTCCCTACCTAGTTATTTCTTTTCTAACTTTTTCAATCAGATTTTTATCATCTAATTTTTTCATCAATATTTCTTCCGAAATATTAATATATTATGTTGCTATTATTTTTGTTTTTTGTTGTTTGTTTTCTTTTTGCTATCCTTATTTTAATATGTTTATGTTATTGTAATTTTCATTTGGAAGTTTTAATGTCTTTATTTTATTGCTAACTTATAATAATTAATATGCGAATAATATAAAGTATGGTAAGAATAAGTAAATTTTGATAAATAAAGAATTATTAAAAAAATATATTATTAAATATTCGATATTAGTTTCATTTTAAAGATCTAGATAAAACATTAATTTTAATGGTATTATTTTTATAATGATAAAAGTTATAAATTAAAACATATTATATATTAATTGAATTTAATTAAAAATGTAACTATATATATGGGGGTAAAACTGGTATAGATAATATTAAAAAGTGGATTTAGATTTTCAAATTTGGTACTCTAAATTTAGAGTACCAATCAATGAAACTCTAAAAAAAAATTCTTAGAGAAAGAAAAATAGAGTATGGTTTTAGAGTTTATACTCTATTTTAGAGTACTATTGGAGATGCTTTAATATATAATTCCGATGTTCATGACGTATTGATGTTTGGTCAACTGTATATGTATGATTGCCCTGAAATTCATATAGTCAACAACAAACTACTTGAAAAATTAATTAATGGTGATTGAATTAAGTAAAATAATTGAGAAAAATCTTATAAAAACCAATGAATTCATTTTTATAAGTGTTTGTATAAGGAGAAGTAGAAGAATAGTATTTAATTGGTCTTCTAGGTTTAGATGCTCACAGCAAGCATGTGATGGTTCGTAGAACATGTATGTCGGCATACATGTGGGGATCGTAATTCGTATATCATGTCCTTTTCACATTTAATGATGTTACATGCATGCCCCCTTCATTGTCTCTTTCTTCTATATTTTTATCTTCAAAATTTTATAATTCTATTCCACTTTGGAGGGATCGGTGACCATTTTTTTTAATTATTAATTTTGTTGATATGAGGCCTGCAACATTCATTGACTTCTTTTTAGGTTAGGGATACCGAATCTGCCGAGATCAATCACTAAAACACTGTTTAGAATATAATTTCTACTATAATTGGGGAATATAATCACTTGGTTACTTAAATGACAAAATCAATCACCCTCTCACGTTATGATATATATAAATGTTCTACGTAACTTTTGTACTCACTTTCTAAAGGAAAAAAGAGAAAACTGATATTTATGTCGATGAGAAGTCTTAGTCACCCACAAAAAAGAATAGAAAAGAAAAGAGAAGATGAAATTTGGAAATGACTAAAGGAGTCAAAAAGTAAAAGTGGTGTTCATATATATATATGGTGCAATAGATAGTATAGATAGAAATTATTTCTCATAAAAAAAAAAAAATCCGAATTTATGTAATAGGGTAATACTTAAAAAAAAAAAAAAAAGGTTTCTCATCAAACTTGTAAGTTATATATAATTTATCTAAATTAATATTCGATTATTAATAAATTTTTTATATAATAAATTTTATTAGTCACGACTTGGGTCAATAGGCCATGTTTTTCACCATCGAATTTTACAAAAAATTTAGTTGGTTAAATTTATCTTTAATATATTAATATATTTTACATCCACCCAATGTTTGGTAGGGGCAAAAGGGAGAGGAAAGAAAAGGGTGGAGGGAAAAGGGAGAAGAAAGTGGAGAAATGTGTATTTGGTATGGACAGAAAAGGGAAAGGAAAGGAATGTGGGTGGAACCACCAATTTTAATCCTTCCAAAAGTATGAGGAAATTGGAGGGAAAGAAACTTGCTTTTTGACTTAACTTACAATTATAATTTTGTCCATTTTTTTAATATATAAAATATAATATTAGGATAAAATAGTAAATTAATAAAAATATATTTTCTTTCCTTCCTGTTTACCAAACAGCTCGAGGGAAAATCAATTTCCTTTCTTTTCCTTATGTTTTCTATCCCTCAAAATCTTTCCATCCTTCCTATTTTCTTTTTTCCCTACCAAACGGAGCTGTTTGGTAAATAGGAAGGAAAAAAATGATTTTTTTTATCATTTTTACTATTTTAACCTTACAATATATTTTATATATTAAAAAAAAAAGGATAAAATTGTAATTTAAATCCCCCAAAAAGCAACCATTTATTTCCCTCCCTTTTCCTCCCACTTTTGGGAGGAAACAAAATGATGGATTCCACACACATTTTTCCTTCCACTTTTCCCTTCCCTCCATTTTTCTCTCAATACCAAACACACACTTCTCCATTTTCTCCTCCCTTTTCCCTCCACTCATTTCTTTCCTCTCCCTTTTCCTCCCTACCAAACATTTCTTTAAGGTGTGGTATGGGTTTTCAAATAGGGTTTTCAAATAGAGTTTTTGTAGTAGATCTTTTACTAATAAAGATTTTGTTGAGTAGAGCTTTTAACAAAATGTTGTATGTTGTTTGGTATTTAATTTTAAAAGTGTTTAATTTAATAGATTGTTTGACAATATATTTTTCAAAAGAACTTTTGTTTGCATAAATTACAAAAAGAGTGTTGACAATATATTTATAATGAAAAATGTTTATGATGGAATATCTAAAATTTATAAAGGGTAGTTGAGACAATTTATATGTTTAAAAAAAAGCTCAAAAAAAAAGCTTATTGGGAAAGCTCAAATTTTGAGTTTCTCCTAATAGATGTAAAATAGTTTTTTATAAAAGGGTAGTTGAGACAATTCATATTACTTTTATTTGGCGGTTAAAATCGTTAATTCAATAATATCTCATATTAGAAGTCACAACACACTTGCGGTATATATAAAAAAGATTAATATATTATCAATTGATTAACTTAATAAAACACAATGAATTTTTAGTTTATTAAATGCATATATTAAATATATAGACACACACATGTTCCTTTGTTTAATCGGTGATATTGGCTTCTTAAATAATTTTATAGTCAGATTGGTCTCGAAGAAAGAAAAAAATCATTACCGGAGTTACATAATGTTGTGAAATCGGGAATCTACAACATTATATAACTAAACTTCTATTTTCATAACATTGTGAAATTAATTTTACAACATTATGTAATTTTAGTCCTCAATTCTGTTTCTTATGATCGATCTGACCCTTAGTTTGTTTAATTTGCTTGCACTCAAAAATTCAAATTAGTAATTATATATTTTCATATTAAAACAAAACTAGTAATATTTTGTTTCATTGAAACAAAACTCTTAATTTTTTATATATTTTTTCTTACCTAAACTATCAAAGATATAAAATTAGTGTAAATTCCACATTCTCTTTTCAATTCACTAAACCTTAATAACAATCCCTTGGGATTTTATGATGCAATTTAGATAAATTTTGAATTAAAGAAATCAATAGAAAGAATATATTAATTATTATTTTTCACATTTTAAATTTTGATAAAATTGTATCTCATATATTTTGAAAACTAGAAATCATTGTTTTTAACCGATCTTGTAAAAGACCTTAACAAGATCAAACTCTTTAAACAAAGTTTACATAGTAATCTCTATAAATATTATTATTGATAAATGAATTTGGTAAGGCAGTGAATATGCATATTTGTTTTTACATATATTGTAATACTTATAAAATAAACGATATTGTAATACTTATGAAAAAAAAATGCATTTAAAAATAGATGTGGAATAAAAAATACAACAAACAAATTCTAATTTCCATTTTACATATATTGTAATACTTATAAAAAAAATGTTTCAATAAAGTTATTGAATATTAAACATATCAGAGTAACACACGCCGTAATAATAAAAAGAAAAAAATCTTTATGTATATTTTATAGTTTTTTATGTGGAAAAACAGAAAAGGTAAAATAGTATCTGAAATCACCGCCTATCACCCGATGTGGCTTGATGGAAAAAATACTCATTCAGCCTATATTCATTCAACATGCGGTGTTTTAAGTTTGTATCATCGACACCGTAGGTGTATTTTAACAAATAAAAATAAAGATGGTATCCCATAAAAAGTTATTTTTTAGTATATTTTTCTAACGATAATAGAAAGGTACAATATAAGACAAAAGATTAATTTATATAGTGATTTTGTTTGGCAAACTATAAGACAAACAATATTAAAATACTCAAAAAAGGGAGAGAAAAAGAAAATAATTTTTTTTAAAAGAAATTAAAAACGTTTTAAAAGTCTCTTATAGTTCCATATCAACGTCCTAATGTTGACATTGACTTATACCATTTTTTTTTTACAACTCTGTAATAGGAGTTTGAGTTTTACTTTTATTAAATTAATTCCAAAATATTAATATGTTATGTTGTTATTATTTATTTTCTTTTTGCTATCCTTATTTTAATATGTTTATGTTATTGTAATTTTCATTTGGAAGATTTAATGTCTTTATTTTGTTGCTAACTTATAATAATTAATATGCAAATAATATAAAGTGGTGTAAGAATAAGTAAATTTTGATAAATAAAGAATTATTAAAAAATTATTATTAAATATTTAATATTAGTCTTATTTTAAAAATCTAGATAAAACATCTTTAATGGTATGGTTTTTATAATAATAAAAGGGTAGTTGAGACAATTCATATAACTTTTGTCTAACAGTTAAGAGCACTAATTCAATAATATTTCACTTTAAAGTCGTCACACACTTGCGGTATATTTAAAAAAAGATCAATATATTATTAATTGATTAACTGAATAAAAAATAATGAACTTTTAGTTTATTAAATGCATATATTAAATATATAGACACACACGTGTTCCTTTATTTAATCGGTGGTATTGGCTTGTTAAATAATTTTCTAGTCAAATTGGTCTCGAAGAAAGAAAAAAATCATTTATGAAGTTACATAATATTGTGAAATCGGGAATTCACAACGTTATGTAACTAAACGTCTAATTTCATAACGTTGTGAGATCGATTCCATAACAATATGTAATTTTAGTCCCCAATTTTGTTTCTTATGACCGATCTAACCTTTGGGATTCTAGGAAGGGCCCTTAGTTTGTTCTATTTGTTTGCATTCAAAAATTCAAATTAGTAATTATATATTTTCATATTAAAACAAAACTAGTAATAATCTGTTTCATTGAAACAAAACTCTTAATTTTTTATACATTTTGTCTAATATAAACTATCACATTCTCTTTTCAATTCACTAAACCTTAATAGCAATTCCTTGGGATTTTATGATGCAATTTAGATAAATTTTGAATTAAAGAAATCAATAGAAAAAATATATTAATTATTACTTTTCACATTTTAAATTTGGATAAAATTGTATCTCATATATTTTCAAAACTATAAATCATTGTTTTTATGGCTAATACCGATCTTATCAAGGACCTTAACAAGATCAAACCCTTTAAACAAAGTTTACATAGTAATCTCCAAAAATATTATTATTGATAAATGAATTAGGTGAGACTTGAACTCCAGTTAAAAACATGGCGACGGATATGCATATTTGTTTTTACATATATTGTAATACTTATAAAATAAACGATATTGTAATATTGTATTACAACATTGTAATATTGTATTACAACATTGTAATACTTATGAAAAAAAAAATGCATTTAAAAATGGATGTGAAATAAAAGATACAACAAACAAATTCTAGTTTCCATTTTACATATATTGTAATACTTATAAAAAAAAGTTTCAATAAAGTCATTGAATAATAAACATATCAAATTAACACACATCGTAATAATAAAAAGAAAAAAAAAATCTTCATGTTTTTTTTTTTTTTTTTTTTTTTTTTTTTTTTTAATGTGAAAAGACGGAAAAGGTAAAATAGTATATTAAATCATCGTCCATCGCCCGATGTGGCTTGATGGAAAAAATACTCATTCAGCTTATATTCATTCGGCATGCAATGTTTTAAGTTTGTGTCGCCGACACCGTAGGTGTATTTAAAAAAATAAAAATAAAAATAAAAATAAATATGGTATCCAATAAAAAAGCCATTTTTTTAGTTTATTTTTCTAACAATAATAGAAAGATACAGTATAAGACAAAAGATTAGTTTTTATAGTGATTTGGTTTGGCAAACTATAAGACAAACAATATTAAAATAGTCCAAAAAAAGGAGATTTTTTTTTTTTTTTTTTTTTTTAAAGAAATTAAAAACACTTTAGAAGTCTCTTGTAGTTCTACATCAACATCCTAATATTGACATTGACTTATACCAATTTTTTATATATATTTTTTTACAATTCTGTTATAGAAGTTTGAGTTTTACTTTTATCCATAAAGTATAATGCAGAAAACATTTCTCCAGTGATTAAAGTTGTATAACAAATAGTGCTGATTATAATCGTTGATCTCGTCAGATCTATGTAGACTTTCAACCTGTGCAGACTTCCAACCAGATTGATATTAGATTTCTTTTTTCAACTTTTGTTTTTTGGTTGCACAAAAAATAAATTGGTTGTTAATAATTATTCCATGCATTATTAAGATTGATAGGCCATAAATAATTGACTAAGCCCATTCACACACATGTGTCAACAAAACAATATTTATGAATAAAAAAATAAGTGAAAATAAAACAAACAAAACCAAAACAAGTCTTCTATGACAAAAAGACCTAATCCAACAAATTAACTCTAAACGAGTCTTCTGTGCCAAAAACAACTAATCCAACAAACTTTTGTTTGACCACCGTCTATATGATTGGATGGTAAAAAATATTTTCAATGCAAAAGTGATTTGCATATCAAAATCGTTGTCATGGTAACAATGAGAGACTTACTTTTTATATGACATAAAGATAGACTTGATAAACAATCAACTCAAAATTTAGTCTTTAATGCTTCTGTTTAAAACACATTTATTTTTAATAACGTGCATGTGCCCCATTTTTTTCCTTTAAAAAAAAATTAATTTGTTTCCTTACAAAAAAATTAGATGAAAAATTAATATTAATTTTAAATACTTGCTGAGTCAATCGAAAAAAATAGTTGTACAATAAGCCGTCTGAAAGTAGACAGTCATATTAACAATATCTAATATATATTGGTGATATATTTTTTAATAGACTGTCATTTATCCTGTGTGGTTTTTTTTTTTTTTTTTTCACAAGTCACTCTTGCATTGGAAATGCAATAAGGGTGCGTTTGGTGCGCGGGATTGAATTGGATAGAATTTGACTATTTTTATGAGATTTGATTGAATTGGACTGGATTTGACCAAATCAGTATTGTGATATGTTTGGTGCAGTAGAGATTGGACTAAAATAATATTGTCTCTTGTTTGGTATAACTTGAGATTGGATAAATTTTTTTTTTGAAAATAACTGTTTTTTAGAGGTAACTATAAAATTATATTAAAATAAATAAAATCGTTTTAATCAATTCAAAGAAAACAAAAAAATATTTTAAATTAAATTTGGTTAAAAAATTATTTTTTGAATAAAATAAATTATTTTTAAAAATAAATAAAATTAATTTGAAATAAATTAACATTTGATTTTTAATTGAATTTTTTTAAAAATATTAGAATAAAATAACATATATTAAATTAATTTTTATTAGATTAAATAAATTTATTATTTTAAATATAAATAAATACTTTTTTTTTAAAGAACAAAAGTCCGGGAAAAAATAATCCCAACCAAAAAAGTAAAAATATAAAAGAAAAAAAATGCTAAATCCCAGCCAACAACAACAAAAATAAATAAATAAAGGGATATTTCCATTTTTCACCCTGCCTTTTGCCCTATTGTTAAGATGAGGACAGAGTTTGGCCATATTAGCTGTTTTCCCCCTTAAAATCAAAGAAAGTTAAAAATGCCCCTTATGTTACCTTTTCCATCCATTAAATGTATAATTTGCCCCTTTGACCGTTAAATGGGTAGGGCATTAACGTCATTCCATCTGAAATTCTGAACACAATTAAAATAAAAAATAATTAAAAAAAAAAGATGGATCTCCACCGTCCATCTCAAAGATGGACGATGGAGATATCTCTTTTATATTTTGTTATTTAAATTTAATAATAATAATAATAATAAAATCTTTACTTAAATATATATATTTATTGTATAAAAAAAGATTTATTAAAAAAAGAAATTAATGTATAAAAAATATAAAAAATTAAATCCTTCCCAAATCTGTAAAATCATCCCCAAATCTCTTCAACCTAAATTCATCTCTTCAACCTCTAAAAAAAAAAAAACCCAGAAAATCACCATCAACACACCACTAAACTGTAATCAGACCTTCATCACCATCACAGCCAAACCAGAATTTTAAAAAATAAAATGATGGATTTGATCACAAGATCACCAGATCCTTCTCACCGAATCCATCATCAAATTTATCATCATCAAGCAAATAAAAAATTTATCATCATCAAGCGAAGAAACAAATCCCAAATTCGATTCAAATTTGGACCAACATCATCAAGCCAAGAAACAAATCAAAAAACTCAGAATGAGAGAGAGATCGAGAACGAGAACGAGAGAGAGAGAGAGAGAGAGAGAGAGAGAGAGAGAGAGAGAGAGAGGGCGTGAGTGGTCGTCATCAGGCTTCCGGTCGTCGCTTGCTGCTTGATCTCTTACCGCCGCGGTGCTACCGATCGATTGTGGTATGGATTCTAGGTTTCGTGATATGGTCTTGATGAGAGAAGAACGAAGATGATAATTATGAACGGAGATGATCAATTGGAGTGTTTTTTATTCTGGAATGGGATGAATATTGATGAAATTGTAATTTTTTATATTTTTTATTCATTAATTTTTTTATTTTTTTTAATAAATCTCTTTGCGTGAGGTAATAAATATTTATATATATTGAAGTAAAGATTATTATTATTATTATTAAATTTAAATAAAAAAATATAAAAGAGATATCTCAACTTTCCATCTCAAAGATGGACGTTGGAGATCCATCCTTTTTTTAATTGTGTTTATTTATTTATTTTTAGTTTTTAGTTTTTTAGTTTTTTCATTTTAGTTCATTAATTCATCAAAGCAGCTTTCAAGGGTAAATCGGTCGCTTCCTTCCCATTTAACGGTCAAAGGGGCATAAAATACATTGAATGGATGAAAAGTGTGACAGACGAGGTATATTATACATTCTTTCCATTTCAGGTGGGACTAAAATAGTCACAGTGTTGATGTTGGGATAAAATAGTCATTTTGTGGCAGGATAAGATTGGAGCCAATCCTGTATGCTCCACCAAACATGGGGATGAGATTGGACATAGTCCTAACCTGTCCAATCCCAGCTGCCAAACGCAGCCTAAAGAGCATTCATTTTTTTAATTAGTCCTTATTAAACTCAGTAAAAAATAATCAATGTAAGTTCCTCGGAAGGCATCCACAATTTGTATTAAAAGAAGTGGGGACTGGGGAGCAACAAAAAAATTAAAAAAGAAGAAAAAATCAATAGATCCAACCACTGAGATACACCCATTATGTTGACTTTTGTAAATATTAAGGCCCCATTATGGAATTAATTATTCGCTTTAATTAACAATTAATTACAACAATCCATGACCCATCCTTAGAGGATTCTCCCAAATGGTATCACATTGTTCATATATTTCGTCAAAAATGTTTTTGTCTCAATCCATCCAAACGGATTGTTGTTAGACTAACAAAATTACCAAAATATGATAACATGATATATTCGATTGAAAATAATTTTTTAGATCCTTTTATCAGTTTTTTTTTCTTTCTATTTTTAAAATAGAAATTTGAAATTTGAGTAAAAGAGAGTGAACTACCAGGTCACAATCTTACATGGGTGCTTGCTCCAACTTTTGTCTCATTCACCATTTTCTTATTTGGATAAATTAGTTTAATTATTAATGGTAATTCAGACAACAATGATTGATGATAATAATTAATAAAAGGTAGATTCCTAAAAAGCCCTAAGGTTTGGTCATTTTTCAAAAATAGCCCTTGGTTTTAAATTTATATGTAAACCCTCTTCAGGGGTTTGAAATTATAAGATATTTTTGGTACACAATAAGGGTATTTTTATACCTAAATTCAAAACTAAAGGGTTCTTACGGATCTCACATAATAAAAAGGGAAAAGATCGTCCCCCTACCCTCTAACCTTTACCCTATTATTAAGGTGAGGATAGAGTTTCCCGAAATTGACCGGTCTCCCCCTTGAAATGAAAATAATATTCAAACACCCTGTTCTGTTAACTTTTTAAACAGAAAAGCTAATATAGTGGGTTAAAAGACGATTTTGCCCTCCATTACCTTTAAGAAAAATAAAATTAAAAAGAAAATACAAAATAATAATTGAAAAAATAACGATGGATCTCCACCGTCCATGTTTGAGATGGACGGTGGAGATCTCTTTTATTATTTTTTATTTAATTTTAAAAACATAAATTAAAAATAAAATAAAATATGAAAACAATTTTTATAATAATAATATACACATTTAATAAACATATTTAATGATAATATTTTAATTTATTTTAATTTTGTAGAGATATTAAAAATATAAATTACATTATTATCTATTTTTAAAAGGAAAAATATAAATTAAATTATTATCTATTTTTTAAAAGTATTATCTAATAATTTAATAATAATAAAAAAAAAAACGAATTAACATATCATCATCATCACTACTAATCTACTTTCCAGATTAATCAATTTTTCTTCCTGCAATATATCAAAACCAACAACAAACAACATTCAACAATTTTCATAAATTTCAAAGTTCCACAGATCATATAGATATTTCAAACATGATTTATAACCATAATTTTTCATAAACTAAACCAAATCATTTATGAACAAGCCAGTGGATCTATAAATTAAATTATCACGAAAATGATATTCAAAATCAAAGAAAATACAAAATCTGGGTTTGATAACCTGAACATGACAAAATTATATATAAAAACAAAAAACAAAAATGCCAACAAATAATTTCAAATATTATCAACAGAAATCATTAACAATTTCAATGCGGAAAAAAAAAAAAGACAATAAAATAAAATAAAATAGAGAAACCTAAAACCTAACTGAAATCGAAATAAGATCTGGAAAATTTGAGTCACCCATTCATCGTCGACCAACGTTTGCCACCGTGAGTCACCTATCACCGCCGACCTAGAATGCTTCGGCAATCACCAATCACCAAACCCCGACCATCAACGCCGCCGATCTATTCACCAGAAACCGTCAAACCGCACGCGACGTGAACTGATGGGGTTCTCGATCTCTCTCTCATCGGCGTCGATTGGGGTTCGATTAGGTTTGGGTTTGACAATGGGTTTTGTTTGGTTTGGGGGTTGTGGTTGATGGTATGTTTATGGGTGGCTAGGGTTTGATTTGTGGTGATTGATGGTGTGTTTGTGGTGGTTTGGTAAAAGACGAAACATGGTGTGTTTGTGGTGGTTTGGTAAAGGTGAGTGATGACTGATCACTGATGAAGACGAAACATGGTGTGTTTGTAACTTTGTGGTGGTTTGGTAAATGTTAGTGATGGCTGATGATGATTATATATGTTATTTCGTTTTTTTGTGAAATATAATGGGTGGAGGAGTGACCTGGCTTGATCTCCTCCACTCATTTGTGTTTTTTTTATTTTTTTATTTTTTTATTTTTTTTAAATTTTAAAAAATATATTATTAATTAAAAATATCAAATGACTTTAATAACCTTCAGTCCAAATTAGATTTCCTGTTCCCATGGTGAGTTTACGAATTTACCCCCAACAGTAACGGTCAACCCTAACTTTGGATGGTTTTCCTAATAGAAAGAGGTGTTCGTTAAATAAGTCTGTTCTGGGGGGTCACTTTTATAAATTCGAAAAATCCTATCCTCACCTTTCTAATATAGCAAACCTAAGGGGAGGAAATGATTAAATCCCTAATAAAAAACGAGTCAATAAGGGTAGTTGTATCGAAATTCAAAACTATAGGGTTCATTTTTGAAATGAGTCAAACTTCAAGAGGGTTTTTGCAAACCTCTCTGAATAAAATAGTAAATCAAACAAGAAATAAAGTTTTTTTTTTTTTTTTTGAAAAAAGTAAATATAACTATTTAAAAAAATAATAAAAAATAAAAAAAAAACATGTAAACTGTAGGAGATTGATTATAAATGGATGCCGTTAAGAGGTTCGATTACCGGCCCCGCGTAAATCTCTCTCCATTTCTGTGTTTGCTGGCTTCCAGATTCTTGTTATTGTCTTCTTCCTCTTCTTCTTCTTCTATTTGCTTGTTCTATAGCTTTTAGATTCTCAGACACAAATCCAAACCGAACCAAAACAAAAAAACTAAAAACATTTACAAGTTTGTTTTTATAAGGCTCTCTGTTTTTGTTGGCCCATTATTTCCCAGCTAGAGGGACCACGATCCTTGCGTGTCATCAAAAGGGTTTCAATTCAATTCATAGCTTCATAGTTTCTCTACTCAACCCAGCTTCTGCTTTTTGTTCTTCTTTCTAATCCCACCAGGTGGGTATTTTTTTTTTTTTTTTTTGACATGCTTCTCTTTCTCTCTTACACATATAAATGTTTGATTTTGACGATTTGTTTCTTTGATTTTTCTCTGCAGAATTTTAATGTCGTCGTTAGAAGCACGAACGGGAAGACACCGACAACGTTATGACGATAACAATTACCGACTTGTTTCTGGGTAACAATCTTGATTTCAATTCATTTTGACATATAATTACAAGAAAATACACATAGAAACTGATAATTATTATGGTATCTTCTTGACCAGATTTTTTTAATTTAATCCTGGAGGAGAGAATATTTAGTTTACTGAGAAATTTGTCTTTTCTTTAAAATATTGCATTGCAATGCCCAAACTCACCCACTAATTTAAAGCATGTGGGCCTTGTGATTGACTTGATGTGCATAAATTATTTTAAGATTTTGCGTGATCTATTTTGTCTCTTGTGTGGAAAATTTGTTAATCAAATCATTAAATCAGTTTGTGGTGCTATCATTATCTGGCCTTTCCTTCACAGGCAGGGCCAATGTTTTGGTGAAGAATCTGAAAGAATCTTAGCCCTCTGATGCCAATAAATATTTCAAGGCTTGTATAATCTGTATTCCAAGATATATCATCTGAAAAACTTTCATTTCAATAGTCTTTTTGTGTCGAACATGGCTTCGTAAATTTACATAAAAGTTTAACAGATGGTTTCTAATATATAATTATATATCAATATGTTTGGTGTGCTCTGCAGTAACAATTGCTAATGTAAAGAACCATCGACAGAAAAAACACGATCAGCGTGCTCGTATATTGAGTTTCAGAAACTTATAGAGCATGATCATCTTTTAGTCTTGAAGTTGAATGTGTTTTAGAATTGTCGGAAACTTAAATGATAAGAAAATTGTTAAATATTGTATTGTAATTAGGCCTATTTGAAACTAATAATGATGATTTATTGCTCCTATTGTGCATACAACAGATGTATTCCTTACCGGCTAACAAAGGATGAAGATGATCAAAATGATGATATCGAAACTAGGATAGAAGTTGTCATGGTTTCTTCACCTAATCGTACTGATCTGGTGTTTCCAAAGGTTCAGAATTATCTCTTCGTACCAGATTTTTGGCAATAATTTCAATCTAGAGGTTTAGATTTAGAATACGAAAGCTGACTCTTCTATTGTTAATTTGTTATACAGGGTGGATGGGAGGATGATGAAACGGTTAAAGAAGCTGCTTGTCGTGAAGCCTTGGAGGAATCCGGAGTGAAAGGAAAACTAACAGTATGTTCTTTCTTTCTGCTTGATGATTAAATTAGAAATTAAGAGCTCTTCATCTTCTGGTTACCCGTCTCATTGCTATAACAGTATCAGATTGATTTGAAAGATAAAAACATTTTTAATTGGCGGTCATAGCTGGACATGGTCCTTAATTGGTGATTTGTAAATTGTAATTGTTCCCTAATCCCTATTATATTATAATAATGTTGAGATGCTATTGCTATCTTATGATGTGTGCTACCCAGCCTGAGAAACGCAATTAATTTTTTGTCGTTACCATTTTTGTTGTTTAATAGGCTGAATTAGGATTTTGGGTATTTAGAAGCAAGAGCAAACAAGAACTATGCTGCATGGAAGGAAGCTGCAAAGGGTACATGTTTGCATTAGAGGTCACTGAGGAACTTGAAACCTGGCCAGAGCAGGAAAACCGCTATAGAAAATGGGTTAGTAACAGAAAATATGTAAAATTGCAACATCATTCTGTTTCGATTTCTAGCATCTTTAGGATTCGCATTATTATCGGGTTTCTGGTGTCATTTATTGCATGCTTCACGCATATTGTAAATACGTTTAATTGTCTGTGTTGATGAAACGGTCTCTTGAATCTTTGCTTTTACCTCCACAGCTAAACATAAAAGATGCTTTTGAACTCTGCCGGTATGAATGGATGCGCAAGGCACTAGAAGAGTTCCTGAGAATTATGAGAGAGGACCGAAAGGATGAAGAGACAGTGGATGCCACAGAAGAAGAGACAGAAACAGTGGACGATGCCCCTTCTGTGCCCGCATCAGATGTTGTAGCAGAAAATCCACTTTGTTCCTCAAATTGCTATGTAACCAATCAAAGCAATCGCCACGGTATCATGGCAATGTCGGACCCTTGGCAAATAATTCCTCTTAAGAGATTGCCATTGACATGAGATATGTTCATGTCCCGCCAAAATCATTTTCGATGTCGTTTTCAAACATTTGCAGTAGGTACCACTGTAATGGTTAATGCCTGTAGTGCCTTCCAATTTGTATTGTGAAGTGAAAAGCTGATTACATGTACCCTGTTTCAATTATTTAGTGAAATCGTATCCATTTTCAGTTCTGTTTATTGTAGGAATTTTCAAAATTTCTTTCTGAAACATATTTCCCATCTTCAAACTCCATATCACACTTGCCATGAAGAAGCTAATTAACCTCCTCAGGCTGTTTATCTAACAATTTGCATGATCTTCTATTAATGGGCACAATTGATTGACACATTTGGTCATCAGATCCAAGACATAAAAGAAGATTTGTTGACCCAAAATTTCAGCACTGTGTACACCCACAGGTACTGTCTGCTTTGGCCCATTGGAAAGGCTCTCGTGGGTTAAGGTTTGCTTATTTATTTAACAAATTTGTTTTACTTCATGATTAATTGCTTTGGCCAATTGGGTTTCCACGATTTTATCCTTAAAATGGTGGGGTTAAGGTTGATCTTTTCTTATTTATATTACGGTCTTTGGCCAATTGGGTTTCACGATTTTGTCCTTAAAATGACTCTTGTGACCTTGTGGGGTTAAGGCTGATCTTTTCTTATTTATATTACGGTCTTTGGCCAATTGGGTTTCACGATTTTGTCCTTAACATGGCTCTCGTGACCTCATGGGGTTAAGGCTGATCTTTTCTTATTTATATTACAGTCTTTGGCCAATTGGGTTTCACGATTTTGTCCTTAACATGGCTCTCGTGACCTCGTGGGGTTAAGGTTGATCTTTTCTTATTTTTATTACAGTCTTTGGCCAATTGGGTTTCACGATTTTGTCCTTAAAATGACTCTCGTGACCTCGTGGGGTTAAGGCTGATCTTTTCTTATTTTTATTACAGTCTTTGGCCAATTGGGTTTCATGATTTTGTCCTTAACATGGTTCTCGTGGGACTAAGACTAATCTTTACTTATTTATATTACAGACTAGTTTTGACTTGAAACAATATAGTATAGAATCCATCTTCTAAGAATCAGCTGTTAAGATGATTGTTGAATTTTTTATTTGTTAAAAGAAAATTGCACAACTTGAACAAGACAAATAGAAATTTTACCATATAATGGGTTCAGGTGATCGGTAATGCAAATTCAGTAATACTATTGCCAAATTTTATTTAAAATTTTCATCCAATGAATGCTCTAGACTCTTCTTTTTCTTCTCTCTTCTTCTCTCCCAACTCCAAAACCTCACCGACTTAGTCTTTCCGTCGCCGGTTTCTCGCTGTAGCAGCAGGAGCCGGCGGCGATGTCGTCCCGGCGATCTTCTTCTTCCCCATGCTAAGCTTTTCCCGGTCAGAAGGGGGACCCCGGCTGCTGCTACGACGGCCCCTCCGTTGACTGGAAGTCTCTCTTGCGTCACCGGGCGGGACGTTTTGTCCAGGCGTCGCCGGCAGCTGTTAGATCGGCCGATCCTCTTATCCTCTTGGTTATGGCCAGATCTGGTGTGATTCGGCGTGAGTTGTCTTGATCGGTGGTCCTGGAGCTCGTCCGACCCCGTCCTCTCCGTCGGGACACCGCCGGCAGCTTAGGAGTCTTCCTTTCACTGATCTTGGTGTTGGGTTTGGTCGTTTTTATGCTTTGCGGAGGAGGGCATCGAAATTGATGGAGGTTTGATTGGTAGGGTGGTTTGGGGTTTCGATCAGGCATCTCCGACGTCTCTGCTTGGTCGGCGGCGTCCTTGGTGGGTCTTCTCCGGCGGCCTGATCTGTCCTCTGGATCGGTTTCTGCTCGTGTGTTTCCATTTTGTTTAGTTTTATGTTTTGGCTGTAATCCCACGTCTGTGTGGGCGTTTTTCTCCGGTTGTGGGACTCTGTATTGGGCTTGTGCTCAAATAGTTTTATTTGTGGAGTCCCAGATTTGGTTGTATCCTTGCCTTGGATCTGGTTTTTCAGATTTTCAGGTGCCCTTTCCATCAAAAAAAAAAAAAAAAAAAAAATATGATGACATGATAAATAGTACGACAATTACAAATAAATTATTATATTAAAAGATTGGGATATTTTTATATTAAAGACACATACGTAGTTATTAGTCCATGTTTTTATAATTTATATTCGATAACAATACAGTTTTGTTTAATATCCATTAGATTTTAATCCAATGGCTCAAATAAAAAAAGAATTTAGAAGATAAAAATATATAAAAACAGATATGTCTCTCTTGTAATTATCAGTATCCTTAAAGTTCCTGTATACTATGAAAACCCAATTTATATAAGAATTGATATTATTTTTTAATATTAAATTGACAAATTTAAGTACAGATAATTCGAAAAAAGAAGAAGAAAAAAACAGGAAAAAAAATTGTAGATTTAATTTAAATAATTATTTTTTAGTAATCAGTAAATAAATAAACTTGTATGTAGGGTGACAATTTGGGGTTATCATTGCATAAACTATTTCAGTGGTCAAAATAAGGACCTTCGGCTGGTTGGCAATTTGAGGGCCCAAACCCGCACTAGACCCAAGCCCTCAAAAAGCCCTCATAATTTCAAAGGGCTTAAACCCAGTCAAAATAACAATTTTATGCATGCGGGTAGGGCTTTACCTAAGCCTGCAAAATACAGGGCTTTACCCAAGCCCGCCCTTTGACCTGCATTATTATCCATATTATAATTTGGATTTGGATCCGAATTTTAACCCATATTTTGACCTGAATTTTTTGACTCATATATTTTAGCATATGTTCTGACCCGGATTTTGACCCATATTTTTAACATATATTTTGACCCGGATTTTGACCCAAATTTTGACCCATATTTTTTTATCCATATTTTTAACATATATATATTTTTTTTACCCAAAACCTAGGAAGCACGGATACTCCATTTGGTGGAGGTAACTCGTATCGAATTCGTATCCAGTTCAGATACTCTCCGAATACTCCAGGATACGTATCCGATACGATAAATGGTGTATCCGTTGACTTTTTCACAAGTTTGACTAGAGGATACTTGGTGGACACTTGGTGGACACTTGGGGGGTACTTGGAGGATACTTAGGGGCAATATTATAATTATTTTAGTATAAAACATGGTCAAATTATAATTTCAAACTTTTAGAAGTCAAAATGAAATTGTAAGGAAATTTTGATTTTGATTCCATTGACATGGAGAATACCGGGATACTTGAGATTGCAAACCTTTCTCTTGATGAACCAGAGTTAGATGTCGAATTATTTTGATCCATTAACAATATGAATGATGATAATGAAGTTAATTAGGAATTTAAAATACGTTTTATGAGTTTTTTTATGTAGTATTTGAATTTTATAATATGTTATGACTTATGTGACGTATGTTTTATTTGGATTTTATAATATGTTCGACTTATGTGGCATGTTTTATTTGGATCCTGTAATATGCTACATTATTATGACTTATGTAGTTATGTGATATGTTTTATTTGGATTCTGAATATGTTTTTATTTTGAATGAATTTATCAAATATGTTTTAATATATTATTATTTTTTTAAAAATATAAATATATATTATTTTAATTGACGTATCCTGCCGTATCCATATCCTAGTTTTTGAAGATTTACTGTATCCTCGTATCGTGCAGTATCCGTATCCCGTATCCCGTATCCCGTATCCGTACTACATAGCCCAAAACCTATTGCATCCAAGTTCTTTTCGTTCATCTCACTTCTCTAATTGAGATCAAAAATAAATAAATGTGCTATCTCACAAATTGAACTTTTCAATGCCAAAATGAATTCTCTAGGGCAGAAATAATAAACATTTACTCAAAATTTTCTAATATGAGAATTGGGTGATAAAAGAATTTACAAAATTGGGTAAATTAGAAAAAAAAAAAACCCTACCAACACTGGTCGGTTTCCCATCTCAGTGACGGGTAAAACCTTCAATGATGCTTGTGGATCTCGATGAAATCACAACCGTCTGATCATGCCACCGACAAATCAGGATGGTAAACCTTCACTAGACTCCGATACGCTGTCTTGATCTCCGTCATTGACGCCGTCGAATCCACCCTCATCACCTCTTACAGACTATTACTACTAGTAATACTAATACTCTCCACCGTCGCAACCGCGCGGGGGCTCACCACCGTCGTCGTCTTCGGCGGTGACCTCGTTCAGGAAGGGCCCAGTCGGGGTCTAGGAAGAGAAATGGAGGAGATTGATTGTGGGGATGTTTAGAGATGCTACATACATCGTTTCGATGATTTTTATTTTTATTTTTTGAATGAAAAAGTCAAATTGAAAAAGACACAGAGAGAGAAGAAACAAAGATGGGGTTTTGAAGTTGAAGTGAATTGATTGTGGCGATGGATGTGTTTTCGTTTTTTTGAAGTTGAAGTGAAGTGAAGAACTACTATGATAAAACCTAACTGATGTGGGTTTTTTGCAGGTTTAAAATGAACCTGGTTTAAACCCGCAAACGATTCGTATTGATAAGGGCTTACATTAAAGGGCTTGATGCAGGCTTTTTAATGATAAGGTTCGGGCTTAAACCCGGCCCACATCAAGCGAGTAAGGGCCAGGCCCTCTTACCCAGCCCATTTTGCCATCCCTACTTCGGCCCAATAGATAGGCCCACAAGTTAATTGAAAAATAAAAGAGCCTCGAGCCCACTCAATGACCATTAAAAGGCCCAAATAAGGGCCGAAATAAGAAAAACCAACATGGACCAACAAAGGAACAGGCCTACAGCACGATCCGACCCATCAAGGCATCTGGTTTAGCAATCACGTGGTCAAAAGCACCTTAAACAATCATAATCATGATAGACATTATGCAAATCCCAACGTCTAATAAAGCTCTTATTGCCATATTCAAATGAATCAAAACGGCCGATAAAAGGGCCTGAGAATCATGCTCTCATAAAGGGAATGAATGATGAAGGCTCCAAGGTTTCACTATAAATACAAGACCCATTCTCAAAGAAGGGGGACCGATTTTCTCATCTCTTACGTGAAAGCTCTCTCAACTTAGCTTCACAATTCTCTCCTTACATTTATTGCAATTCAACGATCCAATTGAGATCGACCTTGTCATTCTCACAAACCGATCGACCCAATCCTCGATCAATCCTAGTTGAGTTAAGCACCCCCTAGAATATCGACCCATTAGATCATTCATTCCTTAGCAGTGATCCCATCACATCAACAAATAGTTCGATTCGATATATCGAGCAATACCGTTTGTCACTTTAATTTTTCCTTTCATTTGGTTAATCGAACGAAATACTAACTTGAGCGTCGAAGGGTCTTTCCAAAGGGAACCTCCCCTCACCCACCCCCCCACCTCCTTGTGGTCAAAAGCACCTTAAACAATCCCAATGTTAGACATTATGCAAATCCCAACGTCTAATAAAGCTCTTACTGCCAAATTCAAATGAATCAAAACGGGCAATAAAAGGGCCTGAGAATCATGCTCTCATAAAGGGAATGAGTGATGAAGGCTCTAAGGCTTCACTATAAATACAAGACCCTTTCTCAAACAAGGGGGACAGATTTTCTCATCTCTTACGTGAAAGCTCTCTCAACTTAGCTTCACAATTCTCTCCTTACATTTATTGCAATTCAACGATCCAATTGAGGTTAACCTTGTCATTCTCACAAACCGATCGACTCAATCCTCGATTGATCCTAGTTGAGTTAAGCATCCCCCGAAATATCGACCCATTAGATCATTCGATCCTTAGCAGTGATCCCATCACATCAACAAATAGTTTGATTCGATATATCGAGCAATACAGTTTGTCACTTTAATTTTTCCTTTCATTTGGTTAATCGAATGAAATACTAACTTGAGCGTCAGAGGGTCTCCCAAAGGGAACCACCCTCCCTCCCCCCCTTTGTGGTCCGCCACTGTTCTATTTTTTTCTTGTTTTACAGGTTGTTAGTGTTCATCTTGACGATTCAAATTAATTGTAGATCTAATCGACTACACTATAACATACTTCTAGTTTGAAATTAGTGTATATATATTGAAATTATATTGTCAAACAAGTAATTAACGGGTCACCACCGTCACTACAAAAAAAGTGACATGTAGTGACACATTTCTTTGTGACAAATTTTAATTGTATCACTGTTGGCACTTTTTTGTGACAAATTTTACTATTTGTAATTATGTTTTGTTCAATTGAAACTTTTTAAAAATAATTGTCATAATTAATTACAAAACTTGATACTGTACTTTGTGACAAATAATATAATTAGTCACAAAATTACCTTTTTAAAAGGAAAGATTTTATTTTATAAATTATTAGGTTTTTAAAAGGCATCAGAATCCATTAATATTTACATTAAAAAAATCAATTAATATTTTCTTTTTCTTTAAAAAAAAAAAAAAAAAAAAAAAGTCACACCAACAAAATGCCATAATCGTGCTATGTTTTTTCTCCCCCTTTTTTCTTTCTTTTCCTTAAAAACACTTTTTAGGTTTGAAATAGTGTTTCATATTAAGAAGTTCCAAGATTATAGAGAAACTTTTGCCTGGATAAAAATGTAAGCTTCTCTTGATTTTATTTTTTTTAGGGTTTCCTTTCTTGTATTTATTTTTTAGGGTCGGAATCTTAAATTTGAGTTTCATATATTGAAAGGTTTTTTTTTATTTTTATTTTTTATTTTTTATTTATTATTATTATTATTTTTAGAATTGTATATATCTAGTTAGAGATTTTTTTTAAGGAACCCATTATTATTATTTCATGATTTATAGTTATTTATTCTTAGATTTCCACAAAGAAGACTGAACTCCAAGGAAGATCAACAACTTTACTGAGTCCTTGCGTGATGTCTCAGCTCAACAACTCTTCATCAAATTTCAAAGGTAAGAAGATCAAATTATTTTTATAGAATCGATCATGCTCATAAGTCTGCTGTATTTCTCGATCTGACCAACCCACTTAGTGTTGTGTTTTGTTTTAGCTGACGAGGAAAACAAAACAATGTAGAATTTTATTTTTGATATTTTTTTTAGTTTTTATAACATATAAAAAATGGGTTTGCTTTTTTTAAATAGTTGATTTTTCATAAATCTGGCTGACTTGCCGATTTGAAATTTGGGGTTTTAAAGGATTTAAGAGAAGTTTTTATTTTCTTTTATCTTACTTTTCTTTTTTCTCGTTGTTTGATTGCTGACAGAAATAAAGAAAATAGATGGTGATCTGGTGTTTAATTTCAAAAAAAAAAAAAAAAAAAAAAAAAAATCTTAATGTCAATATTAGTTTATGTGCATACTAGCTGTTTGATAAAATGATTCTTATGGAACCAATTGTTTGATGCATCATTGAAAGAAAACTCTTAAGTTTCTCTTTCTTTTGATTTCATTTTTTTAGGATTTATTTTCTGGTACTTGTTTTTCAAGGTCGGAATCTCAATTTTGAGTTTCATATATTGAAAATGTCTTCGAATAAGGTATAGGCTTTTTTTCTTTTCTTTTTTGTATGTAGAATTATATATATCTGTTTAGGGATGCTCTTTAACTTTAATTTGTTTTCAAATTTTTTAAGGAACTCATTATTATTATATCTCAATTTAGTTTATATGCATATTAACTGTTTGATAAAATGATTCTTATGGAACAACCAATTGTTTAATGCAACCAAACTGTTATTATAATTTGTAATGCAGTTCACAGCAAAGAGTTCAAACACTCAATAAAATATTTGATATTTGGCTATATGAATAGATTGGCATTATGGAGGACTTTATATGAAGATGAATAGATTAACAGTTCTAATATGTTTATACTTGGATATCAAAGTTATAGAATTTATTTTATACTTGTACTAAGTTTTGTCAATATTGTGTATTTTTCCTCGGTTTTATTTTGACGACTTTAATTTGTTCTCACTATTATTATTTTTTCTTCGTGTCTTCATATATATAGGCTTCTCTTGCAAAACCTAAAGATTCTTTAGCTACCTGACAACTGACAGTAGATCATTGGCTTATATATTTCAAAATCAAGACCTTGGAAGTTTCAAGTTTGTGGATATATAGTTGGAAGTTATAGTGTGTGACCTAATACTTATATTAATTTAGACTAGCTGGCTTACATGTGTTATTCAGTAGTAGACTTTGAAAGATGTTGGATTACTTTTGTATCAATTTGATATTATGTTAATTTTTGGATTTTTTTTTTAATGGAATGATTATTTATGGAACTTAATGTCATTCAATAAGTGACATGTTTTATTTGGTTATATTTTTTTTTTATAAAATTTAAATTTGTATTAAATTTTGACAATTGATTAAATTATCACTAAGTATCTATATAGTGACTTAATATTCATATTGTTAACTGTCACTAAGTCTGCGTTGTAGTGACAATTATTATATAGTTAATTTAATTGTCATTAAGTTTGTCTGTGACATAATTTTATGATGATTATTTGTCACTAGATTTGTGAATAGTGACACTTTTTAAACAATAAATTGTCACTAAGAATGTATACAGTGACAAAATCTTCAAACGGTTAACTGTCACTAAATACAAATCTAGTGACATAATTTTTATTTTGTCACTAATTAATGTCAAGTGATAATGTGTCACTAAAAGTTATGATTTATGACAAACACCAAAAAACTGTCACAAATACTTTTAGTGACGGCAAAAGTGACGAATTGTTAGTGACATTTTTTTTGTCACAATATTGAATTTGTGACAGTTTCTTCACTTACGGTGACAAATATTTATTGTCATTGTAGGTCAGTTTTCTTATAGTGCTCCAATGTAGCTCGACGGTGAAGGTATAATATTCCAGGTTGAGTCGCCGCCCCCGTGTGAGGGGTGTATATATATATAATAAATAAATCAAGAGAACGAAAATTTAATAAATTCAATACAAGTTGTTACCCTTGTCAGAACTTGGACTGGTTTTGTAGGATATTAAGACATTGTCCAGTTTGTTAGAAGTGGTCGATTTTCATTTTGTTTACGGAGGCTAATTTAATTTGTAGCGCATTCATTAGTTTAATTGGCTCTTTAAGGACTAGGAATTGATCTAGATGGAGGAGGTCCCTTCATCTGTTGTTAAGTTTGTTCGGGATGTTGTTCGTTGTGATTTCTAATTCCTTTTGGGTATTTATGAATCTCTCTTTCAAAAAAAATAAAATAAAAAGTTAAAAAAATAATAATAAATCAATACAATCCCATTATTTTGGTGCAGTAATGGTATCTTTATGTGAATTTGGATACTTTGTTGAAATGATCTTTGTCCACGGATCTATTTAGATCAGGAAAAAGATCAAGAGAATCCAAATCCATTGGTATGTAAGATCAAGTTGTGTTGAAAAACGGTAGCTCTTGTGAACATTTAATGCATCCGGTCCTATGAACGTCCTCACTCCAAAATCAATCGAAAAAAATAAAGGATTTAGATCCTCTATTGAGCTAATATTTTTCCTGACCTTTTTAAAGTATGTGATTGATTGTTGGTAAAGTGGTTATGGAAACTAATCATATCTTAACCACATATTCATTGCAATAAAAATGAGGATCCAATTAAAAAATAAAATAAAATAAACATTTTGTGTGTTTTCTTGATTAAGAGAAGCGTGATTCATCAGACATCAACTCTTGATAGCATAACCAAACAGACAGACACGTATCACGAATGTATGGTGTCTTTTTTTTAATAAAAAAATTAGAATACACAAACGCTTCCGGAAAATGATACCGGACATGCCCCAGAAACCCGGAAATTATTGATCGATTGTTTGATTAATTTCCCAACAAAACTAGACAACTAGTGCATGCATTCTCAAAATACTACTTCAACCACAATACCACATGTGATTCTGGACAGAATCTCACTACTTTGCAGAAGCAGCTGCAAGTAGACAGACCCACCAACTTCATGGAAAAAAACATTTTCACTCACCATGAACTGTGCCATCCACTTGAAAATCAATGTGAATTGAAATTAAGTCCTTTATCTTCTCAACATGTCTTGGTTTTGTTCAAGTAAGAACCCTAAACGCGTTAAAGTCGTTCATGGTCGCACGTTGTCATGGTCGCGTTACATTATTGTTAAGCGGTCTACATCAAAACAATACCGAATAAGATAATTTTGAATTAAACATTTTATACTTTCTCCTCAAAAGACAAAGTAGAATTAAAATTGAGTCGTTTTATCTTCTCAACATACCTTGGTAATTTTGTTCAAAATACGAACTTTAAACGTATAAGTTAATATCGTTCACGTTATTCTGTATTAATGATTGCCATGGGTGCCGCATTAGATTATGTTTAAGCTACCTATATCAAAACAACACCGGTAAGATGATTTTGAATTAAACATTTTACATTTCCACCTGGAAGAAATAAAACCAAAAATAGAAAAGAAAAACTTTAGATTATGTTTATGCGGCCTATATCAAAACAACACCGGTAAGAAAATTTTGATCAATTAAACATTTTATACTTTCTCCCGGAAAAAAAAAAAAAAAATAGAAAAGAAAAACTTTGATGAATGATAAAAAAATAAATAAAATAAACTAGAGAGAGAATCCAAAGACACAAGTGAGTTGATGTGTATGAAGGTATAGTGGAAGCAAGTTTGGATGCACATGGGGAGATTGGGAGAAAAAACAAAGTTAGATGTTTGAAGAAACCCCACAAATTGAACATAGCATCATGTTCTTAGGCTCTTGTCTATCTCTTAGAGATCATACTCCCTTTCTATTTTGTCTTTACCATCTTCATTTTCTTCTCCTCTACCGCAGTTTCTGACATATATATATATATAAACTGTCCCGTTCACATCAGTGCGCACTGATATAACTACATCAATACTAATGCATGTGGACCATTGATTATGGAGAAAGTTTGACAAGTGCATACACTTTGAGTCAAAGTCTGTAAATCTAATAGTCCACATCTAATACACTTATGAAGTTATATCAATGTGCATTGACTTGAACATATATATATAATTTTTCTATTGTCAGTTCATCCTCATATAAAATATAAATCTACTTATGAACAAAATTTGATAGTTTTCTGAACACTAGAACTATTTATCCAAATTTTATTAAATATGAAGGCATCAAAAAATAGACGAAATATAGGAAAATTAAAGAAAAATAGTTATAATATTTGAAAAATTCTTAAATTTTGTTCATAGGTGATTTCAATGAACTCGTCATCCACAAAAAATTTCAGATTAAAATTCATTAAAATCAATGTGTTTTCATCATGGTCATTACCGAAATTAAAATAAAAGATCTCTTATAAACGACTCACAATATATATATATATATATTCATTCGAAGTCTCGTGTAATTGTGCAATATTTTCTTAAAACTTACTATTATAATTTTTAAAATGTAATTTGAAATTGTTACGTATATAGATAACAATATGATAGAATCACCTAATAAATGGTATAAATCAATCGTATATTATTTGAGTTTTTTTTTAGACTGTATAGCGTTATTAATTATTGAAGAAGAAAATAGTTAAATGTTGTTAATGAGATTTGTTCATGTAGTTATAGACATATTTTAGTATTGAAATTTTTTAATTTAAGCCGCTAGATTGTTCAAAATATTTATCTAAAATCATATATGATTAATGTGGAATGTGAGTTTTTTTTTTTTTTTGGTGGAAAAATTAAATAAATTTAAGGTTTTTTAGGAGGGGTAGGATTTGAACCCAAACTGTATGGTGTAGATATGAGAGTAATACCACTGGACCAAGCTCATCTCATCGGAATGTGAATTGTTAACACCGTATAAATCAAAATTTTATTGAACGAGGCATTTCCTTCCAGATGAAGGATTTTACTTTATTTACTTTATTTTATCTATAAAATTTTACAATAATAATTAAAATAACAAAGCAATACGTACGTGTGTGAGATTAATTAATGATTAAAAATAAATTTAAGTAAACTTGGTTGCATATGGGAATTCTCTTTAGAATCCATTGACTAGGATGCACTTAGACATCGAAAACCAAATTAATTAACACTCATCGAAGAAGACAAATTAAAGTCTGAATTATATATAATCAAATAATTAATTAATCTAAATAATCTCAAATATCAATCCCCTTAATCCAAATCCCAATAAAAACTTAACACTTATCCTTTTCATCAACTTGGGTTCTGCAAATAAAATGTAAAAAAAAATATTAATCTCTGTGTGTGTTGTAGCTAGGTTTTTGACCTAATATTCTGCCTTGGGTTCATTCAAATTCCTACCTAGCTTGCTAATGCTACCACAACAACATCATCACCTGGCCCTTTTAATTAAATATATTTTTATATATATATAAAAAAAAACATGTAAAAAATCCCACAAATATAATAACATGATATTAGGATACTATTGCTTAATTTTTACCTCTATAAGAAAAGATTACCCAATTAAGAGTTAAAGTGATAATGCATTATTTTTACTCCTAATGAGAAAAAAATCTATATTAATTAGTTCTAAACATAATTACAAAGACATTTAAAAAAACAATTAAAAAGATCTTGATGCAAGATAACATAAATATATATATATATATATATGCAAATATTATTACTATACTATAACCTAAATAATTGACCATATTGTGGGACAATTAGTCAAAAGAACACTTAAATTTTGCAATATTATTTTGGTCTCGATGGACAATTAGTGGCTAGTTTTATTGTTTTCTTCAAAAAAGGCATGCCTACGTGTTTTTTTTTCACATGCAACCCAACATGCCTTCTTCTTCATTTAAATTCCTTATATTCCCAATCAAAATTTTGTCAACAAATAAATGAAAATAACCCAAAAAGATATATATAGATAGAAGTAAGTGATTAAAGGGAGCTTAGGGTTTGAAAAAGGAGAGAAGGCTGTGGAACTTATCATTGATTTTGTGGTTCAATATTGGGTGCACATGGCTGAGCAATGATATATTCCTTCAACACCCCCACTTTTTAATTAATTAGTTTACTAACATGATCTTATAGTTAGAAATTAATTAAATTAATCACCTCGTAATAACTTTTAATTTTCTTTAATTTCAATGATCATCTTTGCTAATTAAATTAAATCAAATTATCACAAGATAATGAGTCCAAAACAAGGTGATTAATATTTTAACTATGAATTTCTTGACCACATAGATACTCTGACATGAGAAGGGGGAATGAATATGGTTAATTTAGTTTGATGAAATCTTTATTTTTGAAAGGGTTAACTCATGAATATAAATCTTGTTTTCAGATCGATCAATGGCATAATTCATCTAATTAATTAAAGAGATGTTATTCTAATGATGTTCATAGTCTTCATGATCTTCTTGTGTCAGTAGTAGGATCTTATTAAGATAAAATTATTCTCACAAATTATAATTAATTAATGTCCATTGAAGTTCTAATTAAATTATGTTGACTACTTAGTCATTAGTATTCATCTGTAATTTAATTTTCAATATTAATTAATAGGCCATAAATTATATTAATCTGTACTTAATTAGACAAAATTTCTAAAGATATCAATGGGATATATTTTAAAATTAGAGTGAAAAAGAAAGGAACCCTTTTAAGTTGTCAATCTTATTGGAAGTTACATGCATCATAGGACAATGATCATACCATCATCTTTAATTTCTTTCTTTTGTTCTAAGAGTGTGCAAGGTTGATGTAATAATATTGATATGATCATGGGACCTGATTATCAGAAAGCCACCCATATATCTCCATTAATGATCATTAATTAGAATGTGAAGTTGTGATACTTTTTAATTAATTATCAACCTTTTGGTTTGAACTTAATTTGAAGATAGGAGACTTTAGATATATTATTGGATTTGATTTCTTATTAGATTGTGTGGGTGTGGTGTGGAGTCCATGATTAGCTCGATCCCCATTCAATTAATTACTCGATCTAATATTATGATTAATCAGAAACTAATTAAGATCACATGTAAGATTTTTGGACTATATATATATAAACCCATATCCAGAAACCTATATATATATATATATGGAAAATGAAAGTAGTACGTAGTAGTTGTTATATAATTCAAATATTTCAATTAAAAACTTTGACTGGAGAATAATCATGGAAACATGGTATCTAAGAGAACATGCGTAATTGTGTATCCTACCTATTAAAATCTCTAATCATCATTTCAACCCCACTTATTTTATTAATTAATCTTCTTTTTGCAGTTCTAATTATAATTAGAAGCTGCCCATCATTTGAAAGTTGATGAAATGAAATGAAAATTAGTTTCTTAATTAGGACTCTTTCAAAGAGAGTCATAGCTAGATACTTTAAATTGGCTTTGAAGTTATTTATGATAGTTAATTTGATTCTATTTGAATTGATGGGGTAGATTAGTTTCTTTTTCTCTCCATTATGTTGTCATAATTGTTCTTAATGGATCCAGCAATCTTGAAGAAGAATGTGATATCTTTAGTATGGAACCATCATATAACTATGTGATAGATAATTAATAAATAAATAAATAAATAAAATGAAATTGAACTTTGAACTTATAAAAATTACCTCAATCTTCGTTAACAGATCATTAACAACATAATATATAAAATGAGTAACGTATAGACATCTCCACTTATATCTCAATTGGGATATATGATTAGAGTTTTTTTTTTTTTTTTGAAAAGAAAGAGATATGATTAGAGTTAAATGACACAATAGCTTGATAGTAACCACAACTCTCAATGAAGTTTAGATGTGTAGAAAAAACCCTATCGTTTTTCTCTCCGAAATGTAATATATTAAGATAAAGTGATAAATTTCTTGAATAATAATGATATATATATATATATAATATGATCACAACAAAAAAGTATAATATGAGTCCCCAAAAGGTATGGTAATACAATATTAGACTAAATTAGAAAAACAATATTGAAAGGGATTTGAAACTTAATTGAAACCCCCTCACATGAAATCATTAGAAAAAGTATCCACAGAAAGAAAATTAAATTAAATTAAATTAAATAAGATTATCTCAAATGGCAAAATGGTAAAAGAGACACAATATGACACAGTACGACAGTAGACAATCAACCTCCTATATAAATATAACGACTCAATTTCACATGCAAAGGCAATTGCAACGCAAGTGAAGAGAAACATCACAACACTCACTCATTTTCTCCTTCCTCTGTTTCCACAAACTCATCAATCTTTTTTTTTTCTTTCCTTTTGATCATCACCATCATTATCATAATGAATTCGGCTTCGTCGAAGAGCAAAAAGAAGCAGACGACACAACCGCAGGACGCATCGTCGACGACAACAGGCGGCGGGAGGTTCTTGGGAGTGAGGAGAAGGCCATGGGGGAGATACGCGGCGGAGATAAGGGACCCATCAACGAAAGAGAGACACTGGCTGGGAACATTCGACACGGCGGAGGAAGCCGCCTTAGCTTACGACAGAGCCGCCAGGTCCATGCGCGGCCCTCGAGCTCGCACCAACTTTGTCTACTCGGACATGCCTCCTGGTTCCTCTGTAACCTCCATTATCTCCCCTGATGAGCAACAACAACAACAACACAATTTCTCTTCCCTCCATGTCCACGTCCCTTCCTCTCAGCCCGACCCGACTCCACAACCCATCTTCACTCCGATTGACTCCCATAATTTTTCTTCCGGATTTCAAATGCCCGAATACAGAGACTTAAATAACAACCAACAAACCACCGGTGATCACACCAACAATGGGCTTCCTCCACTGCCCTGTGACATCTCAGATTTTAGTAACTACATGGACTCCGATTTCACGAATTCGGGTTCCAATATGGGTCAAGAGGTATGGAGCGAGTCATCAAGTTTGGTGGGGTTTTCATCTGATCAGACATCGACAGATGGGTTTGACATTCATGACAGTACTACAATGCAGAGTGGTTCATATTTCGGTTTTGATTCAAGCGACTACGTTCACAGCCCGCTTTTCAGTAGCATGCCACCGGCTTCCGATACGATTCCAGATGGGTTTCATCTGGGCTCTTCTCCTTACTTCTTCTGAAAATGTTCATAGCTCTGTCTCTCTCTCACTGTGTCTTCATCCTCTTCCCTGTCACTCATTCAAGTGTTTTTTGTTTTTTTTTTTTCATGTTTTTTGGGTTTCTTTGTGTTGATGATCAGAGTGATGAAACTACAAATTCGGTTTTTGGATATGTTAATAGCCGGGGATTTCTTGATTAAAGTCAAGGTCATATGTATAGCACTCTTGTATTGTCTTGTGTTTTCCAGTTTTTTTTTTTTGTCACTATGCACGACTAGCTTGGTCTCTGACTTCATGTTGACTTTGATGAGACAAATTATATGCAAGACTACTTTTTCTGAAGAGTTATGATTCGATTTTGGGCTGGACTCTGCTCCTGAGAGTACTGGGCCCTGTCCGGGTACAGCCCGTATTTTATTATGACCCAACTCTCCTTGGTTAACACTTAACACCCAAGTACAATCTAATTTAACTTTAATTACTTAAAACTTTTGTTTCAAAAAACTAAAAAAATAAAATAAAATTACTTCCAACTTTAATCTAGGTGCTTCTCTGGTACAACGTAAGGAAATAAAAGTTTAATAAGGGACATTACCAAACTAATCGTTCACATTGGATAATTATTACTTTAATCAATCATGTATCATCTCGATATAAAATTACTTCCAACTTTAATCTAGGTGCTTCTCTTGTTGTAAGTGAAGGGTCGAGGTTTATCATTAATTAGACAGTTTTCATGTTTCACAATCAAGTAATTAACTTTTATTAATAAAAACAAAACTAGTAATAGTCGGATTCGGATGGTTTAGTTAGGCGTAAACACGAAACTTAATTTTAGTTAAAATGTGGCAAAAAGTGGGTGCCTAATAATGTAAGCAATCCTGATCGTACACATGGTATAAAGTGTTTATGTGGGTATCTATGTTTTTTAAAATTTACACCAATTGAATCAGGAATTTACGTTACACAATATTAACGGTTACAAAAAATTGGTAAAACAAAATCAACATAAGATTGAGGTTGGTTACCAACAGGGGCATAGCTCAGCTGGTAGATGAACAAGCTTAGAGTTTGGGCAAATGACTCACATGTCAGCTGTTCGAATCCTACCAATGGAGAAAACTTTCAAAAAAAATACCTAGTCCCAAATTTGACATATTCTATATTGTGCCAAATATAACATATGTTAAATTTGATATATTATTTGGTACTGCATTGAAGGATGATTTTAACTAAAAGGCTAATTGGCACGAATACCCCCTGAACTATACCCGAATTAGCACCTTACCCCCTGAACTTTTTTTTTCGGCATTAAACCCCCTAAACTCAACGAAATTTGCAATTGTTAACGGAAATCCAACGGAACCCTAATTCCGTCCAGGAAAATTACACTAAGCTCCCCTGATTATATATATAATTGTATTAAACCCCA
Organism: Acer campestre; assembly: GCA_954870605.1. Lineage (NCBI taxonomy): Eukaryota > Viridiplantae > Streptophyta > Magnoliopsida > Sapindales > Sapindaceae > Acer > Acer campestre. The sequence continues at coordinate 7,882,234 of OX940803.1, read as the reverse complement.
AAAAATATAATAATATTACCCGAATACCCCTCTGACCAAATTTTAAAAATAAAAATTTAAATAATGGTTAAATAATAATAAAATTCTGAATTTTATTATAAAGACAATAAAATAAATATAGAAATGAAAAAATTAAATTGATTTAACAATTATTAAATTATCTTTTTTTTTTTTAAATATCCCTAAATATAAACCCATATAAATATTTAAAATATTAAAGAAAAATAAAATAATGGTTAAATAATAATACAATCCCCTTTCAATAATAATAATAATAATAATAATAATAATAATAATAAAATTCTTTTTTTTTTTTTATAAAGACAAATAAATAAATAGAGAAATGAAAAAAAAATCTCTATTTATTTAATTGTCTTTATAAAATAATAATAATAATAATAATAATAATAATAATTATTATTATTATAATTATTATTATTATTATTATTATTATTATTATTATTATTTAGAATTTAGAATTTAAATAATGGTTAAATAATAATAAAATTCTGAATTTTGTTATAAAGATAATTAAATAAATAGAGAATAAAAAAAATAAATTGATTTAAAAATTATTAAATTATCTTTTTTATTTAAATGTCACTAAATATAAAAACCCATATAAATATTTAAATTATTTAAGAAAAATAAAAATAATGGTTAAATAATAATACAATCCCCTTTCAATAATAATAATAATAATAATAATACAATTCTTTTTTTTTTATAAAGAAAATAAAATCTTTAAGAAATTAAAACATCTTTAAAATCTTTACCATTCATCTCATAGATGGACGGTGAAGAAATATTTATTAAAACAAATTCAAATTAAAAAAAAAAATATTTTTTAAATAGATTGATTGATCTCAATTACAAAAAAATAAAATAAAATAATAAGTTTCTCCATTAATGAAGATATGAAGATCCATCAATGTTCTTCTTCTTCTTCTTTTTATTTTTATTTTTTTAATTTTTTTTTATAATTAGATTTCATTTATTGGTTTGTGAAATATGTTTTTTAAATTAATTTTTTAACTTAATAAACATAGAGTAGAGAAATCCTTAAAATAAAAAATTTCGAATAAATATTTTTAAATGAACTTCGATCCATCTAATTAAATGAACACTTATTTCTCCATCCAATCCTTAAAAATTTTCCTTCTCTAAAGAAAATAAAAAATTTAAATTTCCAACACCCAGAAATTTTAAAATAAAAAATTTAATTTTTAATTCTTCTATATGTGCCTTTAATTGGATTGATGTTCAAATTTTTAAATTTTGTATTTGTATTATTATAATTATTTTGTAATTGAGATAAATCAATCTATTTCAAAAAATGTTTTTTTTTTTATTTGAATTTGTTTTAATAAATATTTCTCCACCGTCTATCTATGAGATGGATGGTTGAGATTTTAAAGATGTTTTAATTTTTTAAAATTTTATTTTCTTTATTAAAAAAATCAGATTTGTATTTTTTTTTTTTTGAAAGAGAATTATATTATTATTTAACCATTATTTTTATTTTTCTTAAATAATTTATATATTTATCTAGGTTTTTATATTTAGGGATATTTAAATAAAAAGATAATTTAAATAATTGTTAAATCAATTTATTTTTTTCATTCTCTATTTATTTAATTATCTTTATAATAAAATTCAGAATTTTATTATTATTTAACCATTATTTAAATTCTAAAATTTAAATAATAATAATAATAATAATAATAATAATAATAATAATTATTATTATTATTATTATTATTATTATTATTGTTTTATAAAGACAATTAAATAAATAGAGATTTTTTTCATTTCTCTATTTATTTAATTGTCTTTATAAAAAAATAAGAATTTTATTATTATTATTATTGAAAGGGGATTGTATTATTATTTAACCATTATTTTATTTTTCATTAATAATTTAAATATTTATATGGGTTTATATTTAGGGATATTTAAAAAAAAAGATAATTTAATAATTGTTAAATCAATTTAATTTTTTCATTTCTATATTTATTTTATTGTCTTTATAATAAAATTCAGAATTTTATTATTATTTAACCATTATTTAAAATTTAAATTTTAAATTTTTATTTTTAAAATTTGGTCAGAGGGGTATTCGGGTAATATTATTATATTTTTTGGGGTTTAATACAATTATATATATAATCAGGGGAGCTTAGTGTAATTTTTCTGGACTGAATTAGGGTTCCGTTGGATTTCCGTTAACAATTGCAAATTTCGCTGAGTTTAGGGGGTTTAATGCTGAAAAAAAAAGTTCAGGGGGTAAGGTACAAATTCGGGTATAGTTCAGGGGGTATTCGTGCCAATTAGCCTAACTAAAATTGATACCACATAAACACTTTATACCACGTGTACGATCAGGATTGTTTACATTATTAGGCCCGCACGTTTGGCCACATTTTAACTAAAATTGAGTTTTGTGTTTATGCCTAACTAAACCATCCGAATCCGACTACTACTAGTTTTGTTTTTCTTAATAAAAGTTAATTACTTTATTGTGAAACATCAAAATGACTTATAGGTGCGTAGCTCAGCTGGTAGATTGACGAGCTTTGAATTTAGATAAATGATTCCCTGGTCAACGATTCAAATCCTATCAATGGCGAAAGCTCTAAAAAAATACAATATATAATATATTGACATACAATATAACATATGTCAAATTTGGCGTAGCTAATTTTAATTTAAAAAATAACATTTTAAATAGAATTGTACATTGGAGTACCATGCTAAATTGATGTGTCATATATAACATTTTACTTTTTTGTTTTTTTGCCATGTATAGCATTTTACTCTTTTTTGTGCTAAATTTGACATTGACATTGTCTATACATTGGAGATAGTCTAACACACACAAAGTGTAAATGATTGAAATGGGATAAATGTGTAAAACATTGTCGATCTTAACAAGCCTTTAAGGCTCGACTCTCAAGGATATCTGGGATTTTCAAAATATATTCTCAAGGCTCTGTTTGGTGTGCGGGATTAGATTGAACTATTTTATGGGATTTGATTGGATATAAATATATGATTAAGTATAACACTGTGCAATTGTTTCATGTAATATGGGATATGACTAAAATAGTCCAATTTTATGTTTGGAATGACTTGGGATAGGATTAAAAATAATTTGATAAATTGTTATATATATATATATTTGGAGACAAGAAATTACCAATAATTTGATAAAAGGTTTAATATATCTACCATATGTTCAAACTCTCAATACACCAAATCACTATTATCATCTCTCTTGATCCACCACCATCAACCATCATGACCAAATCACCATTATCATCTCTCTCGAGTGCCATCATCACCACCACACAAGGAATAAGATTTGCGGATTTTTTTAAATTTTTTTTTAAGCAAGCTATATTAACCAATTAAAAGGCCACAAGCCAAATGGACAAAGAACAACGCACCTAGCAGCACACACCAAAAAACAGAGAAACAAACCATCAAAATAAACAAAACAGAAGACAACAAAATGAATACAATAGCACAACAACGAAAAAGCAATAGGTGTGGAGATCGGCCATCACCATCTCGATTTACTGGTGGTTGAATTTGGGGAGGTGTTGAGATTTGCGATTTTGGATTTGGGGTTGAAAGAAAAGAAAAAGCTTGGTCAAGATTTTGGGTTGGATTTGTGAACCGGTGAAAGAGAAATGGGATGAATAATGGGTGCCTGAGATTCAATGAAAGAGAAGGAGTTGAAATGTGATGAAAGAGGGACGGTGGGATGAATAAATGAGTGGGGCCTATAAGCAAAAATAATTCTGGGATTAATAGAGATAGGGGGGAGGTGGGTATATTTTATCTCATTATCACGGGACTAATTTGATGCTGGGATTACTAGTCCCATATTTCAAACAATCACCAAACGCAGGATTCAGACTAAAATTTATCCAATCCCAAACCAATCCGTTGTGCCAAACTGGGTCTAAAAGGAGAAGATATCTTAAGTGCAATAGAGATGCACCGGTTACGATCTTGCCACATAACAAAATTTACAAAGCAGCAAAATCATTGTTGGGATGCATGGTGCATTCATTCTTTTATTTTTAAATGGTACATTTTTTCTTCTGAAATATTACAATAAATCAAGGTTTTTTTATGGAAGAAACTCGAACTTACGATCTTTTTATGAAGTATACTACTGGACCAACCTCATTTTATCTAGAGCAAATTGCAACCAACCTCCCTAAGGTTTAACATTTGACAACCAAAAACAACTTTATCATTAATTGACAATGACCTCCCCTACCGTTAGTCAAAGCTAGTCAAGTTTAACCGTTAATCGGATTTTGCCGCTATAAATACCTAAATGCCCATGAATAAAAAAAAAAAAAAAAAAAAAAACTGATTTTAAAAATATATAAATATATGAAAACAAATTTGAATCTCCACTATAAAAAAATTGATAATTAAAAATAAAAATAAAAACGTGGAGACATAGGTTGTATCTCTATATTTTCTTCAAATTCTAAATTCTAAGAAATTAATAATCTGGATCATCAAAATCCAATCCAACAACATTTTCTTCAGATGATTTTTTCTTCTTCCATATGGATTTCCGAATTTTCTTCATATTCAAGTTTTTTAGATTTTTCAAAACTTAAAAAAAAAAAAAAAAATCCGGCTCATTTAATTCTAACTTAACAACATTTTCAAAATATCCTTATCTCTGTTAAGTTTGACTAACTTTAACTAATGACAAGGGAGGTTATTGTCAATAAGCATAAAGTTGTTTCTGATTGTCAAAGACCAAACCTCAAGGAGATTGGCAGCAATTTACTCTTTTATCTAATACACGTGCATCTCGCTTTGCATTGAATTGTCGTTAAAACTCTTATCATTATAGATGGACGTAGGGTGACATCATTAATGTGCTCAAATTCCACAGCAAAGAAGTTAAGAAAGAAGCTGCCAAAAATAACATAAGGAGATTGGCAGCAATTTACTCTTTTATCTAATACACATACATCTCGCTGTTTCTGATTGTCAATTAAGCATAAAGCTGATTTTGATTGTCAAATATCAAATTTTAAGGAGATTGGTAGCAATTTACTCTTTTATCTAATACACGTGCATCGTGCTTTGCATTGAATTGTCGTTAAAACACTTATCGTTATAGATGAACGTAGGGTGACATCATTAATGTGCTCAAATTCCACAGCAAAGAAATTAAGAAAGAAGCTGCCAAAAATAATACAATCCACTAGTCTAGTAGTTCAAGTCCTCGGGTCTATTTCAACAATTTTCAATTGAGTAATAATTAAGCTGATATAGATTTAAACCGCTGATATGGGAATCATTTATCCAAATTCAAAGCTCGTTCATCTACCAAATGAGCTACGCACTTGGAAGTCATTATCATTTTTCACAATCAAGTAATTAACTTTTATTAATAAAAACACAACTAGTAGTAGTCGGATTCGGATGGTTTAATTAGGCATAAACACAAAACTCAATTTTAGTTAAAATGTGGCCAAAAGTGCGGCCCTAATCATGTAAGCAATCCTGATCGTACACATGGTACAAAAATTGGTAAAACAAAATCAACATAAGATTAAGGTCGGTTCGAATTTATTAAAAATAAAATAAAAAATCTAACATGATATTGAGTTGAAAACTTCAACAATCAACACATAAGAGTTAAGGGTATCTCTCATACCCACATAAACACTTTACACCATGTGTACGATCAGGATTGCTTGCATTATTAGGCCAACACTTTTGGCAACATTTTAACTATAATTGAGTTTTGTATTTATGCCTAATTAAACCATACGAATCCGACTACTGCTAGTTTTGTTTTTATTAATAAAAGTCAATTACTTGATTGTGAAACATGAAAATGACTTCCAAGTCATAGCTCAGTTGGTAGATGGACAAATTTTGGGTTTGAGCAAATGATTCACAGGTCAGCGGCTCGAATTCTATCAATGATGAAAACTTTTAAAAAAATACAATATAAAATATATTGACACACAATATAGCACATGTCAAATTTGACACAGTAATAAATGCTTATTTTTTAACTATAAAAATACCATTATATATATATATTTTAAATGAAATAATGAATGCATTAATAAAACTTTATATTTGAGCATTAAAAGAAATAATGAATGCATTAATGATAAATGTTTATTTTTATAATTTTAATTAATAAAATAATAAAAATAGCATTTTAAATATAATTATGCATTTGAGTACAATGCTAAATTGATGTGTCATATATAACATTTTACTCTTTTTTGTGTCAAATTTGGCATTGTTATTAACATATGCATTGAAGATGGTCTAACATACACAAAGTGTAAATGATTGAAATGGGATAAATGTGTAAAACATTCTCATACTTAAAAGGCCTTTAACGCTCGACTCTTGAGGATATCTGCGATTTTCAAAATATATCTTTAAGGTGGTGCATGGGATTGGATTGGATATGAATATATGATTAAATATAACACTGTCTATTATTTGGTGTAACATGAGATATGACTAAAATAGTCCAATTTTATGTTTGGAATGACCTGGGATAGGATTAAAAATAATTTGATAAATTGTTTAATTTTTATTTATTTATTTTTTTTGGAGACAAGAAATTACCAATAATTTGATAAAAGGTTTAATATATCTTTCAGATGTTCAAACTCTCAATACACCAAATCACTATTATCATCTCTCTCGATCCACCACCATCAACCATCATGACCAAATCACCATTTTCATCTCTCCCGAGCACCATCATCACCACCACACAAGGAATAAGATTTGCGGATTTGGGGTTGAAAGAGAAGAAAAAGCTTGGTCAAGATTTTGGGTTGGATCTGTGAACCGGTGAAAGAGAAATGGGGTGAATAATGGGTGCCTGAGATTCAATGAAAGAGAAGAAGTTGAAATGTGATGAGAGAGGGATTGTGGGATTAGGGATGCACATTTTTCCCTGAGGTCCCAATTCCTCGTGTCCCAATCCCCATTTGGGGATTTTTTATTTTTTTTATTTTTTTTTGGGTGGGGGGGTGGGGGGGAGGAGAAAGGTCCCCCCAAAATTCTCCATCCCCATTTTCTCCAAATAGGGGTGGGGGGATGGGAGGATGGAGATTGGGATGGGGGGACCTATATCCATCCCCCTTATTCCCTAAATGTGCATCTTTAGGTGTGATGAATAAATGAGTAGGGCCTATAAGCAAAAATAATACTAGGATTAACAGAGATTGGGTGGGGGGTGGGGGAGTGGTATATTTTATCTCACTATCATGGGACTATTATTTTGATGTTGGGATTACTAGTCTCATATTTCAAACCATCACCAAATGCAGAATTCAGACTAAATCTGTCCAATCCGAAGCCAATCCAATGTGTCAAACAGTGCCTAAAAGGAGAAGATAACTTAAGTGCAATAGAGATGCACCGGTTACGATCTTGCCACATAACAAAATTTACAAAGCGACAAAATCATTGCTGGGATGCATGGTGCATTCATTCTTTTATTTTTAAAATATTACAATAAATCAAGGTGGGTTTTTTATTTTTTTTAGAAGGCTCAAACTTACGATATTTTTATGAAGACGAACCTATTTTATCTAATACACGTGCATCTCGTTTTGCATTCAATTGTCGTCAAAACTCTTATCGTTATAGATGGACGTAGGGTGACATCATAAATGTGCTCAAATTCCACAGCAAAGAAATTAAGAAAGAAGCTGCCAAAAATAATACAATCCACTAGTCTAGTAGTTCAAGTCCTCGATCGGGTCTATTTCAACAATTTTCAATTGAGCAATAATTAAGCTGCATTAGCTCATCTCACCCAGTCACCACCACGAAGCTGCTTAGAAGCTGCCTACTTCTATTAATTTTTTTATAACACTTATAACTAATTGTATTAATCTACTGTTCTTCGCATGTCATGAAGTCTTTTTCAATCATTAAATTTTAATAAACTCTAAGCATCCTTACTTAACAACAACTATAGGTTACATATTTCAACGAGAAATTATATATATATATATATAATTTTCAAAATGTGATGATAAATACTTAAATATCAATGTACAAAAATAAATATATAATTTTTTAATGAACTTTTTTTAAAATTTTATATGTAACTTAATAAAAATAAATGAAAAAACTTATATGTTATAACAATAATGCTAAACATCCCACCTACAATCCCACAATTTTCATCTCAACACACGTAGCAGCTGAGGTGTCACATGGTGAGTGGACACACATTAATTGATACTTATCTTTCTTACCTATGTATTTACTCACCAATTAATGTTTGTCTACCCACCAATTGACACCTCAACTGCCACGTGTATTGGAATGAAAATGGTGGAATTATAAGTGGGATGTGTAGCATTAGTGATGTTATAAACTTATAATATATATCGTGTTCACCTCCACCACCACCATCGGTTTAAGAGAACACTTTTGCTCACCCCTCTTAAAGGAAGGTAACCATTACCCCCTCTTAAATGGATGACATGTGTCATAGAGGAGTAAATTTTTAGACAATTTTACCTTTCTATAGACACATGTCATGTGAATGGGATGAGAGTAATGCTTACCCCCTTACAAGGGGTGAGCAAAAATTCACTCCCGGTTCAGTGCCCGCCTTTGGTAGCCATTCCTCTTAATTTGTGTCGGGGTTATCTGTGAATCTGTGATTGGCTGATGTGGGTTGATGGCTGTTGGCCATGTAAGTGGGTCCTTAACTCTTGGAATAAGGATAAAAACTCCAAGCTCGTTTATGGCGTCTGGAATCCACGCTCATGTTTTATCAATCAGATCACCCACCGGTCCCACCCGCCGTTTCCCGCGTCTAAGGCGTGGGTGGACGATAATACTAGATATTATAGATTAGAACTAGAACCGGATCATCAAATACTAATTTGCTAACTCTTAATTGGAAAATATTAAAATATATGGCTAATTTTAGTCTTGATTAGTCAATAATAATTATTTTTATTTATGTAAATTCAGAGTTCAAACATATTCTTATGGTAATATACTAATATGGGTTTAGCTAATTTGCTGTTAACAACAATGTTAGTATTAGACAATTGATTTTAATCAAAAGTTTTATAAGATTCAAAGATTTAAAAAATAAAAATTAATTAATTAATTAAAGAAACATTTGCTTTTGATCACTACTGAATAAATAACCAATAACATTAGTATTATCAATTACTTAGCTAAGTTAGTAATTTTTGGCGTTCGTGTCGGATTCAAATAGCTATAAAATTAATTGCGATGCGGTAATTAATGAGAAAGGAGGGAGGGTTGATTTGGGGATTGTCATTAGAGATAATTCAGGAGCTGTTATGGTCTCCAGTTCTCTTCCTTTAGCTGCGTGTTTTGACGCAAAGGTGACTGAGATTATGGCTATTTATAGGGGTTTGATTTTCAGTAGAGATTGCGGTCTTTCTCCTTGTGTTTTAGAATTTGATGCAGCTGTGGTTGTTAAGTGGATCAAGGATGGCAATCATCGAGATTCTATCAGTGGCAATATCCTTGAGGAGATTTCGTCTCTTATTATCAACCTTCAGGTTATTTTGGTTAGTCATATTCCCATATTGGCTAACAAAGTCACTCACGGTCTGGCTAAGTTTCCCTTAACGGTTGATGATGATCTTTACTGGATGGAGGATTTCTCTCCTTGTGTAAGGAGAGATGTTCAAATGGATATCCTTGTTTAGATACTATTTGTTCGTCCTACCTTGCTTGTGTTTTGTTTCTTTGTTTGCGTTATGTTTCTTGTATTTATCAAAAAAAATAAAAAAATAAAAAAAATAAAAAAAACTTAGCCAAATCCAAAATAATAAATAATATTAAAAAAAAATGAATGAAGTAATTTTTAGAAGATTATTTAATATATTTTTCAAAAATTTAATTTTTTGGGACCAAAGATTTTTTTTTTTTTTTTTTTTTTTTTTTTTTTTGAATTAAGGGACCAAAGATCTACCGGTGAGATTATACACTATATTACATTTAAACAATTCCGACACATTTACAAAATCATTTTTGAATCTTTTTTCATAAATGGGTACAGAAGATACACAATTAAGATAAGGTGAACGTGAAATAAGAAAGATTCCACTAAAAATAAGAATGGATGTTTTTTTTTTTCTTTTTTCAAGAATAAAAAAGAAGAAAAGAATTTAGAATGGACAAAATGATTGTAATGTGGACATTGGATATTGGATATTGGAATAGAATTTGGACTTAAATTTCCATGTAACATCATTTATCAGTGGGACAGTGTTAGAATTAAATGTCCATAGCCACTATCTAAAGTTATATATCCAATCAACCCCATCATTATGAACAGTAATTTAAACATATTAAATTATATATATATATATATATATATTCATTTATTATGATTGGTGTTTATTTGATGAAATGCTTAGACAATAGATTTTTCCATATAAAATATGTTTGAGCTAATCAAGATGTGAGTATATTATATCAAATATGTTTTATCATATATATATATATATATATTTTTTAATTGCTTTAAAAAAATATAAATATATTTTAATTAAAAAATGATTAATTAAAAAAATATTTTTTTCAAGTATAAAAAATATAATTTTACAAGGATTAAAAGTCAATACGGAAATATTAATATATTGTTTAAATTTGGTGTCCAAATGACGTGGCAATACTTTAATCCATTTATTTAAATGATATTAGATTTACATGATTTAAATGAATGGATTAGAGTGTTGCTACGTTATTTAGATACCATATTCGAATATCAAATTAGGACAATGTATCATTACTCTTATATTTATTTTAAAAGGACAATGTAATTTTTAGATAATTTATTGTACATTATAGCATTAGTTTTGCAGAGACAAATCACGTACATGAACCCGAATATGAATATAAAATTCAGTTTTTTGGGTAAGCAGTGGCACCTCCAAGCGCGTCAGTAACGCGTGAAGTGGACGCGATCACTGGCATACAAATATAATTACGTGGTTCATTTCAAGTCCGTTGAGTCGAGAGTTTTCAGAGGAAGAGATGAGGATTCTGAGTTTGCCGTTAGTTAGAAATTGAATGTAAGGATTTGATTTGTCGAGACAATCTAGGAAAATTAACGTCTTTGAATTGAAAATCACTGCTCGTTTTTAACAGCGTGAGAGAAATTCTCCAGGTTTTCGGTTTCTGTGTTTATGGAGTCAGATTCTGGGATTTCCCCTTGTAGAAACCCTCCCCAGGTTAGGGTTTTTCACTTTCACTTTTGCTTAATTTTTATTGTTTTTTATTTTGATTTTGTTTGTTCATTTTTATGGATTAATTTGTCGATTGTTTGTTTGTATTAGTGTTTCATTTTGTTTAATATTTCTAATATTATGTTCTGGATTCGATGATAATTATTGAGTCTGTGATTGAAGCACTTTAATTGATTTATTGTCACTTTACTATAAAAGTTTTAATTATTATTTCGTTTTGTTCATATTTTTATGCTTAATTTCTTGTTTTTTTATTTTATTATTTTATATATATATAATTTTAATTGATTTGAGGCTGTTATGTTGATGAATTCTGATTGTATTATAATTATTTTGAAGTTTCATAACTTCAATCATATGATTTCAGTCGAAACTGATTGATTTAGTGACATTTGGTTGATTTTAATGAACTGCTACAGTGCTACTGCCTTAAAAAAAGAAAAAGAAAACTGCTACTGTTTGGTTCGATGTTATGTATGTAGTTGATAGTGTTTCCTTTTTTGATTTTTTGGTTCTCTTTTAATTATAATTTATAAATATATATTTTCGAGGACCTGAGCTCAAGTAGTTTAAGAATGATAAAGGACATAAAGCTTTTTGTTTGCCTGGCTTTGCAGCTTTCATGGGTGAATCTATCCAGAAATCTACTATTAGCATACCAAAGTTTTGGTGTAGTATATGGAGATCTGAGCACTTCACCTCTCTACGTTTTTCCTCTCACATTCACAGGGAAGCTGCAGGACCGTGTGAATGAGCAAGTAATATTTGGTGCATTTTCATTGATTTTTTGGACCCTTACAACAATACCCTTGCTCAAGTATGTCTTTATCGTACTGAGCGCTGATGATAATGGTGAAGGTGCGGTTGACATGAACTTTTATAATTGGATACTATATTGTCTAAGCCTCTAGAGCTGATACATTTCTTATTCATGTCAGGAGGCACATTTGCTCTTTACTCTCTGCTGTGTAGGTATGCCAAGTTAAGCTTACTTCCCAATCAACAAGCAGCTGATGAGGAGCTCAGCACCTACAGATATGGCCCCTCACTGCACTCTGCAACCTCTTCTTCGCTTAAGAGATTTCTGGAGAAGCATAAGAAGCTACGGGTAGCCCTACTCGTTGTAGTACTTTTTGGTGCTAGTATGGTCATAGGTGATGGTGTGCTCACACCAGCAATATCAGGTGAGATCCTAATACGGGGTTGGTCTGATGAGGCTAAGTTCCTAAATATGTTAATTTTATGTGTTGAAATTATTGGTTGTCATTTGAATCGTGGAACTTAAATCAATATACATATGTATGTTGGACCAATTTCCTTAATATTGAATGGGAAATAAGCAAGTTATTGTTCCTGTCTTTCAATGTTTTGTATCTGAGGCTTTCCCTGAACTTGAGTGAGATGTCATTGCATGCAGCTTACGGCTTACCTGATACAATACACCCTTGACCCTTGACTCATTAGTTAATTTTTCAGAGCATTCAGACATTGGTAGCCAGTTTAGGGTAGAATATAGACAATTTATCCAGTCACGTAAGATTTTATCTCTTTTGTTGATGGTGATGGTATCATGCGCTTTTAATCTACCTACTCTTTTAATTTTTCATGATATCTTTCAATCTAGAGTCTAAGTCAGTTTTATCTTGTATGTTCTGTAGTGGCAAACATTGGCTTTTTGTTGGACAGGAAATTATTACAAATGTTTTAATACAGACAATTTATTTTAGAGTAGGCTCCTTTATTGGTTCCAGGAGTACCTTAAAGAAGCTTCTCCCTTTAGCTTCCATGGACTTGGGGTTCTATCTAATGTGTGGCATTTTTTTTTCTCAATTGCAGTTTTAGCATCAGTGTCAGGGCTAAAACAAGCAGAAAATAAATTAAGTAATGGTAATCAGTTCTCTCTCTTTTTTCTCTGCACTTGTATTATGTTTTTTTATCCATGGCTCAGATTATTGCTATTTCTATGTTTCCTTTAAGGCATCACTCCTTGTTTTGCTTCCGACATAAATGCAACCTAATTTTGTAGGTGTAGTGATCGTGATTGCCTGTGTCATATTGGTGGGCCTGTTTGCTTTGCAGCATTGTGGCACTCACAGGGTAGCTTTTTTGTTCGCACCGGTCGTAATTATCTGGCTGGTTTCGATATTTTCCATTGGTTTGTACAACATGGTACATTGGAACCCACACATTATTCGTGCACTTTCTCCACATTATATTATCAAGTTCTTCCGCGAGATTGGTAAAGATGCTTGGATTTCTTTTGGAGGAATCCTTCTTTGCACAACTGGTAGGTTGAATCTGGATATAAAGTGTGTATTTACTAATTTTCTTGGTGTGTTCATTAAATTGCTGATTGCATTTTGCAACTCATCTTGTCAATCTGGTTGTCATAAGTGGCTTGGTTGGTTAGAAATTATCCAAGTTCTTTTATCATCAATTGGTTATTATGTTGCCAATTCTATTGCACTCACGATTGAGCATTTTTGGCGGCTCACCAGGTACTGAAGCTATGTTTGCAGATCTTGGTCATTTCACTGCATCGTCTATTAAGGTGAGTTGGACCTGTCTGTCCGAGTTTCATAGAATCTGTTTTATTTGTTTGCAAGACTTCTAGATTTGACTGATTTTCTTACCTTTGCAGATTGCATTTGGATTTGTTGTATACCCTTGTTTGGTATTTCAATACATGGGTCAGGCTGCTTACTTGTCCAAAAATCCTGGTGCCATTTCTGCAAGTTTTTATAAATCTATACCTGGTTAGTTTTGAGATGAACGGATTTGCTCTCAGCTGTATTCTGCTCTTGAGTTTCAGTTGGTTGATTTTTTCTTATGTTGCAGATCCTGTATTTTGGCCCGTCTTTGTTATTTCTACCCTTGCAGCTATTGTTGGGAGTCAGGCTATTATTACTGCTACTTTTTCTATCGTCAAACAATGCCAAGCCCTTTGTTGCTTTCCACGAGTCAAGGTTGTCCACACCTCAAAACATATGTATGGGCAAGTATACATCCCAGAAATAAACTGGATTCTAATGATCCTTACTCTTTCTATAACTCTTGGGTTTCGCGAGACATCTCTAATCGGAAATGCTTATGGTAAGTCATCTTTTATTAAGTCTCTCTCTCTCTCTCTCTCTCTCTCTCTCTCTCTCTCTCAGTGCCCTGTCTATTGTCTTATAATATTGCTTAACATGATACAATGGGTTTCTCTATTTCTGTAGTTTAACTTGGTTTGTATGGATTTCTTACTTTCATGTGATTGTGATGTTAAATTTTTGTTGTGGTTCCCAGGACTTGCTTGCATGGCAGTTATGTTCGTCACAACATTTCTCATGGCGCTTGTCATAATCTTCGTTTGGCAGAAAAGTATCTTGCTTGCTGCACTATTCCTTCTGTTCTTCTGGTTCATTGAAGGTGCTTACTTATTAGCAGCGTTCATAAAAGTGCCTCAAGGAGGGTGGGTACCTCTTGTACTCTCAATTATCTTTATGATGGTCATGTATACCTGGCATTATGGGACTCGCAAGAAGTACAATTTTGATCTTCACAACAAAGTTTCGCTTAAATGGTTGCTTGGGTTGGGCCCCAGCCTTGGTATTGTCCGTGTGCCTGGTATAGGCCTTATATATTCAGAATTGGCAACAGGCGTCCCTGCAATCTTCTCTCACTTTGTAACAAACCTCCCAGCCTTCCATAAAGTGCTAGTTTTTGTTTGTGTTAAATCGGTTCCAGTCCCATATGTTTCTCCTGAAGAACGTTTTCTCATTGGCCGGGTTTGCCCGAGGCCGTATCGCATGTATAGATGCATTGTGAGGTATGGTTACAAGGATTTCCGGCGTGAAGATGGTGACTTTGAGAACCAACTCATACAAAGCATAGCAGAGTTCATCCAGATGGAAGCAGTAGAACCACAGTTCTGTGGTTCCGAATCCTCATCAGTGGACGGAAGGATGGCTGTTATAAGCACCACCAGAAATCCCCAATCAAACTCAAGCTTAGTAATAGCTGAGGATGTGGATATTGGTGTGTGCTCCTCCATCCAAAGCAGCAGATCTTCAACCTTGCAGAGTTTGCATTCTGTTTTTGATGACGAGAATCCAGAGCTGAGAAGGCGCCGCGTGAGGTTTCAGTTACCACCAAATCCAGGGATGGATCCTGCAGTCAGGGAAGAGCTGATAGATTTGATACATGCGAAGGAAGATGGGGTTGCTTATATAGTCGGGCATTCATATGTCAAGGCTAGGAGAACATCCACATTTTTGAAGAAGTTTGTGATTGATATCGGTTATTCTTTTCTTCGGAAGAATTGCAGGGGTCCTTCTGTGGCACTAAATATTCCTCACATTAGTCTTATTGAAGTTGGTATGATATACTATGTCTAGTGAAAGGAAAAACAAAAAAAAAACGGGGAAGACGTTTATAATCGTTGACCGCGGTGGTCATATTTTTGTATGCTTCTTCTATGTCTCGCACACTGAAGGAAGATGATGTGTCGAAGGCATATGTGTTAAATAGACATTTCCTGGATGCTGGTAATTCCATGTAACTTCCCTTTTTCTGTTGATCTTTTTTTTTTTTTCATGTACAGATAATATGATTACTATGGTTAAATTTCGTTTAAGTACTTTTTTTGTTAGGTGTTTAGCATGGATGATGATGATCAGTGAACGAATAAAATTCAACTATCAACTTAATTGCTTTGCATCGTTTATTTATAGTTAAACAAGAATAATAGCAACAAAGAAATTATTTACATATATAAATCTTCAACGCTATCAAACCTATACCAAGACCCTTACTAAAATTAATCATTTATTTAAATAAAAAACGGAAGAAAAGGCTATCTATATTTCGAAAATTATCAGTGTGTTGAATCTTGTACGTTTTTTTTTTTTTTTTTTCCTGTGTAGAATCTCGATTTGTACCGTTGGGCACCTGAAAGTTCTAATCTATATTTATTCCATCATCGGCTTCTTGTCATTTTGAAGGAATAGACTGTTGGTCACTTCAGAATCACTGATCAAAGAAGGCAGATTGGATTCATCAAAGTTAAGCCTCCGTCTACAACGCTTCCCAGTTCTGGAGATGGAAAACAAACAAGTATCATCTAATGGATCAATCACGGATAGCTGCATTCATTTTTTCAAGACCGTCTTAACTAAAGAATTATTATTATTATTATATAATTCCGTAGACGGTAAAATATCAGATTAATGTACCTGTTTATGCATTCGTTGATCAAATCAAGTTCTTTTGAAGGGCTTCTGTAAGCACAAGTACTCTCCCCAATGAAAGCATAATAGCTTCTTTGTCCCATTAGAGAGTTGAAAGCATCCTTTTGTAAACATAATACAGAAACAAGTTACAACAAGACACCAGGAAGCCTTATCACACAACTCTGGCAAAGTGTTAGTAGCACAGCGCTTTTGTAATCTTTTATTATGAAGAAAAGATTATAGCTTTACTAGGGAAAGCATTTTAGTGAAAAAATTCTAACCTTTGATGGTCGTGATGGAGAAAGATACACATTCTGTGATGAAGACACCTTCTTCGGAGAGACATCAGGAAGCCTTGGAAATGGAGACATCCGCGGTGAATTAGGACAATGACCTACAAAGCAGAGAGGGAAATATTTACATTTCAAATAAGGTTTTCTCAAAAAGGATGACAAAGAAACATAAACAAATATGAAAATGTTAAGAAACGAAAAAGGGTAATTTACGCTTACTGTTATTGTTAAGGGTTGGAGCTTCTTCTTTTGATGATTCATCAGAGACAATCTCCTTTACTAAAGATTTTACATTCTGAATAAACATCTCATTGTAAAATGTAATAATGCCAACTCGATTCTGCCCAATATTCTGTTCCAATAGATAAATTAGATACGTAAACTTTACTGGGTAAAGCTTGTTTGCGGAGAAAGTTAATAGAATGGAGTCGATTAACATACCGCATTGCCTTGAGATGACCAGTTAACAAACATGCAGCAGAAGATTTGAGATCTAGATTGTGCTTGCTTAATATAATTGTTCTTGATCTCTTTAAATTTCAGGTTTAAATCAGAAATCTGCAAGTCAAAAATGTAAAATGAACAAATGTTTTGCCAATATATTCCCATATAGAAGTAGAACAACTAATGCAAAGTGCAAACCTTTGCAATTGCATAGAAACAGCAAAGGATGATCTGGTCAATATGTCGATTGAAGAAAATATATGTTTTTCGCGTAAGTATCTGTTGGAAAAGCAGATAAATTCTCTCCCTTATCTGCTGTGGTAGTTTCATTCTTTCACTCAAACTACTGATTCTGAAGGCAGCTAACTTAGCGATCTGCAAGATCAGAGAATGCCATAGATAAACGCGAATTATTGAAAGTACCGGGTGTGCAAAAACAAAAGAAAATAACAAAATGTAACCCGATTGCGCCCAACTAGTGTACAAATTTGATGATATCCTGACAATTTTATCTCAATCTTGTTTGGTTTCCAAGACAATTAAAACAAGCGTGAACTCTAATTAGTTGGTGAGATGGTAAGACAGACTGCAATAGTTGGCAATGCTTTGATACCTTTTCGAAAAACACATTGACTGCTGCATCCACGGGTGTACTCCCTTCATTCGGTGTCTTTAATTGTGTAGGGCTGTAGATAATATAGCAAATTCTAAGATTTTCGACAGATGATAGCGTATAATAGCATCTAAAAAAATGTATTTTGATCCTGCTGATTCTAGTCAATAGTCATTTTACGAAAATCATGCCTGGAAAATGTTGCTTTCAATGGCAGTGATGATGGTTGTGACTCTACATGGATAGAGGCAGACGTTGGTGGATCATCATCCTTCACTATTACATCGCCACACTTATCAACCACCCTAGTTTCTCCATCCTGACCTGAAATAAATTACAATGAATACAATTCATATCAGATGTTCCGTAAAATTCAAGTTTCTATTAGGTATAGGTTTTTTTTTTTTTTAGCTGAATAACAAGAGTCATTACCGGCCGACAAATTGCGCTTATGCAAAGTCTGCTGATGATGAGGCAAGCCTCCAGAAGCAACATGATTATTCATGGCAATTTCATCTAGAGACAGCATAGGTTCCGCGAGCAGTTGAAGTTTTTTAATTTCATCAGAAAGAGCTGGTTTTGCCACAATTAAGGAATTGTACAAAGAAGAACCTTTTTCCCACACTATGCTCTCCAACAGCTTCTCTTCCAACGAATTCAAGTGCCGTCTCAATTCTCTGGGAAGCGAATCTTCTTGTCTAATGAAAATCTCAATCACTTTGCTCATATCAAATGCTGTTATCCCAATTCTCTCCAGAACTTCTGGAAACAACAAATTGACTCTAGTATGCGCTGTCCAAACCAGCTCGGCTGCACAAGCAAGCATGCATCTATGGAACTTGTCATTCGATAACAACCAGCTCAAATCTTTAGCGCTACACTTTTTAGCCTCGGATGTACAAATGGATTCCAAGACCTTGTAGTACAATTTCAGTGCTTCGATTCGTATCTCTTCTGATGTCAAACTATCCATTAAATTGACATTTTGTATGCTCCAAGTAATAAACAGGTCTCGCGAACTTGTTATAGGAAATATGGCCTCAAGTACTATATTTGCTCTGGTTTTTACCTCATCAACTAAGTTTCTGTCACCCAATACAAGGAATTTCTCCAATTCTGCAGATGGCTTCGAAGGAAGCGGAGAAATCAAAGTTTGGAGCCATTTTGATGTACTCCAAGCTGCTGTTTTTACTGGCGTAGGCGTCAACTTTGACATACCACCAGCAAGACCAACACTTGCGCTTGATGCAGGAGAGCACGAAGGAGACGTTAAATCGTTAACCTCCATTGGAGATCCATTCTCGCAGCCAATCTTCCTCTGCGCGTTCAATTCAATATACTTGAATCAAAAGTTGGAACAACAAAACTTCAATAAAAGAAAATTTATGTTGGTTTTCTAGTTACCTTCATGGAACCTCCATTACAATTCACCATCTCAACCAAGTACAAATACTGTGAATGGAATCCTTCTGTTCCCAAAAAAAAAAAAAAAAGTAATAAATAAACAATTGCACCACCATATGGAAAAGAAAATTGAAGATCATAAAGAAAATCAATAACATAGTATTGAATTGATTCAATGAGGTCATTAAAATAATAAATTCTGTAACACAATTTATCTTCCCCATTAATTATCAGTATTCAAGATCGTATCTTTCAACACACTCTAACTAAATACTGTATTCTTTCTTTAAGAAAAAAACAAAAAAAAACAGAGAATTTTATCTCGATTTCTACATATAAAAAACAGAGTTTTCAAAGATTGAATAATCAACAGAAAGAAAAAAAAAAAAAAAAAACAAGAACCCTAAAACTTACTGGAGAATCATCCGGTAACAAAAAGAGAAAAAAGAAAACGAAAGAGAAACACATCACAATTCACACATGAATCAATAATCCAAAACAGGTGACTGTTAACAGTAGTTTGATGATAATTCAAACAAGAAAACAAAAGAAAGAAAAATTGGGAGAGAAAATTGAGAACCTAACTGTAGAGAAAATTTTTCGGGAAAAAAGAATCGTCTGATGAGTTTTCTTTAACACTTTCTGTTACTCGCTTTTATGTATTTTAAAGGAGGAATAAAGACACCGTCAAAACTTATTCGCGCGGGAAACGTAACGAGAATGACATGACTCGCGCGGTTTAGTTTCTTCACTGCCAATCGCTACTCGACACGTGTACTGTTTCGTAATTAATCTTCACTTTAAAACGTCTTCTTTTGGTGACTTTTTTTAAGTCCCCGTCAGTTACGTTAGCTGGCCTGTTACTGGCCGTTGGATTGCATCCGACGGTCATGCTACAAACTTTCCAAATTCTAGAGCGAAATAATATTTAATTTATTAATTAATTAATAATAATAATAATAAAAAAACTCAACTGCGAAAAAAATCGACGAATCGGATAATCATAAACCGGCAATCAACAGTCGGTATTCCGGCGAGAAGTCGCAGATTTTTTCGCGGCAATACTATTCTATTGTTTTTTTAGGGTTCAAGCTAGTTTTTGTAAGAGAAAGCTAATATATCATGGTTTTTGCTCGTGCTGGTTGCCTTGAAGAAGCAGTCAATCTTAATGAGGAGATGCCTTTTCAGGCAGATTCGAGCATGTGGTCATCCATCTTAAGAATCTTGGTTGCAGTTGGAATGATTTTTGATTCTTGAACATGACATTTCGCAATGGAAAATTAACTAGATCCTTTTCTGGAGAAAGCATGTTTTCTTGCTGCGCCCACCATCTTTTTACCTGTAAGTTCAAAGAGATTCTTTTGTTCTGGGATATTCAGCTTTCATTGCTCGTATAATTTATCGCAATTTTTCTATCCACTTTGTGAAGAATTATCGGTATGCAATTGCAAGCCATAGCATATACCAAACAGCCGTGCCACCTGTATATACATTGAAACCTTGACTTCCACTTTCATGGAATTTGGTAGTGGTAGACATGCAATTTTTCAACAATGATAATCTTTTCTCTGAGAGTTAGCTTCACCTGTCCAGCCGTCATTACCTTCCTCT
Source organism: Acer campestre (assembly GCA_954870605.1). Taxonomy (NCBI): domain Eukaryota; kingdom Viridiplantae; phylum Streptophyta; class Magnoliopsida; order Sapindales; family Sapindaceae; genus Acer; species Acer campestre. Next base: position 7,861,368 of record OX940803.1, on the reverse strand, counting down.
TCAACTGTGACCTGAAGCTAGGTGTCCCCCAAACAATATCAATATAATCACTACAGAAACTTGAAAGTCAACTAATAATCCCCATGTTAGCTCACCAACTTAAACCCTTTTTTTTTTTTTTTTTTTTACAAACACTTTCGATTATATATATAGCGATTCAGGCCTTTGTAGAACAGAAGAAAAAGAAAATTAAAACAAAAATTAATTAATGGAGATGAAGTTGTGGATGTCAGTGGTGGTTTTGGTGGTGATGATGGAGGGAACTTGGGGTCAGGACACCTCGTGCCTGAGCCAGCTTGTTCCTTGTCTGAATTACCTGAATGGAACCAAAGACGTGCCGGATAGTTGCTGTGATCCTCTGAAATCGGTGATCAAATCGAACCCGGAATGCTTGTGTAGGATGATAAGCAACAAAGGAAGCAATCGAGCTGAGCAGGCAGGCATCAATGTCAATGAAGCCCAGCAGCTGCCTGGAAGATGTGGACAGCATGTCAACCCAATCGGTTGCCTAATAGGTATATATATATATATTACGCGCATTTTTTAACTATAAAAGATGTCACCAACTAAATTAACCGATACATTCGTATATAGTTGAACTATAAAAATCTGAATATGTTTGATGACCTTGTGCTGCAGGTTCTCCAAATTCGAAAAATAGGGTTGATGGCTCATCATCAGCCAGTGCCTCCTTGTTTCAGTCACAAAGCATGGTGGTGGCAGTGGTTTTATGTTTGATTATTCAAATTTTGTGGGTGTCAAATACTATCTATTAGCTTGACCACTCAAGTCAGGGACATAGATGTACCTCTTGCTCTTTGATGGTCAATTAAAGTTAGAAAATTTATTCACATTGACATCATTATATAAAAATCACGATTGATTGGAGGTGGACTGTGTATTTCCTTTTTATAAAAGGCATTTAAATTTTTTTTTTTTTTTTTGACAATATCTATTAATCCAGGACCATGTATTTTTTTAAAGCTTTCCTCATTGGTAGGATTCGAATTGTTGACCTGGGAGTCATTTTCCCAAGTCTCAAACTCGTTTATTTACTAGTTGAGTTACGCCCCTGTTGACAAAAGGCATTTGATAACAGTATTGCAGAAACACAATATAATTGTTTTTTCTTAGAAGTACTTTGGATTATGTCATATTTCGATACTAATGTACTATGTTGATAGTTATAATCAAATACTATTAATTAAATTTATGAGAAAAATACAGCAAAGTACATCTTAAAATTGTAATGTTACTTGATGTAAATTTTCATAAGTGAAGCTTATTGTGCATTTTTTTTATAAAATATATATCAAATATAATGTAATATTGTTGGGTTGAATGAGCGTGTATTGGACGATGATGGTAAACTTGTTGAGTTATTACACTGAAAATTGAAATGCTAATATGCAAGGGCATAAAAGTTTTTTCTTTGAAACTTTTTTGAACGAAATGTTTTTACTTGAAACGTTTCGAAAACGTTTCTCAGCTGTAAATAACTTTTAATTTATTATTTATCAAAGATTTTTCTGGTCAGTTAAAATCCCAAGTTAATTTCAGAGATTAATGTCCCAAACTATAAACTAAAACCACAAAAATAGAAAGAAATATCTTGTCTTGTGTCGTCGTCAGTCAACAAACATATCTTCAAAACTATCAAACGGTAGAAACTAAAACCCCTCTAGAACCTCCATTGATTATTTTATCCACTTCTCCCACCTCCACCAACACCTGCAAATGAAACCCACCATACCCTCTTGAATATATTCACTTTTGTTTTTATCATCAAAATCATGGCTTTTTTCTCTCCAACACCTCCCGTGTTGAAACTCTGTTCGACTTCTTCTAAGCTCTGGGGTTTGAGACTCTGCACTGTTGGAAGCAGAAGCAGAAGCAAGAAGAAATTCTGTTTACAATTTAATGCTGTGTACACACAAGGGTTGTCTCTGTCCTCGCCCAGTAGTTCTAGTACTGGTAGTAAACTGTCTCAAAGAAGAAGCAAGTCCGAGCCTGAGCGGGACTCCATATCTATACTCAATGAGAGAATTCAAAGAGACCACAGCAAGAGGGAGGCCACGAGACCCATCATGGATTCTGAAGAGACTGACAAATACATTCAGTTAGTCAAGCAGCAGCAACAAGTGGGATTGCAGAAATTGAAAGGTCAAAGAGGAGGTAGTGGTGATGGTGATGGTAATGGTGGGTTTAATTACAAGGTCGACCCTTACAGTCTAAAGTCTGGTGATTATGTTGTGCATAAGAAAGTTGGTATTGGGAGATTTGTTGGGATCAAATTTGATGTTTCCAAGAATTCGACAGTGCCGATTGAGTATGTGTTTATAGAGTATGCTGATGGGATGGCTAAGCTTCCGGTTAAGCAGGCGTTTCGTATGCTCTATCGATATAGTCTGTATGTTCTTTTCTTTAACCCCCATTTTTGTTTGAATTGATTCTACATTTTTCTTTCTTTATTGTATTGTTTAGTGTGAAATGCTTGTTAGTATTAGCTAATTATCTGGTAAGGTTGAGTCATTTTATGGGCTTAAATGCTGAGTGTTACAAATTCATGTAAGAGAATTTGGTGGTTGTTTGTCATGCTTGCATTTTAGTACTGATGATTATCATCTGGTTGATGCTTGGTTTATAAGTCTTGAATTTTTTTTTTTTTTTTGAAACCGAGCTTATGGAATGCTTAAGTCTGTTGCATTAAACTGTGCTTTTCGCTCTCTTTCTCCATAGTATATATAGGTGATCGGATGTTTATCTTTTCTAAGTACTTGAAAATAGTTGGACAAGTAAGCGTGATAAGCAAAAGAGTGAGAATAGATTATGAGTAATTTATGTAAATTCATTCAATGGACCACTGGAATGTTACTTGATTTTGTTATAATAACAGGGAATGAAGTTAAGCCTTGTGAAACTGTAAGATAGAAAGAAAACAAATGTTGTAAAAGAGTGAGTGAATTGATATAGCCTCCTATCACATCAAAAGTAACATCCATTTTTTGTTCTGTCGAACGAAGATATACTTCTAAACTCCCAGTGAATGATCAAGTGAGAGACACCAATTAGTTAGGTCAGATTTTTCTAGGCGAATTAATGGAATAAACTATTGTGAGGACTTCAAAGATCATTGGAACCTTTCAAAATGTCTAATTCCTTGTTAATGTATTCTGCTAATTTCTCTACCTGTGGTTTCATCATCATGCAACTCTTTGTCATGTTTACAGGCCAAATGAAACAAAAAAGCCTCGGACATTGAGCAAATTGAACGACACTAGCGTGTGGGAGAAGAGAAAGACTAAAGGTAAGGTTGCAATTCAAAAAATGGTTGTGGACTTAATGGAGCTGTATTTACATAGGCTGAAACAAAGAAGACCTCCCTACCCTAAGAATCCTGCCGTGGCTGAATTTACAGCCGAATTTCCTTACGAGCCCACTCCAGATCAAAAACAGGTGTGATCAACTTTATACCTATTATTCTGTTGCATTATAATTTTTTTTACTTAGGTCAAATTGTTTGTCTTTGTTTTTATGTTAGTATTTGAATGTTTCTTTGTTTGGGTTTTATTTGGGTGAACAAAACACGTATCAGGTGATGTGTAGTAAGAATATTATTTTAATTATTCTCAAATGCTTTGGGTTATCTCATTTATTTATTAGGTAGCGGGGAGGCCTTAGCCTTAGCACTTGGCATCTAATAAAAATTCAACTAAGTTTGGGTATATTTTTTGTTATGACAATAGTGGTAATTAAACTTTTATGAATCGAAAGAGTGGGTGAACGTTTTTCTTTATCTTGCTTATTTCACTTTGTTGCAGGCTTTTATTGATGTTGAGAGGGATTTGACTGAGAGAGAAACTCCAATGGATCGATTAATTTGTGGAGATGTTGGATTTGGTAAAACTGAAGTTGCACTACGTGCCATCTTCAGTGTAGTCTCTGCAGGGAAGCAAGCTATGGTTCTAGCACCAACAATTGTTTTAGCAAAACAACATTTTGATGTTGTTTCACAGCGGTTTTCCAATTATCCTGATATCACAGTTGGACAGCTGAGTCGGTTTCAGGTGTGGGGATATATCCATGGGATTAGCATTGTCTCTCTTAAATCAAACAAATGGTTAAGTCCTTACATACACTGAGACAAAATATTTTTACAACTCAAGTACGAATTCTTGCTGGTCCAGTGCATGTTAGGAGTTTCTTTCTTCATTCAATAAATCTAACAACCTTGTTATGAATGACAGACTAAAGCAGAGAAAGAGGAGTATTTGGACATGATAAAAAATGGTCAACTGAACATTATTGTGGGGACTCATTCTCTTCTCGGAAGTCGTGTTGTGTATAACAATCTAGGTCTTCTTGTTGTTGATGAGGAACAGGTTTGCCTCCAAGTTCTCTTGCTGTTATTCGCTACAAATCCTTGCCTTGTTGACCTGCATTTACTTGATTTATTTATTTATTTGTTCTTTTTTCAATAATAAAATCCAAGTATCTATTTCACAAATGATGAATTCGTAAATAATAAAAGAATTCCTCCAGTAGATTAAGCCGGGAAAAACTAAAGTGAGTTTGTGTTGTGTGATTAGTTTTTCTTCTTTTCAGTAGTTCTTATTTCTCTTACCCAAGTTTCCTTGCTTTTGTTATGATATGGACACAGTGATTGACAATTTATTAGCAGTAAGAGATAAGAGCCGACTAAAATAGGTTTTTTTCCATGCTCATGTGGCAATATTTCCTTGGTTTGCAGCGGTTTGGTGTCAAGCAAAAGGAGAAGATTGCTTCGTTCAAAACTTCAGTTGATGTTCTTACTCTCTCTGCTACACCTATACCACGAACACTTTATTTAGCTTTGACTGGATTTCGAGATGCTAGGTAATGTTCAGCTGATGGTGGAAGTTCTGTTGTCTATAGTTCTGGATCCCATACTGGATCTAGATGTCCAGATCAGTTTGTTTGGCATCATGAATTTGTCAAACAGAGCAGTAGCCAAACTATTTCATGTAGTAACAAAACTTAGAAGGTTCAAAATCAGTGATAAAAAGGTCATAATATGTTCTCTATGCAATATAGAACTTTGAAGTAAAAAAGTTTACCCTATGCCGTACCTGTACTGAACAAGTGTTGAGTACTTGGTTTGGCAACTTCATTAAATTTTGATATTTGAGCATTGTCAATATGTAGAAGACAGTTTTTTTTAAAGATAATAATATTGTTCTTTGGATTTACATAATTAATCTTTGTGTTGAAGTCAACCTTTTGGATTAGGTATGAAATTTGGTTAAAAGGAACTCTGTAGCCAATATCCAGTGTTGGTAAGGCTGCAATGAATTGAATTTTTATGAACAAGAAATGTAGCATATGATATGTTATTATTTTCACTTAAAAACTTATTGAGAAGCCCTTGTAGACAAATATCAAGATAGACTTGATGACCTGTTTACGAAAAACATGAGCTCTTTCTGTGTATTTGAGGACAGGACCATAATAAAAAGCCATTCATACTGGTAACTTGCCGGATCTTTAATCTTATATTGTTGTAATGTGCATCTCTCCCTCTTTTTAATTTCTTTTCCAGCTTAATTTCAACTCCACCTCCAGAAAGGGTTCCTATAAAAACCCATCTTTCAGCCTTCAGTAAGGAAAAGGTAACATCAGCAATCAAGTACGAGCTGGACCGGGGTGGCCAGGTGTTTTATGTCTTGCCTCGCATAAAAGGTGAATCATATTACTAGTTATCTCTGTATAAGATTTCTCGTAGATAAAAAACTTGAGCACAATCCTTCCCATAGTGTTGTATTATTTATCTTCTCTGGGAGTTGGATGTGCATTATTTTCTGTCTCAGTGTTCCTATTTTTACTGTTAATAGTTAAACTCATTTATTGTGTTGTCTATACGTATGTGAGAGATATTGATTTCTCCTTTTTGCTAAAACAGAAGTTGCTTTTATCTAAATTATGGAAACTAAATGTAAAAGTCTTATTATATATAACTACAATTAAGGAAATTCTTGATTGGTATGTTTCTTTATGTTTCGGTGTTTGGTATAACAGGACTTGAAGAAGTGATGGATTTTCTTGAACAGGCATTTCCAAACGTTGATATAGCTATTGCACATGGGCAGGTATATTCACCTTTTCATTTTCTGTATATTAGGTGTGCTTTATATTAAGTAAGCAACTACAGTATCTTTAAGACGGGTCCTAGAAAACAGAACTGCCATGTTTTCATCAATTGGAACAGTGGACGGTGTCTTTAAAAGCAGAGTCTTAAATTATGTATTACATTATTCTATCAGAAATATGCTGTAGCATCTCAACCTCAGAAAATTGAGGATTTATGTCTGGCTTTTGAGAAACCTATGTTTATTTGAGGTTATGGTTCCAGCCAAAATTGGAGCAGTATGATTGGCTACAAGAACCTTGTGTCATTTGGCACTGTGTGGCAATTCCCACAGAAGTGATTCCGCAGATGGTGTTGTTATTCACTAAATCTGTCATGAACAGAAAAATCATTGAGGCTTTCATTGATGTTGAATTAAATATGTAACTACTGGTATTCATTGCATAAATCAGTGTTAAAGTGATGATTTTAGAGATGTTAGCTTGCTGATGCAATGTAAAGAGCTTCTGTGGAATCATTCTTCAAAAAACCTGCACAGATGTTCGTTGCTCCTAATTCAACTTCAGACTATTCATTTGTTGTGCTTTTTTCCTGTTCCAAATTTTCAAGTCATTTCTTTGCTTGGTTAAAATTGATTTTTGTCACGTATTGATGAACTCTTATATGTGCATGCCATTGCAATGCATGTTGGCAGAAAATGCCTGTTGCAGATGGAATTTATGTAGTAATCATTGGTAGCTGTTTGTACTACATATTGCATTGCTTACAAGTTGACATAATCTCAATGCATTATTGTCCTCGTATAGTGCTACGCTGCATGTGAAATCCTTTTTCTGTTTGCTTCTTCTTTCAGCAATACTCAAAGCAGCTTGAGGAAACTATGGAGAAATTTTCACAAGGTGTTATTAAGATTCTTTTATGCACAAATATAGTGGAAAGTGGGCTTGACATTCAAAATGCAAATACCATAGTAGTTCAGGATGTTCAACAATTTGGCCTAGCGCAGTTGTATCAGGTTTTTACTTTGTGATTTCTCCCCATCTCATGTCCTATTTCTAAATTTCATTACATGCAATAGGTTTGAAGGAGCAAGCAACACTAGAAATAGTTAATTTACATGGAAAACCCGGTATAACCCGACTTTGATACCTTGTTAGTAATTAGTAATCAACAAACCAATAAGCTTAAGCTGATAGGAAATGGCCCAACACTAGTATTTAAGCACTCTTAACAATTATAAATGTTGTTTATATCCACGGTTGTAAGAAGTAAAATTGGTTATTTGACCGTAGCACAACTATTTTCCCCTCCAAACCCCCTCCTCTCCCTCCTCCAATCGGCAGGGTTTATTGCCACCTTCTCTCTCTCTCTCTCTCTCTCACTCACGCACACACACACACACACACACACCTATTTAATTGAATATTTGTACGCTAATGTGGTAGAAGTTAGGTGGGAAACAAAGATGCTTTACCTTTTCTCCTACTATTGAAAATTCTTAGATATCTCACATTTAGATTAAATTATGTGCACCTTTTTACCTGATGCATTGATACAATGGTTTTGTAGGTTTTTCATCTTTTTTTTTTTCTTTATTCATGTTAGTATGTTTTGATTCCTGTAGTTGCGTGGAAGGGTTGGGCGGGCAGATAAGGAAGCTCATGCCTACTTATTTTACCCTGATAAATCATTGTTAACCGACCAAGCACGGGTACATATTTGATTTCAACTTTTCTCTAATTGGTTAATGTATGCTATACTTGTTCGAATACAAATCTGCTAAACATGATTTGCAGAAATAACTTTCACTATCATGGTTGTTCTCCAGGAGAGACTTGTAGCTCTTGAAGAGTGCCGTGAACTTGGCCAAGGTTTTCAACTTGCAGAGAGAGACATGGGTATAAGAGGGTTTGGTACCATCTTTGGTGAACAGCAGACTGGGGATGTTGGAAATGTCGGCATTGATCTGTTCTTTGAAATGCTTTTTGAGAGCTTGTCCAAGGTTTGTTATGGTTCACTATCCACTTCATCCTTTTCCAATAATGTGAATAAAGTATATGATATACCTAATTCTTGTCATCTAATGCTTATACTGTAAAATAGCTATAACCATAGCTATAACCAAACAGTTACACATGGAATCACACAAACACACACACACACATCCCACCCCACCCCATCCCACACTCTAATTTATATATTACCATGTTGACTGTGCCTTTGGTATGATTTTCCCCACCTGTTGTTCCTCTACTTTTTGATCTTCAATGATCCTCTCTTTTTCTTCATTTCCAGGTTGAAGAACACCGTGTAATTTCAGTTCCTTACCAGTCTGTGCAGGTATTTTTCTACTTTGGACTGTGTTCTAGCAGAAAACAAAATTATTGCTGATATGATGTTAGTTAGATGTTAATTACATATATTAAAGACCAAAGCAGAAAGAAAAATAAAATAGTCACAATTCCAATTTGCTGCTCTCATTGAGATTCACTTAAAACTAGAAATTTTTGAAACTCTTACAGGAGAAATTTCACTAAAACAAACCTGACTCTTTTTTCTGGAAAATTCAGGTACTAAATCTATGAAATGGAAATAATTTGCAAATTTGTAAAATACATCCAAAGGACCTTTTGTTTTAATGGCTTACTATAATGTTTAAAGGATAGGTTGATTACCCACCTGTTTTCCCCACACAGTGAATATAAATTTTGCATCTGTTATTTTTGTAAGTCACTGCTATGATAGTTTTGTTTTGAGGAGCAATTTCCATTACAAGATATGAGAGTAGGATACACATGAATATGATTTAATTAACTGCATTAATGAATGCGTTGCTCTTAGTTTTGGTCTTGATCTCTGTGTATATTCAAACCGACAAGTGTGTTCCAGTTCATAACTGAAATCAACTTGTGTGTAAAGCTAGAAAGCACATCCAAATTTCACCAACCATTTCATGTCAGTTGTGGATTTATGTTGTCGAGGTTTACATTAGACTAGAATTAGATATAGGTGAATGACAGTATGTTATATTCTCTTAACCTTCTGCTTGATTTCTTCTAATTCCAGATTGATGTAAATATAAACCCTCATCTCCCTTCGGAGTACATTAATTATTTGGAGAACCCCATGGAAATTGTTAATGAAGCTGAGGCAGCTGCTGAAAATGGTATCTGGGGCTTGATGCAATTTACAGAGAATCTACGCCGCCAATATGGAAAAGAGCCTTTCTCCATGGAAATTCTATTGAAGAAGCTTTACGTGAGGAGAATGGCTGCAGATCTTGGGATCACTAGAATCTATGCTTCAGGAAAGATGGTTCGAATGAAAACAAATATGAATAAAAAGGTTTTTAAGGTGATGATAGATTCCATGACTTCTGATATTCACCGTAACTCTTTGGTCTTTGAGGGAGATCAAATAAAGGTAAACCATACAATACCTTTAGCTATGAGGTTGATATGTTTACATGGAGTTGATATGTTGTGGTCATTTAGCTATGAGGTTGTTTCGACAAAATTCCATCTTCGGAACCTCAGTCTTGGTCTGCAACTAATATTTCTATCTTCTGTATACAAATTTCCAGGCTGAACTTCTTCTGGAGCTGCCCAAAGAACAACTGCTCAATTGGATCTTTCAGTGTTTGGCCGAACTCCATGCTTCGCTTCCAGCTCTGATAAAATATTAGCTCTCTTTACAGAAGATCATTTCTGACTTCTTTAGCTTCCCGTTGCTATACATAACAGCATAGCAAGATTTCCTAGTTGCACTGGGTAGGTTCATTTGAAGAGGAAAAACCAAGAATCGTTGGCTCAGATGCTAGTGGGTTGTTGTTACTGCTCTGAATACAGCCTTGTATAAATCACATAAAGAAGTTCAAAAGCATCTCAAACATGACATACATATTTCTTCTTCAGCTACCTAATCTTATCAGGCTATACTACCAAAATTTTTTCCAAGGTAAACTGCACAAACACTATTACAAATTTCACTTTTGTCTCAGCCAATGAGTACGCTTCTAAATGGATTTTCCTTTGCAGGATACGTATAAGCACACGCAACGGTAGCTGCCCCATTCGGTTTTCGTTTCCGCTTCAAAGAGAAGGAGAGAGTGCATCACTCTGAGATACATACTTAGCATCTCCAGGATTTTACCCTTTGGATCTGGGAAAGCAGCATTTTGTAGCTCATTCTTTGTTATAATTATTTATTACATTGAAACTCTGCCTAACATGTAGTTGTAAAAGGCAAAGGTGACTCACTGGTGGCAAGGCATGGTATATAATATGTAGCGATTAGATCATTATATATACCAGAAATAATATATTGATTTGATCAAATTGTTGTAAAATCATTTGGGTAAAATTGCTTTTCTTTCTTCTCTTCCAGTTATCTACCTATCTGTTATCTTACCTAAAAAAAATTCAGCATTGCTATGAGTGATGGGGTCCGAGTCCTGGTCGCATATTTTACGGTCATGTATGAAGAGTAGGTCCCGATAAACTTTTTGAGCCATTCGGAGTTAGATTTCATCAACAAAAAAAATAATAAATAATAATAATAATAATGTAAAAGTTGCATTTAAATACAAGCCTTTTTAGCTTAACAGGTCAGTCGTGTCACGTGTGTGTTTGTTGACTGGTTGTTAAGTTGTATACAGAGTGGCAGAATGCAAACAGGAGGGAAGCTTTAACGGTTTCTGTTAGTAGAGATATTTAAATGGGTTAAGTGGATATAGAGGAATTGAGGAAACTGCCGGTTTCCCAATGACGGCGTTATGCCAGTGACGTTACAACTGGGAGATGTCTATTGGTGGACCAGCTTCCGCTTGGCCTCTCAATCCACTATACGACTGTTTATTTGCTTGTCAATTTATTATTTATTTATATTAATTTAGTCATTGATGGCTTTTTAGCGACTTTCTACTTTCTACTTTTTGCTTCTGCTCCTCAGTCCTCCCACTCTGTCAGCTGTGAATTGTGAATTTGTGATGGTGTAGTCAGTAGTAGTGGGAACCCAGAAAAAAGAAAACAAAAAAAAAAAAAAAACGAAAGAAAATGAGTTTCCAGGATGTACAGAGCAATGCCCGACGATCGCCGTCGTCGTCAGTGTCAAAGAGCCCATCACAAGCAGTGGCAGCCGCTATTTTCCAGATCAACACCGCCGTGGCGGCTTTTCGCCGCCTTGTTGACGCCATCGGAACCGCCAAGGACACTCTCGATCACCGTCAGAAATTGTATGTCCTCTATCTTCTATTAGAATTTTTGTATCAAGACTTTTTATTTTTATTTTACACACAAATTTATCGTGTTCAAAATTTTCAAACGTGTGGCACTGGCAGGCACAATACAAGGCAAAGAATTCTTCAATTGGTCAGAGAAACTTCTGCGAAGCTGAAAACACTGAGCGAGTCTGATCGAAACAGTAACGTCGATGTACGTTACCAAACTCTTTTTTCTTTTTTTTTCTTTTTTTTTTGCATTCTTTTAATTTATTATTTCATTTGACAATAATTGTGTTAATTATAAGCAAAAAAAAAAAAAAAAACTCAGATGATTTTGATGGGTTGGTTTTTCTCAGACAAGTAAGAAAGTAGAAGATGCTAAGTTAGCCAAAGATTTTCAAACAATATTGCAAGAATTTCAGAAAGTACAACAACTTGCCTCCGAGCGCGAGTCTACTTACTCCCCTTCTGTTCCTCCATCTTCCTCAGCAGCAGCAACAACAACAACAATGTATATATATATGATATATCTATATGCTCAATTGATGTTTGCTCGTTTTGTAACTTTGATATCAAATTATCTGTCAATTGTTTCCTTCTGATGTGGGTATTTTTGTGCTTTCAGAGACATCTCTGGCTCAGGCGATTATGCCTTGTCTGAGAGCCAGCCGTTTATTATGGAACAGAAAAGGTAAATAATTCCATGAATCATGTCATTTGATTTGTTGAATTCAAGACTAGTGTGTTGAAATGATCTGTCTGTGTTGAGCATTTTTAGCTCCCATATCTGCTTTGTTCGTAATAATAGATATTTTAGGCTTTTGAAACCTGTCATTGATGTTTTCTTCGTACAGTGACTAGGAAGCTGTTCATCTTCTTCCAAAATATGTGTATTTAATACCTTATGGTAGAAATGTACTTTAATTTTAATTTAATTTTGAATACAATTATATAGAAACAATTCCATTTTTTGTTAAGCTCTTGAATGTATATGTGTTGTGCAGGGAGGAGATACTTCTGCTAGATAATGAAATTTCCTTCAATGAGGCCATGATTGAAGAAAGGGAACAGGGTATTAGAGAAATACAAGAGCAAATTGGAGAAGCAAATGAGATTTTTAAGGACCTTGCTGTTCTAGTTCATGAGCAGGGTGTAGTTATCGGTAAGATTTCCAAATGCCAAGTAGATCGATTATTTTCCTGGATATAGCTCATGTTTGCTTGCTACCTATGGAGCTTTTAATGTTTCTTATATGGATTTGTTTTTTGTTCCATTACTATTTACTACAGATGACATTCACTCAAATATTGATTCTTCCTCGACTGCAACAACTCATGCACGAGTTCAGCTAGTGAAGGGTTCCAAAAATATGAAAACCAGAACATCATGGGTAAGTTGTGAATACCATTTCATACACTAATAAGCTTAAGTTGTTATCCAAAGTCAATCAGTTTCAGTTATTTTTAACATTTGCTTGCATTTTCCATAAAGCACAAGATTCCCCCAAACTATGCATGAATGAATGATCAAGTGAAGAAAAATAGATATATGTGACATAAGAAATCAAGCATACTACTGTGTAGGTTAACTATGACACATCTATGTAAGAGCGGATGTTAAGTAATAATGAAGAGATAAAAAAGAAGAACTGCATCAGGTATGGAGAGAAATGGGATGTTCAAAGATGCAGAGATACATCCGGTCTGGTATTCTTGTTACTGAGGGTTTGGATATTAAACTTTAAGCAATATGTTGCTTGCTTTATTTCTCATTTCTTTGAATGACAAGAAGCTAGGATAGTTTTCTGATAATCTTGGACCTTTCACTTCGGCAAATTTGAATCTTCGCCTTGAAGCGGTATTCATTTAGAGAGAGAGAGAGAGTACAGAAAGTAAGAATAGATATTGGAGGCTAGTTTGTTTTAACAAAACATTGTCCTCATTGGAGAGATAACTACTCCTAAAGGGCAATCAATCTCTAACTGATCCAGTTCCTTCCCTTGGTTGTTTGATGCTGAGCTTCTCAGTAGATGAACCCCAAGTTTCTTTTAACACCCTTGGAGTCTGGTGTTTTGTGCAGCTGTGACAATAACATGACATTGCCATCCCGATTATAGCTTTGCAGATAAAATGAAGTATCAAATTAGCAATATGTTATTGAAGTTTTGTCATTGTCGGAAAAGCATTTTGGTTCATTGAAAGATTAGAAAAGAAAAGTTAAATGCAAAGGAATGTATGCATGGAGATTTTAGGAGAAACCAAAGACACATGATATGAACAAAGTACCTCAACAGATATATATATTCATTTGTCTGATCTTTTTCTCTCATATGGTTATGTTACTGTTCATCTTTTTTACTTCCTTGCATGATTTTTTTCAAAAGTATAAGAATTGTCTGATTATGTTGTTTCTCTGGATTGCTTGGCAGTGTTGGTGGGTGCTTGCCATTTTTGTAGTAGCATTGATCGTCTTCTTCCTTGTGCTCATCCTGTAGTGTGCATGGCTTTCCGTCTGTGTATTCTTTTATTTATCAGTGTAACTCCTTATTAATATTCCCATTTTTTTTTATATATATAATTACGTGTATTATTAGCTTGTAATAGTACTCGTTGTCTCCCTCTCGAGGCTCTTCTGGTTTGGTTTTGTGTGTGATTTTACCTTTAACATGTTGCATGTACTTACAAAATGATTGTAAATCGTTTGGATGAGCATATAAACTGGGCTTTGTTTCATCCGTGTATTTTGCAGCATCCAAAAGTATGTTTCTCTTGTTGCTAAACCAGTTGACGATTGTTGCATAGTTCATAGTTGTCATATCGAAAATAGAAAATCCCACTTTAAATGATGAATTCCTTGAAGAAATATATAATTTTTCATCGATTCCACTCATGTATTGAGGAAATTAACGTAAGGTGGACCTTTGTTCAAATATACGGAGTAAATTTAAATAAGAGAATTATTACCACACTTCAAGACTCCACCTTACGTTACTTGTGACACCAATCGGATCATAGGTCTGACTGAATTTATTGATATCGACCACTATAAATACAGTTTGGTATATAAGAGCATCCCCAAAAGACTCTTTAAATAAGATATATTTAAAAATTAAACAAGCCACGTCAGCATATATGCCTCCAACAGACTCTTCAAATGAGATTCTTCAAATAAGATTTTGTTTCTCACTCTTCAATATTGAAGAACAACTTCTCCCTCTTCAATTATTATTATATTATTTTTTATATCACATCATCATTAATATTTAATATCTATATCTTTTATCTTTTTAATTAAATTCAATTAATATATAATAAGTTTTAATTTATAAATTATATCATCATAAAAATTATACCACTAGAAAGGTCTCATGTAGATCTTTAAAACGAGACTAATATTGAATATTTAATAATAACAAATAAATAATATGAAAAGTTATTATTTCTAACTTGAAAAAAATAGAGGGCAATTAGATTTTTTGGTGGTAGGGGGAATTTAAGCACTTTCATTAAAATAATATAAACTTATTTCTAATCGAAGAGTCTTTTGGAAGAGTTTTTCTTTTTTCACTCTTCAAATTGCCACATAAGTAAACAAATAGACATTTGAAGAGTATAAATAGAAGAGTCTTTTGGGGATGCTCTAACTCCCACTACTGGAAAGGGGTTTCTTCACATTCATTTTACAAGACTTGAACCCCATTAGCATCAAGATGAAAGACGAAAGTATTTTAAGAGCTTGTTTGGTTGGGCTTTTGAAAAACCTCTATCGGTAAAAGATCTATTTGCAATAGGTCTATCAAAAAAAAAAAAAAATATAGTTGTTTGATCGGTAGATTTTTTTTAAAAAGAAGCCTATTTGGAAAAGCATATTCCCATGAGCTTTTGTCTAGTAGAGCTTTAAATTCTACTAGCGTCTACTCAATTAAAAATAAATAATCTCAATAGTTCAACCAAACAATTTAAAAAAAAAAAAAATCAAATAGACGTTTGTAGACCTTTTAAGACAGTAGAAAACTCAATCAAATAAACATTTAATTCGATGATCGTTATCTTCATTATCTTTCATTTTATTTCCGATCGGTAAATAAACCGCCCTTCAAAATTCAAATAGTCAAAGGGACTTCACATCAGTCACTTGTTGGAAGATAACTTTATTAACTACTAAATACTAATAATATAAAATTCAAAGGGACGTCACGCACCTAAACATGATGACTTTGTAAAGGGAATCTTGATCGTGGCAATTACAAAATGTAAAATCGTGATAATTAAATATGGGCCTACCCAAGAAATCATGGGCCGGTCCACCAATCTCAGTACTAATCAAATTATTATTCAAAGCAGCAGATAAGAGAAAGGAAGGAAAATAGAAAGAAATAATGTTAAACGTGAACTGGTTGCGATTTTGATTGAGTCGTCTCTGTCTCTGTCTCTGAAAATCAAATCAAATCAAAATCAAAAAGCAGCATCATCTCCTTCTCAGGGGTCAGAATTTTACAAACAAGTAGAGAAGAGAACAAGAAGAAGCAAAATCAATGGCGGGGCTGATATACGAAATATTCACATCATCAGCTCTGCTATCACTGGGACTCTATCACACGATCTGCACAACCAGAAACCATTTGAAATCACCACAGACGTACTCTGCCAAGCCCTACCATCCACTCCCTAACAACAACAACAACCAGCACCGCCTCCTCAAACACCTCCAGCTCTACCTTCTCATCCTCTGCCTCCTCGTCTCCTTCGTTCACCAGACCATCATCTCCTCCGACGCCGACCCTCTCCTCAAAGGTCACACCCCCGTCCACCGCTTCTCCTCCCTCCAGTCCGCCCTTCTCTCCTTCCTCTTCCTCTTCCTCACCCTCTCCGTCCTCCTCTCCGAAACCACCTCCCTCCTCCCTTTCCCTTCCGATCTCTTCTTCGCCTTCGCTTCCGCACTATTCTTCCTCCAGTACTCCGTCTCCTCCGCCTCCGCCTCCGTCCAGACCTCCGATCTCCAGGCCAAATGCGACACTATATCATCCCGTGTCTCCGCTCTCTCGTCCCTCCTCTGTCTCGCCCTCGCCTGCAACCCTAAACTCTTCGTCGCTGACGTGGCCCTCGGTGGGTCCCTCTGCTTGCAGGGCCTCTGGGAGCTGCAGACCGGACTCACTCTCTACGTGGAAGCGTTTATACCGGAAGGTTGCCACAAGTTGCTGGATGTGGTGAAGGGTGTGGAGGGGTCAACGCAGTGTGATTTGGAGGAATCCAAGTTAAGAGCTATGTCCATTTTGGATCTGCTGTTCCTCATCCACGTCATGTTCGTCTTCGTCATTCTTATGGTCACTTATGCCGCCATTGCCAAGACGGTGGCCGGGAGGAGATTGGGGTCCTACGAGGCCTTGCCCACCACTTCTACTGATTCTAACAGTCACAGTCACATTCAGATGAAGGCGTTGGCCGGTACCCAGGCCTGATAACAATCAATCATGCCTCAATTTTTCCAAATTGTCAGAGATTTTATTTTTTGTATACAAAGTTGTTTCTGTTATCAATTGCACCTTTTATATTCAGCTAAATTTAGTTTTTCTCCCAGAGTTTTGTGTTTCGTTTGCTTATATAATTTGCTCTCACGAATCATTTGCATTGCATTATTGGTCTATTGTGTTGACATATATTGATGTGTTTCTTTTATATTGATCAATGAAGTGCAGTAATGTAGTCCCCACCATATCATTATAGTGATTCGGCAGAGTAAATGATTAGCAGACTTCATAGTATGTCTAGAGATCTTGGCTTCAAATTGGCTTGTCATTTGAGTATTAAAGATTGTGATTATAGGGTTCTTATGTTATACAGATGAGTTCTTGTTAACGAGTGCGCCTAGATGATCTAGGTTTGGTACATGTTGTTAAAAATTGCCGTGGAGAATGGATTTGGATTCTTATTGTTATGACCTTTGCAATACTGTAGCTGCAGCTTTCAGACAGGATGGTTATATGGTTTTATGAATTGAAATATACGGGAAGAGAATATGATTCCTTTGATAGAATCATCGGCATCTCCTAGGGTTTCATTTCTGGTTATAGATTCATTATTTATCGATGATATGCTATAGTATTGCGGTCTGCAGATGGAAGGGTGGCAAGAATTTAGAGAATAAGTAAGCAGTTCAACGAACATATTTGGTCTATTAGTTCTTTTAGCATGATGATACATGTTCAAATAATTTTGTTGTCATTAAATATCATGATCAGCTTTCATGTGTTGCTGCTTTACTCATGATTATTCATTATGTTTCATCAAATGCAATTTGCCCATTTTGGTTTCTTCCGTAGATTGTCTTTCCTCTATGTAATAACTAACATATATAATTATTTTCCTTGCCTTCTTCGGCTCAAATTGTTTTTGGCATTTCATTCGCTTAATGATGGTTTCAATCTGATTTTAATATTGCTATCAACAGTTCCAGTCATTTGTCTGCACTTGGAATGTTTACCCATTTTTCCTCATTTTTTCTGGCCGTAAAACTTATTCATCGTAACATCCTAGTTTAAAGTAAATTCTTGTTGTTTGGAGTGTTATTTCTTAGTTGGCCTGATGCTTTTGCTAGAATGCATGGTTGTTGATTTTCCAGTAAATGATAGTAATCTTGAAATCTTGAAA
The DNA here is from genome assembly GCA_954870605.1 of Acer campestre. Lineage (NCBI taxonomy): Eukaryota > Viridiplantae > Streptophyta > Magnoliopsida > Sapindales > Sapindaceae > Acer > Acer campestre. The sequence goes on along the minus strand of OX940803.1, from coordinate 7,843,376 downwards.
ACAAAAGGTTTTCACTTTTCATTGTGTAAATTTTAGATAAGGCCCTAAATGTTGTGGCGGCATAGCAGCCTAAATTGATTTCACTTTTTTGATAAACTGGATCACTTGGAGTTTATGAGGACTGTTGATTGCTTCATTATGCGTAGATAATAGAACACCGAATCTGAAGGCAGATTGAGATAGGGGAATAAAAAGCTCATATAGATGTAGAAAGTGGATGTTAGTGTATCATTAAAAAATCCATGCAGAATAACATAGTTGGCCCTATTAGATTTTTGTTAGATGGAGGATGGTGCATGTTCTTACCTTTTGTCATCGAGTATTGGAGATAGATTTCTTCTTCTCAGCTCTTGGCTCTACTTTCTTTTGATCCCCACTTGTTACAGCTCGGCTCATAAAACATTAGTTGCTAGATGTGGAAGTGTGTGTGAAATATTCGACTTTCATAACTCCAAATGAGTATCGCCATGGCTATGGCTGGTAAGTTGATTCAAGGTAGATGCACTTTCTTGAAAATGGCTAATGCTCATACATGTTGAGTTGAGTACTATTGGGATTACTGTTATCTTATTGGTTTTTTTGGTGATCTATGAGAATTTCAATTTTCAAGCTTGTTACTTACATTCTGGCAACTTGAATGTTACACACAGTAGCTATGAGAAGTTCAATACTGAGTCAAATGGAAGGTTCAGTCTAAATGGTATATCCATTATTTTGTTTGTGTATTAGTGTATACAAGTCGGTTGATTTTCATCCTTAACCATGCTCCTATTTAAAGTGATATAACTAGGTTTATGTTCTGGAAACACCAATTGCCCCTTTTTCTGATGCCTTCATATTTGAAATGATCGGGATAAATAGTTCTGGTACTTGAAAAATTCTCAAATTTTATTCATAGAGACAGAGAAATTAGAGAAATTATGGCAGTACATTCTTGTCTTGTCTCACCATTTAGTTCTTTTGTTCTTTTCTTCCTGGATATATAGAGAGAACAATATTGATATTAACTACAACAACAGCAGATCTCTGTCTGGTGTCCAGTAAGAAAATGAGTCAAACTCTTGGTCAGAATTTTGGGCAATTAGAGTAGTTTCAATTATGATCGGTATATTCAAGTGAAGTGGAAATATACGGAGCCGTGCGGTGAGTACAAAGCGAACTATTGCAACTGGGAAGAAGACAACAAAGGCTCTAAATTTTAACGAGTTCCTTTTATTTCATTATGACAAATAGTTCTGCCACCTTCATATCATTGGATGAGTACAACAATTGGTGACGCTGCCATGCCATCTCTCTGCATATTTCATACTACACTAACATTTTACAATTTCTAGGCCGCCTTATCGGCTGAGAACAATGCAGATATTTTCCCTAGATTAATAATTGAAAACGCTGATATTCCGCGTATTGTGAGGCGATGACAACAAGACGGTGCTATTTTTGAAGAAATTTCTTCACATTTATCATGAAACTTTCGGGAAGGGAGATTGGTTGGTTTTGGAAATTCCGAAGACTTTTTGGCCTTTAATGGTGCTATATAAACCCTTCCAAGTTCATGTGCAACCTTCCCCCTCCTCTTCAAGATCCATGAATATACAAGGAATCAGATAAATGTGGTCATTATAAGTGGTTTTGGAGACTAAACTTCTGCTAAACTCTCCCCTCCAGAGGCTTTTTTGTGCTTGTTCGAACACGGAGAAGATATAGGGAAGCCTCTGGTCGAGGAGTTTACATGAAGTTTGGTTCTCTTCTAACTAACTACATATGCTACCAACTAAAAAAAAAACAATCAGCTCTTGAAACTGTTCACTGTAATGGGAGTCTGATTGCAAATTTGCAATGGCAATGCTATCAAGCCTGCCAGTTTAATCTAAATTCATATATGATTGTAAACTTATATTGTATGACTAAGTGAATCTCTCTCTCTCTCTTTACAGAGGGATATCTCCTGGACTTCAATGTGGGATGAGGTGAGGATCATTGATGGCATCAAACTGCTCAAGACTCCACAGTCACAGGTCGTGCCGTATTCCAGTCTGTATTGTAAGATCACTGCTTAATTATATATTCTGCAAGATTTTGTCACTACACGAATTGGATTAACTCTCTTGTCTTTTTTTTTAATCTCCAGATATATAAGACAGTTCCAAGTAGAGCAGGCTTGTGTTTTCCCTCTGAAGATATCCTTGTAACCGGCTTTTCTTGTCCGTTTCTTCATCTCTTGATTCATCAAATTACAAAAATAATTGTCAATCTTGAGGCCACCATACAGAAATTAGCTGTAGAAATGAGCTTCTTACAACTCAAATCGGTCATTGTGGTTCATGAAGCAAGGATACTAAATATTACATACGCATGTTCTCGCAATGGTTCCATAAAAACAGTCTTCTGTATTACAAACACCTAATACAGAAGATGTTTGTAATACAAACACCTCTATTCTGAACATAAATCTTTTGAAGCTGGTTCAATTATACAAACAGTCAGATCCTTTCTGCTCTCATGACAACATGCGAGAGTTGGGAAGAAAGAAACTGGTTTATGATAATCTGGAACTAATAATTTCTGTTGTTTGTGACAAATCAATATACAAAATTTTGAATAAATGAAGATCAATAAAGATTACAAATTTATAACAACTAAGCAGAAGATAATGCCAACAATAAAGTCCTGTAAGCCATTGATTCTGTGCTGGTGAGTACTCACAGAAAGGTAGCTGAAATTGAGCATCAACTCAGTTTCATCTATGCACGAACAGTTACTCTGCAGTGAATTTTGAGTGTGATCATTGGGTTGATAGCGTTGCCTGATCCTAGAGGGAGGAGATACACAATAAAAATCTCCAGTCAACAAATTTGTGTAAGAATGTCAACCTTTAAGCCATTCCCGGAAGTAGGACTGCATCTTGTCATGATTAGCGGCATTCCAAACATTGACGGTAGGAATTATCTTGTCAGGCCTCAAAAACTGAGGTTTGGCAAATGTGAAATTACTCAGAGATTGGATAACTACTAAGATTCATACTAAATACTATCATGTAAGTATGTAACAGATGCTTATAAATATGCAGAGGTTAATGTAAAATTTTCCAGAACCACACCTGAACAAATTGTCGCAGTTCTGTGAAGCTTGAGTGCTCACTATATGGAACCCCTACACAAACAGCAATTCAAGCATCGGTAATCATCTTTGCTAACAAAATCTATTACGCCACAAAAATACAGAGAAGCCAAAAAGAAAAAGAAAGAGCATTCAGCATCTCAAGCAATTGTTTATAAATCATCTCACCGTAAATCGTGATATTGCCTCTGGAACTAGGTTTAATGAAATCCAGTTGGTTGCCTATGCTCTCAGAGTAAGTCCAACCTGGAATAAATAAGTTAAGCTAATTGATTATAAATTCTAATCTTTCAGGAAAACGTGAAAAACAAATCCAGGAAGTGCAATAGCATATGTTATTTACCTGTTGGCCGAAATGCCAATACCGCTGTGTACTGATTCATGTAGGTCTTCAAGTAATCCTTCAAGGTCTATGATGTAAAAAAAAAACAATAATTTATAAAAAAGTGATGATGATAGATTAAAACAAAATACTCCATTTGCAAAAATAGGAGAAGAGCTCATAATTAAACCTCAAATCGCAGAGCAGATATAGGGAGCACATGAAGAAGTGTGTCCTTTCCCTGTGTAGAGAGACTCCCAGAGAGCTCAGGCCAATCAAAAGACTTCAGAACCCGTCTCCTCGAAGCATTTGCATATATTTTAACCTACACCAGTTACAAAACAGCAGGAACACCATTGTTTCAAAAAGCCGATCACATAGCAAATGTGATTAAACAAGTTACCAGAACCAGATGCAATCATCAAAAACTAAAAGTATCCCCTACAGTACACAGTAGGCTTGTAGCAGCATTATATGCATATAGTGAACTAGGGAGTTATCCATAAATACAGGTTAGAAGAACAGGAACAAGAACAAGCGATGCAAAAGAAAGAATAAACGAAAAAAGAGTCTAAAGTAATTGGTGAAGTACCCCTAATGCCTTGGATATAGCGAGAAAAACACATTCTTTTCCTATGCTATAAGCCCCAACAATAACAAGGGTTTTGGGTTGCTTTTTGAGGAAGTTTTTGGTAACTCGGACAACATAACTTAATACATCTTCTTTGGAGGGGAACCTGAAACAACAAAGTTTGTCTAGATATGTTAAAGAAAACACGATACTACTGAAAAAAAGAAAAATACTAAAAACTTTTGAATATTATAACGCGCTCATTTTAAGAACATTCTGATACAAAAGCTGCTTACTTGTATTTTGGATTGCAATATGTTGTATCCAAGTAAAGCACATTAACTCGGTGGTTTAAAAGAAGTGGGTAAGTTTGCATCAATTTACAAGCCCTGAAATCTCCGGTGTGCAAATAGCACTGTCCATCTTGAAGACGAAAATGAATCAGAGCTGCACCAGGGCAGTGATTAGCCTCTAGCAATGTCACTTTAACACCTTCAATGTCATGTTCGATATTCGATTCTAAAGAATGAATATATCTGCATACACAAAAACCAAAGTAAAACAGCCCTCAATCGAAATTACCCAACTCATTATCTAGTCCATACAATACAAGTATCTAAAAACCAAAAACTTACGATGAATCCACAGAGAGAGACATTTTAACAAGGCGAGCAGTGAGAGAGCTACAATAAATAGGACCATGTGACCATCCTTTGTTTAGACCACCGTAGTGATCATAGTGAAAGTGAGTGAGGAAATACGCCGAACACCCTTCGATACCTCCATATCGGAATGCATCAACAGTGAAAGGAGTTCCTGGGACCCGATTATTCACAACAAATTAATGAAATTACAAATTGGAACGGTAAAAGCATGGATTTTGAGAGAAAATGACAGTGGAAAATCGAACCTGGGATCTTCTTGTAAAAAGGGCAACTCCGATTGACCTTGGGTTTCGATTTTGCGACGCAAGTTTTGAGCTTTTTATTGGGAGGAGGTGGAAACGAGTCACTGTTGACCACTGATTCCGATTTCGACTTCGACTTCAACCCCCAAACATCCAACAGATTGGCTTGTTTCAGCTTCCCTTTCGACTCTGACAAAGATGACCAGTCGCTTCCGCATCGATAGAATTCAGAAGCGAAGCTCTCTTCTTTCTCTTCGTCTTCTTCTTCGGGAAACGATGGAAAACCGTTCTCGTCTAGGCGGAGATCAGAAGATTCAAAAGTATCATCATCACCGAATTCGTCAAATATCGTGTCCGCCATCTCCGTCCGTCGTTACCGGCCTTTCAATTTTCCCTCCTTTTTCGGATTTGGGGATCTTTTAAAATGGGCCAGCCCGCCAATAAATATTTTTTTTCCAAAATTTGGAGAGAAATGGAAATATAACTGCAACAATAATAAATAATAAATATAGTGAGCACTCAAGCTTCACAGAACTGCGACAATTTGTTGTGAAATACTATGTTGTTAACTTGTTATTGATATTTACTTAAATCAAACTCATTCTGATCCTTAATTTTTTGCACTACACCATATTGATATGTTTTTTTCTTCATTTTGTCGTAAGAAGTTATTTAATGTTACTATTGCTTGAAAGATCTCTTTTGAAGAAACGCTTTGTAGAAACACGGTTGTCATCTGGATTATGATCATCGGTAGGCATATTCATTACCCTTTGAATAATTTCTTCATTAGTAGACAATTCCGTCACTATATCATTTGCACTAGGATAATTCAAAAAGTTATCAACAACCATCACATTTCTATAGTGTACACTATAAATGGCTTTATGTAATCCATCGATGCTTTCATTTTCACCAACTCGTGGTTCATAAGCCATATTAGTGGCATATCTTCATATGAATGAATCTTGCAATGTTGAAAACAATTTTGCAATGGTTGTTGCCTTCATATCAATGTTTGATGCCGCATTAATAAATTTCATAGCATCCAATATGTTATTTTTTTCGGGATTTGTTGCTCCTATCTTGTAGCCCTACAAGATGCTAGAGTAGAAACGACGTCAATAATGAATTTTTAGTTCTCGAATAATCCCAGCATCGCATGGTTAAATCTTTGATGTTGTATTAAAGCAAGAAAAATAGTTCAACATTTGTTAAACCTCCGATAACCTTTAATATATAAGTACTTATTAACTTCTATGTACTTATGTATTTTGATTGAAAATATGTATAATACATGTACAAGTATAAATATAAAATAAAAATAAAAATAGTAAAAACATAAAATTTCTTTTTAAAATAATAATTATTCATTTATTGATAAATAAATAACCCCTCTAAAATAATAATAAAATAATAATTTTCTCTAGTCCCAACAATATTATTTTATAGGAATTTTACTGTATATTATCTGTCATGGATTACTTAGAAAATTAAGGTAACATACAAACTTGCACAAAATTAACAATCACTAAGATTGTTTTTGGATGAAAGATTATCCTCCGCGTGTGGATAGGTTCTTACCAGATGACTTTCTAGGATACTGTTAAGTTTGTTGCTTTCTAAGATGACTTTCTAAGATAATGTTGAGTTTGTTTGTATATAATCCCATATATCACGGCCATCTTAATCCAGGTGGTGACTTGCACCTCTCAATCTCTCATGTACACATATAAGAAGATAAATATTTGAATAATGCTTGGTACTGACAGGTCAATATCTAAAACACTGACCCCATCAATAGGAGTGTAGTACGTGGCCCAATTTGTGAGATAAATGTAAAAAGTAAAAAATAAAAAATAAAAAAATCATGTGCTACACTCTGATTGGTGGTGCCAGTATTTTAGGTATTGACCGGTCAGTATCCAAACATTATTCAAAAACTTTATTTTGACAAGTATTTATAGAGAGTGAACATTCGGATCATACAGTAATGCCTTATTTTGGCAGACCTGACTCACATTTAACCTGTTCAATTTCAGATTTCTAAAAATTTCTACTCTTAGATAAAAAAAAAAAAAAATGGATGAAAACCGTTAATGTAGATGACTATATCTGGTGGTGAAATAAGAGTTCAAAAAATTAGAAAATCGGTTGAAAATAAATAAATAAGTAGACAATGCTATACTATCATGACAAATGATGTCATAATTAATCCATAACTCAAATCTTATCTTTAAAATATAATGACAAATGTTGTCATAATTAATTCATAAATGCAATAATTACATAATTTATTAGTTTACAAGACATTATATATTTTCAACATTTTTAATTTTTTAAAACTCTTCATTCATTTACAAAATACATATAGTAAGACTTAAACCCACTCTATTGATACGGAAGGGAGGTACACTACTGCTCATGTTAATAGTCTTGTAAAGTTACATACCTTGTATACTAATATAACTCATAATTATATAATAACCACCTCGCCTCTAGACCTCTAGGGGGTTAGGGGCGTAGCTGGTAGATAAACGAGTTGGGGTTTAGATAAATGACTTATAAATCAGGCTCGAATCCTAACAATGACAAAAAACTTCATCATTTCCTTTAAAAATGAAATAAAATTACTATTCGATTACTATTACAAATATAATATAACATTTAAAAAAAATGTTACATTAATTCTGGATTTTGGAGATAAGAATATAAGATAGACATAAAAAGTCAAATATTTTTTTTTTAAAAAAAAAAATTAGTCATTTAGCTGTCAGATTTAAAAAAAAAAAAAAGAAAGAAAAAAGAAAAAAGCGTGGACTAATGTTTTTGGATTGGAAATGACAAGTAGATAAACATAGATTCGTCCGCAGTGGATCGCTATCGAACATTTGAGTAGGGAGGGCAACAGCGGTCGGTAAAGTATCACGATTTGTGTTATTGACCAGACAACTTGTTTTACCATTCCTGCATTTTCTTTTCTCTCCTTTTCTCTTTGCCATTTTCTTCCACCATTTTCAACCTTCAAATATAATCAAAATACAATTTTAAACATAAACATACAAATTATTATTATTATTATTTTTGGCTCTGGATCGTCCGTCTGCAAATCTTCGAGCTTCGATTTTTGTTGCAGGTAAAAGTTTTTCTCCAGGTTTCTCGCTTTTCGTGATTTGATCCGAATTTTACAATCCGAGCTTGTTGTTTTCTTCGTTCCTTTATGTAATTTATGATTCTGGATTGGTAGATCTATCGTTTGTTTATCATTTTCCATTTTTTTTTTGTTCAACATTAGTTATAATCATCTCGGTTTGGCTCATCTATTATCTGTTGCTCTGAATGAAGTGAAATGTATTTAGTTTCGGATTAGATTGGATGATTTACTTTTAAATTTAGAGGTAACAAATTAGGAATGATTTGATTTTGATTGCAATATCATCGAATTACAAACGATTTCGATTTTAGAATATAAAACTAAATATATTCTGCATTTTTGTTTTTGTTGATTCATAAAAGTAATGGACATATTCCACCGTGAAGTAACTGCGAAGCAGCCAAAACAATCATGTTGCATGTGATTGCTTCTTGGAATTTGTCTTATTGTTATAAACCCTTTTTTGATTTTATTTGAAAAAATTGTGGTCATTTCGCTATCTCTCTGACATCTTTCGGGCTTGTTTGCAGGTATAGTGTTGCAAATTTATCAAAGCTATATGCATATGCTTCCCTTTAGGTGGGTTCTGTTGCCCTCCTCTTCCATTGCGTCTCTGTTGTGTGAGAATCTGTGACTATTGAGAGAAGCTTCAGATTTCATCTGCAAGCAGGATCTCTTTCAAGGTTTCACAGTTGTTTAAGCCATGGGAGATTGGATCATTGGAGCGATTATCAACCTTTTTGGTAGCATCGCCATCAACTTTGGAACTAATCTTCTTAAATTGGGTCACACTGAGGTACGAAATAATAGGTTTTTTTTTATTATTTTTTTTAGGTTGAAATCATTGTACTATATGAGGTGTTACTTTCTTCTCCCAAGTTCAGACTCGTATTTAGTTACATAGCTTTAGCATAATGAATTTTCTTCGATCATTATGTTTTGTATTGTAAGCATTTTTCTTACATGTTTTCTTAGTCATAGTTCTTATTGCACTTTCACACATCTTTATTGCTGCTTGAGTTCTGGTGGACCAGATCCCAGTATGAGTTTCTACCTAGAATCATGAAACCTCAATTTAATTTGTTGAATAATGCCCTAATTATATTTTATATATTACTTGTCTGAATTTGGTTTTTAAGTATCCCAAGGGAATAGCCCGGTTCTTTAGCATCTCATGTAGTTAAAGATTATTTAGGGATAAATCCCCCTCAACTAGTCTCGGAGGGAAATTTAATTTAGTTTATGGTTGTGCATGGACCTATGGTGTTTGGTAAAGAAATAAACATAAAATAATTAAATAAAAAAAAATAAAAAACATAAATGGCTTCTAGGTTTCCATCTACCCTTTTTTGTTGAAAATAGTGTGAACATTGCTGTATTTTAGTCTCCTTTCCTCATCCTGCAATAGTTTATTGCTGTTTTTTTTTTTCCTTTTTATTGCTCCAACTCACAGCGTCTAGAGTTATTAATTGTTTAATATTGGCACTTTTCTTCATCTCTACATCAAGTTGCTAGTTTTGTTGAGGCTGGCTAAATTGTGTGCAGAGAGAAAGGCATTATGTTCTAGAGAGTGACGGAACAAATGGGAAACATACACTGAAGCCTATTATATACTTCCATTCTTGGAGAGTTGGTAAAGTCTGGCCTTATGGTGATTAATTCAATATAGGATTTCTTTATTTTGGTGTGTCTCCTGATTTTCTGCCTCAAATGTATGTTTCTTAATGCAGGTATTCTAATTTTCATTCTTGGAAATTGCCTTAATTTCATTTCCTTTGGATATGCTGCTCAGGTCAGTATGGACAAAATCCTGCCACTTCCCCAGTTGTTTTCTCTTTATTTTATTTTTTTCTGAATAGAATCCTAGGTGAAATTCTGATAGAACTTCAAATAATTTTATATATTTTGGGATAACTTTTTCATAGTTGAACAATATAATTACTTTGGACAACTTAGTCATGTTTTTCTCTGGATGTTTTATTTTTCTTTCTTATTTTCCTTTTTTCTTATCTCCCGCTTCCTGCTTTGCAGTCCCTTCTGGCAGCCCTCGGCTCTGTTCAGTTTGTATCCAACATTGCATTTGCTTACTTTGTGTTGCACAAAATGGTGACTGTCAAGTATGTTAAAATCTGAAGTGAGAGCTTATTTTGAGAACTATTAATTTCCGCATGGATATTTCAACTAAATACCAATGTTGTTAATATCATTTCAATTGCAGGGTAATGGTTGCAACAGCATTTATTGTTCTTGGAAACGTTTTTCTAGTGTTTTTTGGCAATCACCAGTCACCTGGTACCCAACTTGCTTGTGAAACTTTTCAAGTTTGGATATCATTAGCACACTGACTTTACTTGTACCTGTCCTTAATAATTAATATCTCATCATATTTTCTGGTTAATAACGGTGGTGTTTCCTTTCAGTTTACACACCAGAACAGTTGGCAGAAAAATACAGCAACATTACATTCCTTGTTTACTGTCTAACTTTGGTCTTAATTGTTGTTTTTCATCACTACGTTTACAGGTGCGGTACTTCACTCTATTTATAGGTTAGGATTTGGGGATAGATGTTCATTCTTTATATTTACCCTTCTTATATTCAATATGTCTAATATGCAGGAGAGGAGAACTTCTACATACTCTTTCTGGACAAGACCTTAAACAGTATTGGCAAATGCTGCTTCCTTTCTCCTATGCTATAGTTTCAGGTGCTATAGGATCATGTTCAGTGTTGTTTGCAAAATCTCTGTAAGTTAGCTACCTTAGGCATTCTTGACTTTGGAGGTGCAACTGCATATTATGCAGTTATATTCTGGTTTTAATGTCAAATATTTTGTTTTTGCAGCTCCAACCTGCTCAGGTTGGCTATGTCTAATGGTTATCAGTTGCACAGTTGGTTCACATACTCAATGCTTCTTTTATTCCTTAGTACAGCTGGATTTTGGGTAAAGATAATTGCAGAATTCCCTGGTCCCTACTGTTGTTTTTCATGGCTTGTAATTTGTTCCTGTTTCACAATGGCATGAAGATTGTTTCATCTAACATCTTATTGCATTCATATACTTCTGCAGTTGGCAAGGTTAAATGAAGGACTGTCACTGTTCGATGCAATTCTTATAGTTCCTATGTTTCAGATTGCTTGGACTTTCTTCTCTATTTGTACAGGATTTATATACTTTCAGGAGTTTCAGGTTCTCTCTCTCTTTATATAGTTGAACTATTTAGATTCTTAAGGTGTTTCATGTACCTATATTTTGTATGAGCACAATGAAGAAACAACCTAGGCTCCTAGGGTCAATGCTATGGCTTTGAATTTAGAGGGAACCAGACATGATAGATATGCAATAAATATGGTTATCATTTCATGAATCTAGCTATTGGAATGGTTGAATTATGGAGTGAAATGACTAACCCTCTCTATTTATCCAGTTTCAGCCTTTGCACAATACAATAGTAAAGTCATTTATCTTGGTTTGATTTTGTTTAAAAGCAGTGTAATGTGTATGAATTCTCTGTCAAATAGACACACCACAGACATCCCTTATGTTTTGGATGTATGCATTCTGGATTAATGTAACCTTACTGCATCGTTTAACAGTTTGCTTATGCCCTGTGGTATCGAACTATGCATTTAGATTATTGAAGAACGGATATGTTATTCTTTAAAACAGGTATTTGATGCTCTTAGGACAACGATGTTCCTACTAGGAATGATGTCCGTGTTCATAGGCATTTCTCTACTGGCACCTGACGAGTCTAAAGGTATTTTGATGTCGTCTTTTCAAGTATACTAGGGTTAGGAATATATTCTGTAAATTTCTACTAGGATCTTATTCTGTAAATATTCAATAAGAACTTATTCTCTAAACTTTCAGGTGCAGAGGTTAAAGATAATTCCTCCTTAGATTCTGTGATGTCCAAAAGCATGTCAACGGAAGCTGATGGGTACAGTCCTTTTTCTCGACATTGAATTTCTAAAGAACGATAGATGCTCTGAAGTTTTAAGGTGTGGTTTGTTAATACCTTGCGTCTTATGCAGGTTGATTCCATCATCCGGAGATGCACCAAACAGAGAGACGAGATCATTTGTGCAAGGAGTGTCGAGAAAGATTTCAGATGCCATAGCCAAGGCAAAGGTGATGCTACAAATTGCATCAATAAACTAAACCCATTAGTAAGATGATCTTTAAAATCTAATAATTAAACCCAAACTTGTATTTCCTTGCAGACTGCTTGTTCGTTAATGTTGGGTTTTGGAGAGGACTCTATCAATGCATCCGCAATTCTTGTCATGCCTATGGTGTCATCAAAGTATACAGGCTTTCGTGGAAACAAGCTTGACAGAGCAAAGATCTTCTCCTTCAGAAATGCTGGTTGGAGTAGGATTTCAATGGACGAAGATGGAGGAAAAATGTTACACAATCAGAGCCCACAGAGTCCGTGACAGATAATATCAATGAGCATTGAAATGTCTGTTCGGGCATCATTTTTTTTTATATATTTTTTTAGTTTTATAATTGATTAGAATCGATTATTTTTTTCGTGCTGTCTATTCCTCCTTGTAGTCTTGAAAAATTATTATACGTTACACCTATTGTATATTCTTAACTTACCCAATTCAAAGGAAAATTACACACTTTTTTTGTTGTTTCTCTTTTGCTGTAAATTATTAAATTATTGGAGGTGGGTAAATTTAAAATCCCGATAATTTTAAGGCCTAAATAGCAATTGTTACTTAATTTTTTTAATTAATTTGTATTCATATAAATTCGCTTTTTAAAAATGTGTCACAGCCTCACAGGAACACAATAACGTTACAGGAAATCAGCGATGAGACTATTGTACATGCAGAAGCTAACCAGGCTCCATCGTTTACAGCAGCAGTCGCGTCTCTTCTTCTCTGAAGCACAAACTGAATTTGAAGCAGACCAATGCATCATCACATTAATCAAGCAATGCCAAACCCTACGATCCCTGAAAACAGTTCACGCTTCGATTCTGGTTTCTCACCGTCACCAGGACCTCTTCTTCGTCACCAACCTCATCTCCCAATACGCCTCTCTCGGCTCCGTCTCCAGCGCTTTCTCACTCTTCTCTTCCGCCTGCCAATTCTCTGATCTCTTTCTCTGGAACGTCATGATCCGTGTCTTCGTTGATAACCGCCATTTCGATCGTTCCTTACACTTATACGCTCAAATGCGTCGATCGGGTGTCGAACCTGATAATTTCACGTTTCCTTTTGTTTTCAAGGCGTGTGCGAATCTTCTTGACGTTGAATTCGGTGTTAGGGTTCATAAGACGTTGTGAATCTTGGGTATCAGTCGGATGTCTTTGTTGGTAACTCTCTCATTGCTATGTATGGAAAGTGTGGGCGTGTTGAAGTTTCTAGACGAGTGTTCAACGAAATGCCTGACAGAAATGTAGTTACGTGGAGCTCGATGACTGGTGCTTATGCCCAGAATGGTTGTTATGAGGAGGGTTTGTTGTTGTTTAAGCGAATGTTGGGCGAGAGGTTCAAATCCAATAGAATCGTTATTTTGAACGCGATGGCATGTGTCCGCAGAGAGAGCGAGGCTGATGTCTGATGATATTTGTAGAGTTGTATTGGATAATGGACTTGATTTGGATCAGTCTCTCCAAAATGCTGCAATGGTAATGTATTCTCGATGTGGAAGGATGGATATGGCTCGTAAATTCTTTGATGGGATTTTAAACAAGGATTTGGTGTCTTGGACTTCCATGATTGAAGCTTATGCTCAGGCTGATTTACCTCTTGAAGCATTTGAGCTATTTAGACAGATGATACTGCGACGGGTCCTCCGTGATCATGTAACCTTCCTCAGTCTGATTCGAGCTTGTTCAAGTTTAGCATCTTTCCATCAAGCACGTATGGTTCATGGAATCATAGTCCGTGGTTGTTATGATAATCAATTAACACTAGACACCGCTGTAGTTGATCTTTATGTGAAATGTGGGAGCTTAGTTTATGCGAGAAAAGCTTTCGATAAGATGCATGGAAAAAATGTAATCTCGTGGAGCACCATGATTTCGGGGTATGGGATGCATGGTCATGGCAGAGAAGCACTCTCCCTCTTTGATCAGATGAAGTTATCAATAAAGCCGGATCACATCACATTTGTATCAGTATTATCAGCCTGCAGTCATGCTGGCTTAATCGATGAAGGATGGGAGTGCTTTAATTCCATGCTTAGAGATTTCGGGGTCACTCCAAAATCTGAACATTATGCTTGTATGGTTGATATGTTAGGTAGAGCGGGAAAACTACTTGAGGCTCAACATTTCATCGAGAGGATACCAATTAGGCCAGATGCTGGTGTCTGGGGTGCACTGCTAGGAGCTTGTAGGATTTATTCAAACGTAGAACTGGGCGAAATGGCAGCAAAGTCCTTATTTGATTTGGATGCAGAGAACCCTGGTCGATATGTTATCCTGTCTTAATATATATGCATCATCTGGAAAACGAGCAGAAGCTGATCGGATTAGAGCTCTAATGAAGCGGAAGGGGGTGAGAAAAGTTGCTGGCCACACACTAATAGAGGTTAAAAACAAGGTCTATACATTTGTGGCTGGAGACAGATCGCAACCTCAGGCAGATCTAATCTATTCCGAGTTGACCAAGTTGATGGACAGGATTCGACAAGAGGGTTACACACCAGATTTAAATTTTGCATTGCATGATGTGGAGGAAGAAACAAAGGAAAAAATGTTGTCTGTACACAGTGAGAAACTAGCCATCGTTTTTGGGCTAATGAATTCAGGACCGGGGAGCGTGATTAGAATAAAGAAGAATCTTAGAGTATGTGGGGATTGTCATACAGCTACTAAATTTATCTCCAAAGTTACTGACAGAGAAATCATTGTGAGAGATGCTCATAGATTCCACCATTTCAAGGAGGGAAAATGCTCTTGTGGAGACTATTGGTGAAGATATTTTTCGCGGTATGATTGGACGATCAAGGATAACCGAAGAAGACACCATTCATGTTTTTGCAATTTGCAACCAAAGATCGGGTGAATATTTGAGAAAAATCAAGACTTGAAAATCAGGTAAGTCACTTGGACAAATGTGATTTGAGTTTGAACGTTAGTTGGGCATTTCTGCCCATGTCGGAAGTTATAGCTAAGCTGTCATGATCTGATCCGTGTGGGGCCTACTTAAAGAGTTTATGATTTACATTGGATTCTAGAAAAGTCATCCAGATTAAGTTTTGTAGGCTGCATCCAGGGCAGAGAGATACCTTGTAAACCGTTGCTTTTTTGCAAAATTAGGTGAATTGGTTTTTATATTCATTCTGACCAAGAACCAGAACCCACATCAACGATGGCGACGGAATCGGGCTCGCTGGAACTCAATGTCATGTTCTGCAAAGATCTGAAAGCTTTCAACTTTTTCCAGAAACTTTCAGTCTACGCACAAGTTTCAATTGTCAGCGAAAATCCTGAGAAAAAATTGAAGCAAAACCAGCAACAGAGAACTCCGGCAGACAAAGAGGAAAATGGGAATCCTGAATGGAAGCATGAGATGCGATTCGATCTGAAGGAAATCCCATTCCATGATTGTGATCACATCTTTATACACTTCCAATTGAAACATGAAGGAGCCATGTTTGGAGACAAAACTATTGGTGAAGTTCATGTCCCCTTCAAGGATCTCATCCTGGAGGAGTCTAATGGAACTATCCGATTTGTCAACTACGAGGTCAGCAATTCTGAGGGAAAATCCAATGGAGTTTTGAGTTTTTCTTATAAGGTGAATGGAGATGGTACATATATTGGGACTAATTCACCGAGAATCGACATCACAGGGTATCCAATAGCTCATCACCATCATCATAATAATGATCAGGGATCCGGGATGCAGTATCCACCATTAGATGTTCATAGCTCACAGCCAGAATTTCATAATCCTGTTGTTAACTCAACGCCCGGGGTTGTCTATCCTCCCCTGGAATTGCATAATACACCGCAGCAGGAAACTGTCTCCACACCACAAGCTGTTCAGTATTCATCACCCAGATGGCAGCATCCCCATCAAGAAAGTTATTATCCTCAACCGGATGCCGCCTATTATCCACCACCACCTCCACTGCCACCACCTCCGCCAGTGTTTTCATATCCACCACCGCCCACTCCGCCACCACCAATGGCTCATGGGGCGCATCATCACCACCACCACCACCACCATCACCGTCCATATCCTCAGTTCAATCCTTGGCAACAACAACATGAACCTCAGATGGGATTCCATAGTTACAGCATGCCTGGAACTTGGGGCCCTGCTGTTCCTGCTTCAAATATGCGTCCTTACGACAATGGAGAGATGTCTCCAAATGGGTTTGGAGCTGGGAGAGATCATCGCTCATCTTCCTGGAATGGCAGGTGAACAATTTCTTTAGATAATAAAAACAATGCCTATGGGAAATCTTGATTCTTCACTAGCTGTGTTGTTGTCTCCTCCTAAGTTTTTTCAATAATATGTTAGATATTATTTTTGCAACCCATGTCTATTCAATAATTTCTTGATATCAATCACAAACATATTTCAAAACATTAATAATAATAATAATAATAATAATACAAACAGAGTTCTTCTAACAATGCGAAAAGGATATATTTTGACCTAACCAAATAATTGCCACCCATTTTTGATTGAATATTGTGTTAAATTATAAGTAGGTGAAGCTTAGTATGTTCATATCTAGAGTCCTGTCCTGGAGGCTGGTTGTTGAAAGGTTAACATCGCACCAACTGTGGATTCAGGATCCTTGGAAGCCATAGCCAGCCAAGAGAGAGACACTAATTGATCACTAACCAGATTGTTTGATTTAAAAAAATAAAAAAAAAACAATGGGGTGAGCACGGTGCTGTTTTTCTTATTTGTATATTAAAGAAAATGTTGAGAGTTTACTGGTAGATGGATAGATTCTCTTTGTTTCTTTGATTGTGTATTGCTGTACCTCTACGTGGGCGTGGAACCAATAACCATGTTAGTGGGCTCGAAGTTTCAACAATTGGTCTTCTTGGAAACACGTCCACACATTGGCAAATGGTTCTCTCTACCAGTCTTCCACACATAAGAAAATTGCAAATCAGCTGGCTGTCAATGTATGGTGTAAAGGGTTGGATCAACCTACAATTTTGATGCTCTAAACAGTGACAAAGATCATGAACTTTCTTCATATTTGGTGTTGATTAGGCTCTTCATTCTCCGAGACTTGGATTTGGGGCACTTAGCAATGTTGATCATTCAAACAACCAAAATTCATTTGTGTAATTTGTTTCTACTTCTACCTTTCAACACATCACACTGTATTAAGTTTTTGCAATTTAAATGAGCTTGTACTAGGTCCCATTTTCTTGCTACCAGCCTACCACCCATATTAGGCTCAGTTTGGGAATACTTCATGAACTGCTTTTGAGGTCAAAACTAGGCCTAGGGTGTTTGGTAAAATTCTAGGAAAGTGTTTTTGGTCACTTTTGGCTTCCCAATAGCAGTTTTGAGAAGCTATTTTTTGTAGCTTTTAGAAAACTGCTTTTCTGTAAGCAGTAATGAAAAGACAATAAATTATTGATATATACCCAGTATATATGGCAATAGATAAAAAATAAAAGTAATAATGTGTTATTGTCATATAAAAATAAAACAAATTATTTATTTTTAAAACATCTTCAATATTCATTTATGTTCTTTTTAGTAATTTTACGGAGTCTAGCACTTTTTACTTATAATTTACCAAACACATTGAAATTACTTTTGGTTCTTATAGCACTTTTAGAAATCGGTTTACTAAACACTCAGTTGATTCTTCTCACATCAAATCAAAAAGCAATTCTCCCACAGCAAAACCAAAACACTACAAGAAATTTAGTCTTTCCAAACAAACCAATTTCGTGGGGAAAGGTTGAAATTCGTTTGTAAAGGTCTTACGCGACGAAAAAATTTCGTGGGGACATCATGATCGGGTGGCTAAAACCTTAGCAGACTAATTTATTAGTTTTAGTCGATGAATGTATTTCGTCTGCTAAGATTTTGGAACTTTAAAAATTAATCCACCGTCCAGCCCACCCTTGATAATATTGAAAATTAATTGTCGTTATGAGAAATCGAACTTACAACCTCATATCAAAGTGGTAAGCCTTTACTGCAGACTACAACACTTGATCTATTTATATTTGCATTATATTTATATATAACCTATATGAGTTGTTAGAGCAACTCCAACCCAAATCTCTAATTTGGTGCAAGTTTTGCACTAAAATAGCTCAACAGTCACTCTATTTCACTATTCCATCTCCAACCCACTACTTCAAATTTATCTCTATAAGGAATATTCCCAGGAATATTCCATTTCTTTCCCTTTTTTAGATATTTCTCCACAATTAACATTTCACCCCATAATTAACATAATATTGCAATACAATACGAAATTATGAAATTAATACATTAATAGAAATTCAATTTAATTCGATAAAATATTACATTTTTTATTATAATAACTTAAACATTACATTTCATAAAATAAAAAAGAAAAAGCATAAAAATAAAAGTACATATTGATTAATGTAGGAATGAAGTGATTTATTAACAAAAAAATTGCATTTCAAACTTATGAATTAATGAAGGAATGAAGTGATTTATTAAAAAAAATGGCATTTAAATTTTTTAATTATACACTTCGTTTTAGTTTATTAAAAATGTTAATATCAATAATAATTAAATCAAAACAAAATCATTAAATAATAAAAAGGACCAAATTGGAATAAATTTAATTTATTAGGGTAAAACTGTGAATACACAAAACCTTTTAATAAAGGATATAATCAGAAAATATTTTTAAAAATAGGGTAAAAACGTGATTGTATAAAAGCTAAGGGATAAAAAACAAAAAACAAAACGCGCTACAGTGAATGCGCTGATGAACAGTGTCGCGCAATATATTGCCGTGCGGCACTGTTCATCTTCCTCAGATAGCGAGGAGATTGGCGCTGGGTTGGAGCTGTTTTTTGCGTGGATTTTGCGGCAACTTGAAGATAGAGAGGGATTTGAAGTTGGGTTGGAGAAGCTCTTAGAAATTTATAATACTAATAATAATAATAACTTGTTAGATAAATTTAAATTTATTTAACTAATCAAAAATCTAATTTGAATGACAAACATATATTGAAAATTATTTATTGGATTGCAAATTGGGTTTGGTGATAATGGTTTTTTTTTTTTTTTTTTTTTTTTTTTTTTTTTTTTTCCTTTCTTTTTTTAAATTTATGTTATTTAATTAAATGATTAATACCTCAAAGTGGTAATCAATTGAGATGGTGTTAATCGAGAATGTGATAAGAGTTAATTAATTAACAATTAAGAACAAATTTAGGGTTACACATTGGGGAAATGGGGATGGATATAGGTCCCCTCATCCCCATCCCCACTTCCCAAACCCTTCCCCCATCCCTATCCCCCACATTTCCCCGTTTGGAGAAAATGGGGATGGGGAATTTTGGGAGGAGGTATCTCCATCCCCAACCCCAGTTCCTCATTTTCCCTGTTTTTTCTCATTTTTCTTTGTTTCTCCGTTTTCCCCATTCCCTCATTTTCTCATTTGACTAAAAATTATAAATTAACAATAGGGGAGTGCTATCTACCTTTCCCATTTGTCTTCTCCATTTGTCTTTTCCACTCATTGTTTGACATGTGTACACTTTTTCATTTAATAAAAAACTCTTATTTTTGCTGTAAAGCTTGTTTACGTCTTTACCCCTAATGGATACTTCTATCATTTCATTAATAAGAGGTAAAGACGTAAACATGTTTTGCAGCAAAAAATGAAAGTCTTTTATTAAATGAAAAAGTGTACACGTGTTAAGTAATGGGTGAGAAAGGCAAATAGGGAAGGTAAATGGGAAAGGTAGATAACATTCTTCTTGACAATAAAAAAACAAACATTCCATATATATATATTAATATATATATATATAACTATATAACATATTAATATAATTATTTATATATAATTATATTAATATATATATTATTATATTTATATATGTTTTAGGGAAAATGGGGAAATCCCCATTTCAATACGGTATATATTTTATTTAATCAAAGTTCTATGTACTGGGTGTCCACTACTGATTAGTTTGGTGGTGGTGGATTTATCCAAACAATTTAATTTTAATTAATTTAATTTTAATATTTTTTAGCATATATATTTTTTTAATTAATTAATTAATTTTAGTATATATATATATTTTTAATTTTAATTAACTTTTCCCTTCAAATACAATGTTTGTTGGGAAAAAATTTCGTTAACTTTTCCGTAGTAATTTTAAGTTTTGTGGGGAAAGGTTACCTTTCCCGATGAAACTCGTTTGTGGGGAAAGATTGGGAAAAATTTACAAATTTTGAGTTTTGTGGGGAAAGATTATCTTTCCCAACGAAACTTGTTTGTGGGGAAAGGTTAGGAAAAATTTGTACCCTTAGCCGATGAATTTTGAGTTTGTGGGGAAATGTTACCTTTCTCTACAAAACTCGTTTGTAGGGAAAGGTTGGGAAAAATTTTGTACCCTTAGCCGATGAATTTTGAGTTTTATGGAGAAATGTTACCTTTCCCGACAAAACTCATTTGTAGGGAAAGATTGGGAAAAATTGTGTACCCTTATTCGACGAATTTTGAGTCTTGTGGGGAAAGGTAACCTTTCCCGACGAAACGTTATCTTTCTTGACAAAACTTGTTTTGTGGAGAAAAGTTAACTGTGCCTATAAATCTTGCTTTGTCCCCTAAATTTTTTTCTGGAAAGACTAAATTTCTTATAGTGAAAGCAATTCCCCCCCACAACACAATAATACCAAACTAAGACTAAGGCTCAGTTTGGGAATGCCTCTTAAACTGCTTTTGGGGCCAAAAGTGATTCCGAATTGGGTCTAGGGTGTTCGGTAAAATTTTAGAGAAGTGCTTTTGGTCACTTTTGGTTTCCCTAACAGCAGTTTTGAAAAGCTATTTTTTGTAGCTTTTAGAAAACTGCTTCCCAGGAAGCAGTAATGAAGAGGCAATAGATTATTGATATATACGCAATATATATGGCAATAAAAAAAAAGTAATAATGTTTTATGATTACACAAAAATAAAACTATTTATTTATTTATTTATTTTATAACATGTTTATAGTTACATCAAAATAAAACAAATTATTTATTTTCAAAACATCTTCAATTTTCAGTTATGTTATTTCTAGTAAATTTGCACAGTCAAACACTTGTTACTTATAGTTTACCCAATACATTGAAATTGATTTTGGTTCTCACATCACTTTTAAAAATCAGTTTACCAAACACTCAGTTGATTTTTCTCACTGTAAATCCAAAAGCAATTCTCCCTATAACAAAACCAAAAGCAATTCCCCCCCACGGCACAACAATGTCAAACTAAGCCTAAAGCCTTAAGTCTTTGTGGTCGACACGGTACCCTATACTCTTCTCCAAAACAATGATGGTCTGTCTCTTATTGCATCAACTTTGGTTGGATAGAATATCCCAACAATGCTTAAATTCAATAACTATATTCTTGCTTGTTTCCTGCCCTATTCTTTTGATTATATATATTAATTGTTGTGAGTTTTGCACCCACTTTTGTTGTTAATCAAGTTATTTATTCCCTTCTAAATAAAGCAAAGAGAGAGGCCCCCCTTCCCATTGCTTCAAGATTCCACATTCATTAACACAACTAATCCACTTCAAGAGCAATGTTCTTAAAAGCAGACATATTTTATTGTCTAAATACTCTACGAGTACAACAAATTAATCTTCTCTAATATTTTGATCATTTGAATAATTTCTTGGTACTTCAAAGTTGAGATATCCATTGGCCATTCATAAGGTACACAGAGTCATGATCATCAAAAAAAAGTAAAGCATATGCAGTTTTATATATATAAAGTGAAGAAATGGAGTTGTTAAATTTGTTGTGGACCTGAAAAGTATAAAAGTGTTGCAATAAAAAGCAAAAGCAGAAGAAGCAAATATCATTTCAAATGAGATGAACACCAAACTCCACAGCCCTACCCATGATGATGATGGCTCTCACCGGTCACCACCGCTGTAAAATGACAAGCCAACAACGTTTCAATAATCAGATGAATCACATAATTATTATTCATTTTTATTCAAACCAATTCACAAATCCATTTACTTATAATAATTACCATAAAAACAAATTTAAAAATAAAAACATTTACATAATCATGTAATAGTTCAATAATGCAGACAGTACTAGAGAGCACGAAACATTAATCCATCTTCCCCATGAAAAAAAATATCAAATGGAAGATTTCCAAAAGCTAGCACCAAATCCGCAGCTGTAAAATGAAATTGAAGATGGTGTGATTATATATGATGCTCTGCTCTCCAGTTATTTTTGCTACTGCAACAACTGCATGCGGCTTTGAGCCCTTAATTGCTCATAAAAATTTCTGATAAACTCCTCAGCCCGATCATCAACTTGCCCATTTCCACCATCAGTCATGATCTCATCATCTTCCGACGAATAATTCGAAACCCTCACAGAGAACGGTGACGGCATCGGGCTGCTGCGCTTCTCTCCATCGAACCGGAAGTTGAACGTGTATTCTGGGGTTTTTGGCACCAAAACGACCGCCTTGTTGGGCTCATTATAATAAGTTTCAGGTTCCATAATCTCTTCTTGATCTTCTTCTTCCAGGACTTGAGGTGAGTTGATGCATGGAAAGTAGTGGTGGTGGTGGTGGTTTTTGCGTTTTCTGGACACGTGGAAAAAAACAGGGTTGGGGCTGTTACTGCAAGAGAATTCATACTCCTGTACGCCGAAGCTACCACGTGTCACGTGCTTAGAGTGGTGGTGGTGGTGATGAGACATGAGATTGCTGAGAGATTTCCTCAACAGCTTGCCTCTCTTCATCATCAAATTCATATCCATGATCAACTTTCGCTTTGAAACCAGTCCCTTTCTTATCATGAAGAAAGTGATTCTCAACACATTCCATAGCTTCTTAGCTACAGCTGAGTTCACTCGACCATCTATCGCCATTGCTGCGTATATATATGTGATCAGTTTTGATTGAAGGGTTTGATAATCTTGTGGGTTTTCTTGACTCTGCGAGGTTTGATAAGACCTCGCAGAAGAAAAGAAAAAACCCTTGTGAGAAAAAATGGCAGGACAAGCTCTGCTGTTATATAGAAAAATATTTTTAATTTATTTTTTTATTTTTTATTATTATTATTTTTTTTAAGTTTTTGATGTGAAATAGAGTCGAAAGTGCAAGGACACAGGAACCATATTTTCAATTTATTTATTTATTTATTTCAAAACCCAACAACCGCTCTCCTTACGCGTTTAACCGGACAGAAGAAATTCAATGGAAATTGAAACGAAAGGAACAGAGAAAATGTTTTTTTATGTTTTGAAAAATTAGATATATTATAAATTAGTCGTGGTGTTGAATTAAGTTCAATACAGCTAACGTAGAAAAGTGTTTTTAAAAAGAAAAGAGAGGAGGGCAGTGGGACTGGTGTAAGTTGGTCGGTCGGAGGGAGAAAATTTGTGCTTTTTCAACGGTAATATGATATCAACTCAAATATAAGATTTATTCAATTAAGTCCGGGGTGTTCCTCTAATCTGTTCGGATGTAGTTTTGTAATGTTGAAGAGTTGATTCTATAATGTTAAGAAACTAAAACCCGTTTGGAAGAGTTTCTTTACTAGTTAAAAGAGGTTTTTTTTATTTTATTTTTTTTATTTATTTTTTTTTTAACTCTTTTAAAAAAAAAAAAAATTGTGACGTTTACTCCGTAGAGTTTTTTGATGATTAAAATGGTTGTTTTATGTTTATTGGGAGAAGTTCAAATCTAAAGCTTTTCCAAATATGCATTTTTGAGTTTATTTATTTATTTTTTATTTTATTTTATTTTTATTTTATTTTAATAACAGTATCATTTTATTTTATTTTTAAAAGTATTTTGGTAATCTTATCATTAAAATAGCTTTTTTAATTGATAATCAAACGACCAACAACTTTCCTTTAAAAACACTACTTGTACTGTAAAAAGATCTACTTGAAGAAGTTTTTTCAAACGAACTCTACGTTATTTTTAGGATCTGACTAAAGAATTAATTATACCGTATAAGTATCTTAACTTTTCCCGCGGTGTGGATATATTGATAAACAATAAATCTTTGGCTCTCCTTAGAATAATTTCATGTTTTAAAAGGATAAAAGATTTACTTTGCAGTTTGGATGTGTTTGGTACTTGTCAAAAGTAATTTTAGATAGTTTAAAAGTGTTTTCTTTTTATTGATTTGAAATGTTCATTTGAGATAATTAAATAAAAGTGTTTAATTGTAAGAATGTGTATACCAAACTTGTTGATTGGATTTTGTGGCAACTTTTAGCTTTTTGTTGGTGTGCTTTTGTAGTACTTGCAATGTTCTTGATAAGTATCTTTCTAGAAAGCACTCCAAATTCTTAAAAAATACTCTTTCTAATGCTTTTGAAGCTTTTGAAGCATTTGGGAAACTCACAACGTTTCGTATTAAATAAAAAGTATTTTCATCCAATAACTAATACATTGAATTTGAATGAAACACTTGGAGCATTTTCGATGTAAATATGTAAATTGAGTGTCACATAGGATAAAAAATTAAAAAGTTAGAAAAACTCTCGCCAATGCAATTATCTAACTTAAATATAGAGATGATGTGGTAAAAAAGGAGTTAGAGGATATGGAGTTGAGTTTCTAATTCTATAAACTCTCCTAAAAATACTGATTAGGATTTCTAACTCTTTCTGCTAATAATATTAAAGCTCATTTAATTGTAAAATAAAAGTGGGGAAAGAGTAGAATAATTGTTTTATTATGATCGTCATAAAATGGATGTGCATATATATACATATTTTCTATTATCAATTCGTTCTGACAATAAATATATCAGGACGAAGAATGTGGACCACTAGATTTACATACTTTAACTCAAAAGTGTATGCACTTGTCAAAACTTCTCCATAATCTATGGTCAATATTATTCGTCCTGATATATTTATTGTCAGGACGAACTGACAATAGAAAGACTGTATATATATATATTGGTATCGAGTATCCTGGAATTCGTCCAAGCACCTATCCGCCTGTCTTCCCCCAACTACGTGACTCGTCGTGGCCTATATGTTGGAAGCAGGCCCATAACTGCGTGACCCGCTTAGCCCCACAAGGATGCAAGCAGGTAAATTAGAACTCACCCTTGCCTGGGTAGGATTTGAACTACTAACGTTAGCCCTATATCCGTCCTTCCACCAGTAGAGCTAACACCCTGAGGGCTGGGTACAATGTAATTGCTATGAGTATAACCAAGGCCTTGGGTAATTAATCCCAAGCCTTGGACCATCAAAGCAATCGCTTTGTGGTTAATTGATGTATATTTGACTCTAGATAATTGCATTGGAGATGTGAATATGCATTTCTTAAAAAAAATAATAATAATCAAAAGTAGGCCTATAATATACAGAAATGCTGATGTGACACTATTTAGAAACTCAAAAATACATATTAAATAAATAAATATAATATATTTTATCGTTAGATGTCATTGTACTAGAAAAAAGATCAGCAAAAAGCTCATCAGAAGAAATTTTGAACTCTAAAACATATAATTAGTACTTTTTTCCATAAAACATTCCTGAAAACACTTCAAATTTCTTCTTTATCTTCAATAACACACTTTCATTTACTTCAATTATACATGACAATTTATTTATTTATTATTATTATTATTATTTTGGATTTATCATCCACGACATGCTAAAAATACCAACAAAATAAATAAATAAATAAATAAATAATATGAACTTCCAAACTTATGACTAATGTATTATAAGCAGAAAAAAAAAAAAAAAAAAACCAGAGAGTAAGCTGCGCTGCTGGAAGAAACAACACACAGACATTTGTGGTTTCTTATTTCATTCCTCTTTCATGAATTATTGAGGGTTCATGATTAGAGCCTCTTTAAAAAAGATGGAATAATTATTTTTTTGTTCTTTTTTCATTGTTTGGATAAGGACCATATAATTTAATCTTCTTGTATATACAATCACTATGAATTTATTTTTTTGGTCAAGTATTTATGTTTACATATAATATGAGGTTGATCCAATGGTATGCCACTCACTCCCACGAAAAGTTTTTTGTAGGTTTATGGGTTTTAGACTTTTAGTCACTCTCCTTCCTTAAACTCCGAGTTATCGTAATATTTTAATATGTTTTTTTTCTTCTTGAAATTGAATAATTGAAAAAAAAAAAAAATAGAGAAAAAAGTACTGGTGCCAAACAATATAAAATGAGATGTGGCACAACACATTCAAAAAGTCAAAAGTAATTAATTGAATATATATATATATATATATATCCTTTGTTTCTCAAATAAATATCTATTCTTTATACACATTATTAGATATATTTTTTTTTATTAAAAAGAAAAAAAGAAGAAAGAAGAAAGAAGAAGAAGGTGCTAATCAATTAGAAAGGTGTATGGAAATATATCAATACTCAACTTGTGTAAAGAAATCTCAAGTGGAGATTATAGAACAATTAATGTAATTTACATGCTCAATTTCAGGATTGATTGCCTTAAAATTCAACTAGCTAGTTGATGTACAAGTGCAATGCTTAATCAAAGAAGGCTTTTATTTTACTCTTCTTAAGTTTTTCAGACTTAATGCATTAATAATTATAAAAACTGTTTTGGTTGCTTGTTTCATAGACGTTACTTATTTCTACTTTTTATATTAAAAAAAAAAAAAATTATTTATTTCTACTTTAAAACAGAATTTTATTTTATTAAGAGCCTGTTTGGTATCGTTGTAACTTTTATAATAATCATTGTTAGCTATGTTGAATGAATAATCAGCTGTGAAGTTAATCAATATTTGGTTAACAGTATACATATATTAGGTAATTTTATTACAAAAGTGCTAAGATTAGTTACAATGATGAAAATATATATGATTTTAGGACCCTATTTGTTTTTTTCTTTTCATTAATTTTATATATTAAATCAATATTTTAGTAGAATATTTAAATTAAAAAAAATCCATAAGAACAATACAAATATTTTTAAAAGATTTTATAGATCAAATTAATATTTAAATAGAATATATACTTTTGAGATGAAATAAGGTGTATAAATGATTTTAACTTGATTTCATAAGGATTATAATGATATTTTAAAATATTCATTAAATGATGAAATAGATTATCCTATACTCATTTTTTTTCAAACGTAACCCCCATCTACTTCTCAAAATCATTGTCAAAACTTTACCAGATTATCAATTAATCATTTTTTGAAGTTTTACCAAACATTATTTTATGTCAAAATTATAAAATAATCCGATTTTAACTTTTCAAAAGCAATATTAAACTGGCTCTAATTATAAACTTTAGCTATATTTGCTTATGATGAAGACAACCTTTCAGAATATTATTTTTAAATGCTTGTTTATGCAATCACATCTATGAAAGATTAATTAATGTTTTTCATAAGCTAACTTATGCATTAAATGAAATCTCAATTTAATTACATAATCTCTAATCTTAGATACTCAAAATCTTTTTCATTATTTTATACTGAAAATAATTGAATAACTTTTTAATTCTCATTTTAACAATAATTTTTTTAATTTATTAATTTATATATATATATATATATATAAACTAGAAAGGTTATATAGACCATGTCGTGTAATAAAAAGTCTTTGTTGAAGAGGAAAACAAAAGGGAACAAGTATTGTTAGTAGAAAACAATTGGGCAGCACATGCATGTACATCCATTTCTTAATAAAGTGGTTGTGCACTACTTCGCACTTGTACACATTTATTATAAAAGTTCGGGTTTCACATTGTTAAATTTTAAAATGTGGAAAGATCACTCATTTTTAGTGAGAGTTGCTTTTCATATCGTACTTTGATCTTATCAGGTCCCAATAAATCCATGATATATCCATTGAACGACAACGAACAATATATTACATTTTGGGGCATACTAATTGATAGTTGATAGGGTGGTTTAGTAAATGAGAGAATTAAGGGAAGAAATGAGGAAAGAGAAGATGAAGTAGAGGATAAGTTCCTTGATGCTCATTTTGCTTGTAAATTGTAATATAAAAGTATAGAGAAAGTTATGTTTCTTTTTCTTTTTTATTTTACAACCAATGAAAACTTGCCACATTATACTACCAATTCTAGAAGATCAGCTAAAACCAAAAGAGATAGCTTTTCTTCATCTCTACCATCACTTCAAAGGCAAATGACTCATCATCCTCTTCTTTCACCATTTTTGCTAAAGCAATCCAATTATTGAAACAAACAAAACACCATACAAATACCACTACCACATTCTACTCATTTTCATAATTTTCCTTTTCTTTTTAAACAGTTGATGATTTGTAATCAGCTTGTGTTTTTATGCTTTTAAGATACATGTTAATAAGATTTATTCACGGTATGCTTATCAATAAAATTTAGTTGGAGAGGTGTCGTATACGAATACGGCCAATGTCAATCAAATAAATATCCAACTTATGTTTAAAATTGACAATTCAATAAAATTAAAGTCTCACATTTGTATATATATATATATATATATAATTTTTTTCTTAAATGTCACATTTGTATGAATTTGTGCTTATTCAATGAAAATATAATTATCAGACAAGGCTGGGCCTTCTTCATTGACAAAATTGGCCCATCACACTTAATTGAGCCATGTTAATTTATTTCTCTACTTTAACAAACGATTCAAAGAAAGTCGATAGAATTGATATTTTCCCTCTCCTAACAAATAATAGTCGTCTAAATGAAGTGAAATATGAATTGTAATCACTAATCACCATGTTAATCATGAGATAATGTGGATAACAATGTTATATTTACGGGCTCATATATCCCATCATTTGGATGGAATTTCGACAATCTAGCATTACTCTTTTCCAAATTATTGATAGATAACAACTGTGAATACTACTGGATAGTGCTCTTTTCTTCGACTACTCTACGAAAAGTCTCATGACACTTCTCTCACAATAACTTTTTTTCTTAAAAAAGAGAGGAGGGAAAAAAAATATCTACCATATTTAGATATTTGAATAATGTTTTAGATTAGTTTAGTGTTTACTAAAGCTAATTAAGATTTGCAAAACTCTTATAAGTGTAATAAAATATTGCTAATTGTGCATTTGTACCAAATCTTCACGACAATAAAAGAAAATAAAAGAAAAAAAAAAAAAAGTAGACAAAAAAAACTTTAATGTTATATATAACAAATGGAGCATTAAAGACCTAGTGCAACCTGCACAAGTAGCATATGCAATGCCAAAAAGAAAATGAAAAATCCATTCAGAGGATAGTGTTATGTCTTTTAATTGCTTTTGATTAAAATAAAAATTGAGATTGAGCTTTTTCTACTTTTGGGAGATTGACAACTATAAAGCTGTATTCTTCACGGCCAATTAGCTAGGGTTTCCATAACAAAAATGTGATATCAGTTTAATTAACTATTTATATATATTAATTAATTGTGCAATTGGAGCACAGCTGTTGTGTTTTAAACGTTTTTAATTAAATTCATGCATGCAACTACATGTTTTTTTTTTTTTTTTTTTTTTTGTTGTGGCCAAATTATAAAGGTTAATTTGGTCCTATTTTATTGACATCAATAGAGTTTCTGTTTTTGTTTGAACTTTGTGAAAAATCCCACTTTATATTATAATAAATTATAACACACCAATGACACTGAATGCGTCGGGCGGTCTATCGAGACCTACCAATTAAATGCAACATTTGCAATTTGGATATTTACTCCTATAATGAGAGATATTTATTCTCATAACATTTAGATGAAAATTCACCGCACTTGCATGTTAAATATGTATCATGAGACTCGAATCGTCCACTACTATAGCTTGCTAAATGGTGACATGTTTATATTTTATACTTTTACAGTTCTTTTTTCTCAAAATTTTCATTCATTATAGGAGGACACGTACAGGTGGACAAAATGAAATTTGATAAAAAAAAAATAATAATAATTAAAAAAAGGTGATATAATTCATATAGACGGTTTCATGCAAATAATGAAATCCTTAGTGGTTAAGTATCGGAAAAGGAGAAGGGGAGAGTCCAAGAATTTTACAACAGTCCTATAAAGAAATATTCGAGGGACTTCATATTCGTTTGACATTTTGACTGCAGACCTTTTATTCAACTAAAAAAAGAATGTCAAGGGACCCACAAAATTATTAAAATAAGGACTCCATTAAACTTTTTAGAGCCGTTTGTATTGAAGATTGAACACAACTCAATTAAGCAAAAACTCAAAATAAACTATTCCATATTAACAAGTTATTCATTTTAAAAGCTTACTTGGGTAGTAATTTTACCATCGTTATTAAGGAAATAGATATCTTATTTCAATTGCGTTCGTATTACTTGAAGCGTTTGATATCTATCAAACAGGTTTCGGTTGACCCCTTAACGATAGCTAGATATCAAACATGTTTCGATTAACCCCTTAACGATAGCTACTAGCTAGGGTTTTGGTTAAACCCGTAATCCATCGGTGTATTTAACGATCAAATAATTTAAACAACAAATTATATCTTAATTGACCCATTGAATGTTAGATTTGAAATCCAATGATCCAAAATGCAACCAACAAATGGTGATATTTTAACAAATCTAATCAAAGTTGGGTTGTATGTAGATTGTAGGAGCAAAGCAGAGAAGTAGTGGTCGTCGGTAATGCGTGGTGGGTTGGGTTTAGCTTTGCTAGCAGCTTTTTATCGATCAACGGCTCTTTCTCTTTTCTTCTCAATCTCAGCTGACACATGATGATTGCTGGTTAATAATAATTGAAATGAATTTGACAAAAAAAATTAAAGCAACTGGTCCGGTGGTTCCCCAGTCCCCACCCCTTCTCCTATATCAATGGCTTTTTTCATGAGGAATGCGTGATCTATTTTATTTTCATTTCTATAATTCTATTCAACCATCCAACCTGGCAACTGCTTATGTTCTTACTTAAACAAAGTGTTCTCTCAAAAATCACTTTTGTTTTTATTGCTTTTTAATGAAAATATCTAATAACATTATATATTATTATTATTATTATTATTATTATTTAGGGTTTTACTTCTTTTAATGCTCTTAACTATTTTATTAATTTTAAACCCCAAGGGGTGGTGCCGCTGGTAACTGGGGTGAGCCGTAAACTCGGACGTTCTGGGTTCGATCCATGGTAGCCACGTTTCTCTTGGGGCCACTGGAGGTTTACCCGACTGTTAACTTCAGGGCCTCGTGGGATTAGTCGAGGTGTGTGCAAACTGGCTCGGACACTCACGGATATAAAAAAAATATATATATATATTTATGAATTTTCTTTTAAAACACCAAATAAAATGTATTTTAAGAATTTTTGATAGTGCACGCTTCTACCTACAATCCCACATTTTCCATCATAACCCATATGACAGTTGAGTTCGTTACTTGGTAAGTGAATGCACATTAAAATTTATATATCTCTTTTACCCATATATCCACCGACCAATTAATATGTATTTACCCAACAAGTGATACCTTCGTTGACACATGGTCAAGATGAAAAATGTGGAATCGTAGATGAGATGTATAACATTACTCAATATAATATCTAGAATGGGTGGTTCAAATAGAGGATGAGAATTATCATCGTCTTTCATTTGAAGCCAAACATTTTACCTTTTAAGTGTTTGTTGAATCACATATGGGCGTAGCCAGGGTTCATTATGCTAAATAAAAGATTTAAGGGGTCAAAGTAAACAAAATGATAAAATTTAGTGGTAACTTTTTTTAATATTTCAAGAGACTCTTGATCTATTAGAAATTATTACACTGAATGGTAGACTGGAGAAGCGCGTGGGAGTTAGTTTCTCCTCAAGAGTAAGGAACCCTGCCCTGTTCCATAGGGCCACAAAACAATTCTCTTTTTGTTGTTATATTCTATGGACATGGTGAAAAAAATCAATCAAATGTAATCGAACCTAAAAAAAGTTAAAGCCAGCTCTTTCCCACTACAATTCCATTTTTTACTTTAATGCACGATTAGAGCATTTCCAATATAAAAGTGGTTCGTGTATCAAAAATTGTTAACATGACTACAATATTAAGAGATCTGTTTCATATATGGTATAAAGATAGATTTCATATATGATCAATTTAAAATTTAGTTTCCAATACTTCTGTTTAAAATACATTTATATTTAATGACATGTCTAATTTTTTTTTCCTTTTTTTTTTTTTTTAATTTTCTTACCAAAAATCGATCAAAAATCGATATCAATTTTAAATACTTACTGAGTCAACTCAAAAAGTAGATATATTATAGGTTGTTTAAAAGTAGACAGTCATATTGATAATATTTAACATTTTATTGCTACATCAACGTGAAGTTGAATATATATAATTGCATTGAAAATGTATTTTTTAATAGACCGTCTATTTATCTTATATCACATTTATTTATTTTTTATTTTCTCCCACGCCACTCTTTTACTGTTTTAAACTAACCTACCTCACTAACTCCCTTTCCCTTCTCGCAAACCTACTTACAAATACAGTTCATTATCCTATTCAATTCCGCCACGTGTCCCACTTTAAACTTTCGCTTTCGCTTTTTCTTTTGCTTCACCTCCACTCTTTCTCTCTCCCGCCTACCAGTCTATCACCACTTTTAAATTTCCAAAATGCCCCTCACCTCACCAGTTGAACATATTTTATTTTTTTCTGCAAATTCTATATAAAGCCCTCCACCCTCTTGTTCTCCTTCATGCCAAATCATTGTTTTTTCTTTTTTTCATTTACAACATAGTACACTGTCAGTACAAATCTTATTTGATCTCTCTCTCTTTCTTTTTTTTTTTTCTTCTTTGATCTTATTGATTTGTTAAAGTGATAATTAATTAGTGAAGATGAAGAACAGAGCATCTGGTTTGTTGAAGCGGATAATAACAATGATAACAACAATGGCGAAGAGCAAAACGCTGACTTTGAAGAGCAAAATGAGGGCTATCAAGACCCGGTTGATAATTTTCTCTTTGTTGCAAAACAAGAAGATTCTAATGACCTCTATCTCCGACAAGCTTCGTTCTCTGGTGGGTCATGATCATCAAGATTTGATCAACAAAGTAATTAAAGAAGAAGAAGAAGAAGAAGCAGCTGGTGATAACGTAGACGATCAAAGCAAAAAAGCTGTTGTGTTGTACAATGCCATGTCAATCGAGTCACTCCCGAATCCAACTCTCACCGAGATCCAAGAAGAAGAGCAAGGAGAGTATGGTTATGGACCTTATAGTTATGATTATGATGACGATGACGATGACAAGTATCCGGACCTGACTCACTCGCTGTTCGACTCAGCTGACTTGGATGCAAGTGGGTCGGTGATAGAATTGGTGAAGAAGTCGAAAGCAGAAGGAGAAGAGTTCAGGCTTGAAGACGAAATAGACCAGGTGGCTGACTTGTTTATAAAGAAGTTCCATCGTCAGATGAGGTTCCAGAAACAGCTCTCTTTCAAGAGGAACATGGATATGCTTGAGAGGACTGCATAGCTAATTATATAAACTACTTTAATTTCTTCCATAAATGAAGAGCTAGCCTTGATCTCTTCTTCCATCTTCTTTCTCTGTTTGAGTATCTAAGTGATATTAGAAGAAGAAGAAGATATTATTATATGAACTTTATTGCAAGATTGGTGGTGGTTCATATATGGTTGGACTTATTATTATGCTTGCTGGACCCTTTTTGTTGGTCTCATGCACGCTAATTAAATCTCTATTTTGTAATTTTGTAGCTTAATTTTCTGGAAATGTGTGTATGTTTTGTAGACCCTGATCGATGAAGTTGTAATTTCTTCTTATGATTTTATAATAAACACACATTAACGTGAACAAGCATGGATTTATAGAGCCATTTCTTTATCATTTTTGCTTTATGGATTCTTGCTGGAGAGCATTTTTTATATATTTTATTTTATTTTATTTTGATGAACTTCTTGGCCTTTTCTTATTACAAGGATGCTTTCCATCTTTTGGTGGAAACATAAACAATAAAATATATCTTCTTATTGACAACATACATGGTAAGTATATCAACTCCAACAATAGGAAGATATCTATTTTCAGAATAAGTAGAGAAAATTACTCGTCTGATGATAAATACTCATGGTGGGATTTGAAATTATATACCTTGATATGGATGAGACACGTACACCAGTCACCACCTTATCTGGGAGTGGATATGTTTTTTTTTTTTTTTTTTTTTTTTTTCTTAATAACAAGCAACAGAACACAAACACAAGTAAGGTAGAGCGAATATATGCTTTTGGTTGGGTATTTAGTTGTTAATTTTGAGTCTTTTGTACATATGTATATTTTATTATTCTTTTACGGAAAGTGAAAGAGAAATATATATAAATGGTCTCTAATCTATTTTCCTATACGGCTGTACCTTCGATTTGTTTAGAAAGGAAAAATTAACAAGAGACCACTGTGAATTATTAAAAGAATATGGTCTTTCTAATTTATATATTTTTTTTATTTAGCATTTAACATAATATAGTATTTTTTTTAATATAGTTTAAAGATATATAGTCATATATATCAAAATATAAATGATAACAACCTTTACACATGGTCCCTTGCCATGGTGGTGGCCGGTGGGCCTTCCCAAGGGAACTCCCCGCCACCAAGTTTTAAGACCTAGTGTATGCATGATATGTGCAAATTTTCCCACCAATAGTGTGGGTGCTGTCTCTCCTCTTATGGGAGTCTTAAACGGAAACGTTTTGGATCAGTACGAAAACGAAAAAGGGCGGTGGTTCGATCCGATGGTGTAAAATCTCTCATTTTGAAGAAGAAAGCAGAAATTAATTGTATTCTACATCGCTCTTTGTGTCTACACTGGGCAAAATTTATGTTTACAGGCTTGTGTTTGTTTAACAGATTCTCTACTCTCTAGTTATATTATTGAGAAAATTGTAAGAAATGAATGAAAAAAAATTATTGACTTATTGTTTTTAGCCAAAACTTTATTTTTTATTATTCTTGTTATCTTTGAGCTTGAATTACCAAAATTACCTTGAATTTTGTTTTACTTGCACCAAAAAAAAAATTTCCTCTCAAAATTTCCCTCTGTCTTCACCTGATACCTTCCCATCTGTGTTCCTAAGTTTTTAAAGCTTTTTGCTATTGATAGTCATTTAGGAATTAATTTGTTAGATTTTAGTTTTACTTCCTAAAAAACGATATGGTAAAATTAGACATACATTAATTTTTAGTATTATAAACCAATAAGTGTCTCTTTTTATATTATTATTATTATTATTATTATTATTATTGTATTTTAAAGAAAAATGGATTTAATTACACATGTAAATGTTTGTGCTGTGATTGTATTTTTTGATGTCATTTGTTACTTTTTTTTTTTTTTTTTTTATTATTGAAAAAAGGAATATTTGTATTTTTTTTTCCCATAAATTCAATATAGGGATTAGGGAGTAGAGGTGTTTTTAGTAATACATATTGTTACCACAGCCTAACGTGGTTTGTTGGTAAAAGATGCTTATTCAATTTGACAATACTTACATTTGAGTCACCATACTATTAGTATTATATTTAAAAAATAAAAAATAAAACTATATAAATTGTCAAGCCACAATTCTAAAAGCTAAAAATTCTTAGGATTATTTGAACAGGTTTTTTTTTTTTTTTTTTTTTGATAAAAACATAAACAAACAGAACCACAAGCAGCAGCACAGGACAGCCTTAATCAGGCCAATCCAGCTGAACTGCATCCCAAACACAAGGAGGATAATCCTCCATCCAGAAAAGGTTATCATCAACCTGTAAAGCGTTCCTAGCAAGTCCATGAGCGACCGAATTGGCTACTCTAGGAACATGACTAACAGAAATAACATTAAGACTAGAAACAAGACTAGAAATTTCAGCTAGCAGATTACCACAAGGAGAATCTAAGTGGCTACCATCATTAATCCATTTCACAACCACCGCGGCGTCCGATTCAAGCACACACGGAGCTAAACCACAATCTCTACTAAAAATTAATCCGTTGAGAATAGCCAGCACTTCTGAAATTTGAGCATCAAAACAAGCAACCAAAGGCAAAGAGCAAGAAGCTAAGACAAAACCTGTATGATCTCTGATAACAACACCGAAACCAACCTTTCCATCCACCTTATTCACGGCCGCATCGCAATTTATTTTATAGCAATTTGAATCCGGAGGCCTCCAAGAATTTCTAACAGAGCAACCAGGCAAAAGGGGCAGCTGAGAACTAACCTCACTGCAGCGAAACTCAGCCAGAAAATTCTTGCACCAGGGAACAACATCTTGCAAATTCTGAACAGGAGACTCATGAACCACCAATTTACGCAAAAAATATAATATTATAGAGTAATCTGCATACACTCTCAAAAGTGACACGTATCACTTTGTAACGTTATATATACCAATACAATATAATGTTACATGGTTGATCCGGCACAAAAATATGTGAAGGATTCTCGGATCAGATAAAGACTCTTAAGGGCCTGTTTGTTTGTTTTTTTTTATCTAAAGTTTTATAAGACCTTAACTTGTTAAACATATGGACAAGTCTTATAAATTAAGATACTATAGTATGTTTGTTTTTTCATTTTAGATGGCTTATTACAAATGTAAAATTGATTAGGTTGTGTTAGGGTTTCTTCAAAATTGGAAATTTTTGGAAAATTGATTTTTAGGGTTTTATTATGTACGGATAAAATTGTAAATGTATGAATTGATAAAGGACATTTGTGGAAATATACTAAAAAAAATCTCTACTTTAACACTTTTTTTAATAAGTTAAAAGTCAATTTTTTTTTACTTTTTCTAAAAGATATATATATATATATATCTTAAAATAAGATATAAATTGAAAAAACAAACAAACTGATTTATTTTAATTTAAGATATAAGAGGCAATAAATGTTATAGTGAAAAAAACAAACAGCCTCTTAATATATATACTTCACTAGTAAAATAATAATAATATATTTCCCTCACTTTGATACATTTTGATACAAAGTTCACCAATATAAAATAATAATTATTATTAGGATGTTAACGAAATGAGATTGGCCTAGTAGTATACCCCTCACATCTACATCATGAAGTTATGAGTTCAAGTCTTCCCCCGTCCCAAAAAAGAAACCTCGAATGTATTTAATTCTTCAATATATATATATATATATAATTATATAAATGAAATGAAATGGAAGAAGTTGAATAACTGAAAGACTCAGCACCCTCCATATTTAACTGTATAACCATATATAAATGCTATAATTAGATATCACTTCTCTATATAAATTTGCATATACATTAACTAATTACTTACAACACATAATCATTATACATAATGTATATTTCACAGGTACCACTTCTAAAATCAATCAATATCTACGGCATGTCGAAGAAATTGATCGTTTTCGGCATTTGCATGCTTTTAGCATGCATGCTCTTTGTACAAGAAGCCGATGCCAAATATATCAGCTATGGAGCTATTGGACGTGATCAAAATCCAGGATGTGGCCCAAAACATCCGGAGCTATGCACTGAAGGACCACCCGTTAATCATTACAACAGAGGATGCGAGCCCGAGCAGCGTTGCCGTGGCAGAATAAGGGATGAGATGTTCAGAAAGCCACCCATATTTCGGCACCGCTAGGGTTGGGAGAGTATGAAGAAGATGAAAGAAAACAACGAATAGGTTTTGATGACCAAGAATTCATTCATTATATTTTATGGATCTACTAATTAACATTTATATTTTTATATATGTATCATGTGATATCTTATTTTCTCTCTTATAATAAAGTCATTCATCTCTAATTATCTTTTTAACTTCTTTTTTTGTTTGTTTTTTGTTTTGAAGAACTATCCATGTAAGGTTTCCGGTATATGATTTCTACTTGGATAATTAAACATTACGAAATCCATTTTAACTATGAAAAAAAAAGAGTCATTTCTAAATAGTAAGATTCACCACACAATGACAATGATCATATGTAATGTAAGAGATCATAAAATCAAAATCGTTTTTGGCCTATGTTTTTCATTTGTTATCAAACTTCCCTTCTCTTTTTTGCTTCAAATTTGATCACAACTCATCCTTGCTTGCGGTTTCTTCACCCATGAGTTCTTCAAGGGAGAATTCATCCTCTTCGATTATTTGTCCGTCTTTACCGTCCCAAGGTTCTGTTTTTATGAGCGACGGAGCACCATCTAGAGGCAAGTTTCCCTTTCCTCCACGACCAGCTTCCTTGAAAAACTCTCTGAAAAATCATAATTGAATTTCCTTTAATGGTTTTGTTCACTACAAAGATGGCTTTTCAAAGCGAAGAAGAATTAGAAAACTTACACAATGTGGACAAGTCATAGGCACTTTTCAGTGGGGCATATACTCCTTTCTTCACATTCAAGGCTACTAGAGCGGGATAACCATAGCCACCGACGCCCACACGTTTCTCAAGATCTGGCTGCATTCCGGCAACTGTCATGTCTGTGGAACAGGAATTTTTAAGTCATGATCTCTTTACCTTGGCAGGTAAAAGATTTCATCAAAGCTATATTCACAGATTCACCTTTGAGAAAAGAATGCTTATGGCAGATTGGCAGGGACGGAGCCAATACATGACGAGAGGGGGTCACAGCCCCCCCCCGAAGTTCTAAAATTTTATAAATTTTCCTCTATTGCAATTTTCGTTTCATTCTCAATTTTCTGAGTTTTATGCTTTTGCCCATATTTCAATTTTATTTTTTTTTACTAATTTTCCTCTAAACGACATAATAGTTAACATTTTCCCCTTAATCACGTACAAACAAAATATATTTGACTCAGTATATATTATTTTTTTGGTTTGTATCTTAAATATAAATAAAAATTGAATCATAATATATATGTTTTATTAAATCATTTGTAATTTATTCTCGTTCTTCTTTTATTAAAATTACGCTTACTAAATTCTACCTTAACTAGTATTGTTCTCTTGTTCAATTTTTTTTTCTCTCTCTCCCTCTTCCAATCTTCAAAACTGTGCCTTTTAATATGTTATTTATTTTCAAATAGTCAATAAGTGTTCAATTATATAATTAAATCATGACAACCAAAATATATTTCAATTATTTTCATACATACACCATGAGGTTGTGGGTTCGAGTCTGTCCCCCTTCCAAAATCTGAATTATTGTAATATTTCAAATATATATATTAAAAAATAATTCAATGTTTCAAGGAAATAAACAACATTTTAATTAATTGTTTTTTTTAAAAAAAATTTTTTAATTTTTTTTTACATAATCTCTAAGATATATACATATTGATATAACTCATTATTTTACGGCGCCCTCGTTGAAAAATATTTCTGGCTCCGTCCCTGCTTATGGAGGATAGAATGAGTTAGCTTGTAAAAAGTTAGCGGATTTGCCGAAAATTTTATAACCCAGAAGGAAGAGATACTAAACGGCTTTGGCTATGTTTGGGGTTGCTTTTGCTTGAGAAATAAGTGATTATTTCTCAAGTTTTGAGCAAATGGATGTTTGGTAAACTTTACAAAAGCTACTTATTTTACAATTTGCTCCTCCAATAATCAGCTTTTAAGAAGTTGGATGAGGGTTGCTTTTGGAAGCAAAAGCTGAATTTTTGTTTTTGAAATGTCCAAAATATCCTCATTATTTTAATAAAAGACAATATTACCTTTACATTTAATAAAACTAAAAAATGTGGTCACCACCGGACATTGAGAGGACGGAGGAAGACCGACATTCTCCGGCAACGTCGTCGCCGGAGGGAGCTTGCTCCTCCAGCACCGGAGGAGGTTTTGAGTTTTGAAGGAGGCGGCCGAATCTGGAATCTGATATCAACAAAAAAATCTGGAAACTCAAAACTGAAACCAATCTGTGAGTCCATGATAATTCTTCAATACATTGAAGAGACATGGCCTCAAAATCCATTGCTGCCAACTGATCCTTTTCAAATAGCCGTGGCTCGCTTTTGGATCAAATTTGCTGAAGAAAAGGTATACACATGCTTGTAATTATCGATATCAACATAAAATCTGGAAACTCAAAAATCGAAAAATAGAAAAGAAAAAAAAAAGACATACCCCAATCTGTAATGGTCAGGTCGGCGCTCTCCAAACCACCACCGTCTCCTCTCTGATCCCTGCTATGCCCACCGCCAGGTCCACCACTCCACCGCCATCGACACTCATATATCAAAGATGATTGTGCTCTGCTCTCTTCTTCGAACAGAGGAGGCATTAAATCCTCCACGACCAGAGGTAGATCTGCCCACCTCCGGCGACGGAGTTGTCGGCGTCCTCAATGTCTGTCAACGACGCCAACGTCACAGTCCAGTTGAAGTTTTTAATTTTTTTAAATATTTAATATTTATTATTTTTTATATGGTTTAATGATGTCTATTTTTGTCATTTCATCAAAAACAATTTACATCCTTTCAAAAGGAAAGCATTTCTAAAATTTAGTTTACCAAACACTTGCCCACTTTTTTGCCAAGCTAATTGTTTTAAAAGCAAAGCTATAAGCGGATTATTTTGTAAGTAAATCAATCCCAAACATAGCCTTAGTTAGATATTGCAAGCACTGCAGACGCCCAACAACAACGTCAAGTGAAAGACGCAGGCAGTCGTTTTCGTGTAGAATCTTTCTTTAAGTCATCTCCTTTATGTAGAGGATACCTCAAATGAAGATGTGTTTCTGGTCTTCTTATACATGTTAACGATTATCAGTTGTAATTTATCGATCGAATTTGACAAATACAAGCATGTTCAAATTCTCATGTCCTATCTTGTTACAATTTTTCAAATTTTGTTACATTATCTGCCTCAAATGGTTACATTTTTTTTTCTTGGCATTAACTATCTATCCATCTATTTAGACCAGGTAATTTTTTTAAAACTTTTTGCTATTGGTAGGATTCGAATCGCTGACTTGGGAGTCATTTACCTAAACCCCAAACTCTTTCATCAATCGGTTGAGCTACGCCACTATGAGCTGTTTTCCATCTAATTTTAACACTCTTCGATTCATCTTTCAACTTAGAAGAAGAAGATATTATTATATGAACTTTATTACAAGATTGGTGGTGGTTCATATATGGTTGGACATATTATATATGCTAGCTGGACCCTTTTTGTTGGTCTCACGCACGCTAATTAAATCTCTATTTTGTAATTTTGTAGCTTAATTTTCTGGAAAAGTGTGTATGTTTTGTAGACCCTGATCGATGAAGTTGTAATATCTTCTTATGATTAATAATAAACACACATTAACGTGAACAAGCATGGATTTACAGAGCCATTTCTTTTTCATTTGCTTTATGGATTCTTGCTGGA
Source organism: Acer campestre (assembly GCA_954870605.1). Lineage (NCBI taxonomy): Eukaryota > Viridiplantae > Streptophyta > Magnoliopsida > Sapindales > Sapindaceae > Acer > Acer campestre. Next base: position 7,801,780 of record OX940803.1, on the reverse strand, counting down.
GAGCATTATTTTTTTCTTTTGATGAACTTCGGTCTTTTCTTATTACAAGGATGCTTTCCATCTTTTGGTGGAAAAACATAAACAATAAAATATATCTTCTTATTGATCGACGACATACATGGCCAACATATCAACTCCAACAATCGGAAGATATCTATTTTCAGAATAGGTAGAGAAAATTACTCGTCTGATGATAAATGCTCACGGTTGGATTTGAAATTATATACCTTGATATGGATGAGACACGTACACCAGTCACCTCCTTAGCTGGGAGTGGATATGCTTTTGGTTGGTATTTTTAGTGGTTAATTTTGAGTCTTTTGTACATATGTATATTTTATTAATCTTTTACGGAAAGTGAAAGAGAAATATATATTAATGGTCTCTAATCTATTTTCCTATACGGCTGCACCTTTGACTTGTTTAGAAAGGAAAAATTAACAAGAGACCACTGTGAATTATTAAAAGAATATGGTTTTTCTAATTTATATATTTTTTTTATTTATAATTTAACATAATATAGTATTTTTTTTAAAAAAAATATAGTTTAAAGATACATATAGTCATATAGATCAAAATATAAATGATAACAACCCTTGCAAGTAAGTTTCAAAACGGCAACGCTTTGGATCAGTACGAAAACGAAAAATGGCATGTGGTTCGATCCGATGGTGTAAAATCTCTCATTTTGAAGAAGAAAGCAAAACTTAATTGTATTCTACATCGCTCTGTGTCTACACTCTACACTGGGCAAAAATATTTATGTTTACAGGTTTGTGTTTGTTTAACAGATTCTCTACTCTCTAGTTATATTATTGAGGAAATTGTAAGAAATGAATAAAAAAAATTATTGACTTGTTGTTTTTAGCCAAAACTTTATTTTTTATTATTCTTGTCATCTTTGGGCTTGAATTACCAAAATTGCCTTAAATTTTGTTTTACTTACACCAAAAAAAATTTCCCTCCCAAAATTTCCCTCTGTCTTCACTTGATACCCCCAGAAACCCATTTCGCCGACCTCCATTTCGTCAACCTCCAACTTATTTCGTCCACCCCCATTTCTTCTCTTCCATCGAAACCCAGATACGTTACTACTCTCTTCTCTTCCACCGAAACCCAGCAACATTCTTTGTGTCTCTCTCGCTCTGTGTTGATGTAGATCTGAAACCCAACAACATTTTGTGGTCTCTTCTCTTTCTTGAAGTAGGTTTGAATCCGAACGACTTTCTAAAAGGTATGTATCTGTTTCCCAGTTGTTTTTTACAATTATCATAATGTTTGATATGAAAAATAATATAGTAGCTTCCACTTTTAGTGAAACCCATATTTTTTAATTTTTTGTACCCAAGTTACATGCCAGTTTGTTTTAAAGTTACATACATGTTATTTTAGACTTTACATGCTAGTTTATTTATAACTTACATGTCATTTGGTAATTTTGATTTATAGTGAAATCAATCTCTTGTCATTTTTTGTACCCATGTTACATGCTAGTTTGTTTTAAAGTAACATGCATGTTATTGTAGATTTTACATGCTAGTTTATTTATAAATTACATGTCATTTAGTAATTTCGATTTAGAGTAAAACCCATCTCCTGTCATTTTTTATACCCATGTTAGAAGAATGTTATTGTAGACTTTACATGCTAGTTAATTTCTAAGTTACATGTTCTTTGGTTATTTATAAAGTTACTTAATTGCCATCAATTAATCTTTTGTTACATGTCAGTTCATTTAAAGTTACATGCTGGTTAGTTAAAAGTTTACATGTCTGTTCCCAGTCATTTTAAATTTTCATGTCAAATACTTGACATCCAAGAATATGGATACAAAGAGATTGGTCATCTATCATGGTGGAAGTTGGGTGGGCAATTGTTACGAGGGTGGTTTGACAAAGTGGGTCCATGTTCTTAGAGGTTTGACTTATAATGCCTTGGTGAAGTTGATACAAGATGTTGCCAAAATTGATGCTGCTAGGTACACCATAGAATTATGCTCATTGGTCTGTACGAACATTGGTGTTGCTCGACCGATAATTGAGAATGACAATGAGGTGTCATGTATGATGGATGAAGATAAGTTGTTACCGGTGGTTTATGTCACTATTTCTCAGAAGGGACCAATAAATTGTGCGCAGAATGGTACTACAGTGGATCAAGATGACAACCTACTTCAGTCAAATTTTATTCAACAATGTGACCAACTTACTCCACAACCTGGGTATGACGGGTTTCTCCAGCAATTGGTAGCATGTGGGTCCAAAACTACTAGTTGGGTTGAAGCATATTCCGGGAACATCTTCCCTGTTGGCCATCCTAATGAATGGACTATTCCTAAAGATGTGAGATCAAGGGTTATTCATCCACCTCTTTTTCGTGCGCAAGCTAGAAGGCCAAAAAAGAAGAGATTCAAATTTGCCGGGGAACATAGAAATGGAAAGACTAGAAATTACACGATTTGTGGTAAATTCGGTCACAACCGACAGAATTCTCGTAATGCTCAACCATGTCAGATTTCTGTTCCATCTGCAACATCAGCAACATCTGTAAAAACTGCAACATCGAAGCGACCACGTAGACCGTACAGGTGCAGGAAATGTGGAGAAGAAGGTCACAATTCACAGAAATGTCCATTGACACCGGAAGTTGGTGGTACAACTTAGTTATTAGCAATGATGTTTTAATTCTTAGATGTATGGATGAAATAGTATATTTCGTATTGTAGACTTTATGAATTTACATAACAGTATTGCATTCATGTATTTTTCAGATCAAATTCCAGTAATGTTACATGCTAGTGTTTGATAACAAGTTACATGCCAGTTTATTTTTTAAGTTACATACCAAGCCATACTTGTTTCCCTACTTGGGCCACACTCAGTTAAAAGAACAAATTTCAGTATTGTTACATGCCAGTGTCTGTTAACAAGTCACATGCCAGTTGGTTCTGTCGTTGCATGCCAGTTACTATTAAGTTACATGCCAGACCATACTTGTTTTCCTACCTAAAAGACACTCAGTGAAAAGATTAAATTCCGGTAGTGTTACATGCTAGTGTCTATTAACAAGTTATATGCCATTTTATTTTTAAGTTACATGCCAGTATAATTTGAAGTTATATGCCATGTGGTTATTAAGTTACATGTCATATGGTTATGAAGTTACATGCCAGGCAATACTGATGTGTCTATTTGAAAGACACTCAGTTGAAAATAAACATTCCAGTAGTGTCACATGCCAGTGTCTGTTAACAAGTTATATGCCAGTTGGTTTTATGTTATATGCCGATTTATTTTTAAGTTTCCCTATTTGAAAGACACTCAGTTACAAACAAACATTCCAATAGATTAAACTTCAAAATATACAGAACTTCATACATTCCAATTGATAGTTGTAATCATTCCATGTACATGATAATTTATAAACTTCAAAAGCAAAGATGATGCACCGACAAAGTTATAAATTTGTCGGTACACTATTTGTAAAAATTTCTAGTGCCATCTCCTCCCTAAGCGTCGGGTCCTTTTTGGTTTCCCATCACCAGAAACAACTATGACGCATCAACATGTCTGCGTATCGATATATGAAGACACCATAACTATCATCGTCTAGTTGTACTAGTAACTTTTTTGGAATAGATTGTTGAACAACAAACACATTCCCATTGAGTGGTATACCTTTCTGCTGAAAACATCCGGAACTTTGTAAAATGATTGGAATTAAATATAAAAGTGGGGCGATTTGCTTCCGACGTATGGCAATCTTCGTTTTCTAATCGAGTTCATCGATGTATGGAATGAAATGAAATGAAATGTTTTTGATTTTCTGTTGAATGAGATTCTAATCGAGTTAGAACTCAGAACCAAATCATGGAAGATAATCAGCCGGTGGCAGTAGCTTCTGGTGACGAAATCAATAGTGATTACACACAACTCCTAATTTGTCTTTGCATCACAATTCAACAAGATCAATTTTCTTTCGATGACTCGGTATATAATTATATTTGTGTCTCTTTATTGTTTCACTTGTTTATTAGAATTGCACAATTACCTTTACCAAAACTATTTTTTTTTTCACTTTAAGTTGATAATGTATCTGACTTTTCTAGGTGTTATCGATCTTTTACATTTTAAGATTACTAGCAGCTTGCCATAAAAATTTCCAGATTAGTTTAATAATTTTATGTGTATGTTTGTTTTCGAGCATCAGATGTCGTGAATGATGTGAAAGAGAGGAGTAGAGGTCAGAGGGAAGCTCTTCCGGGGGAGCCTAAATGTGTTATACGTGGCCGCTATGGTGAGTATATATGTGATGAGAGACAGATGATGATATTAACAGCTTGGAATGTAACAAACTCTGCTATGCAGGGTTGTTGCCAACAGCCAGTTTCCGGTTGTTCCCTGTTCACCTCCCGAAGAAAGGTTACCTGGTACTGATGAGTGCGTTTATGTTAGAGATTCTGATGATAAATCAGGATCTCAATCTTTGTCTAATGATCATAGTGAATTGCTTAGACGGAAACTTGAAATTCTTGTGAAGGGAGATGTAGTTCCAGGACCCATTTTGTCATTCTCTTCTTGCAATGGTTTTAACTCCAACAAGAGAGCTCTGTATCCAGGTTGAAGATCAAGCTAAGTTGCTTGGAAAAGATTTGCCTTTTAAAACTGCACTTGTAGTTGGTGTTGATGCTATGGCTGGGAAGATCTACGGCATTCAGCAAGGAGTAGAATTGATTGTAGGAACTCCAGGCAGGCTCATTGATTTTCTAACGAAACATGATGTTGAACTGGACGACACTATGATATTTGTTTAACTTGGAAATGGCATCGAGGATTCTAAGAACCTTTTTGGTTTAATTGGAATCATTTTAGTGATTTCCAAAACAGTTGTTGCTTTTCAACTCACATTTGACTGCGATGATGGAAGTTTATAATGTGATTCTTCTTCAAAGCGAGAACATTCCCACATTAGAATTCTTGATGGATTTTCCATTGTGCCTAGGCTTCCATGTATCACTAAATTCTGTCTTCAGTTAAACGTTCCATCAGATTTCTCAATTTTGGTTGACCTAGTTTCACTGCATCTTTCGGGGTGTATTTGACAAGGGGACAATACAGGGAATCCATAAGGTTCAATTGTTGAGCTTGGGAAATTGACTAGGTGTTAGAAATGAATAAAATGTTATAGCATTATGCGATGGAAAACGATAATGCTGATTGGTTTTCCTGATCTTTATGGTTTTTTTCTTACAGAATGAAATGGCGTTGCATTTGCCTTGTGACTCTTGTCTTGATGACCAGTTGAGACGTCGAGTTCTTCTTTGTGTTCTTCCTGTTGTTGGCTCTGCATATGGTAGAGAATGTAATGCTGCTGCTGCTAGGATGGAGTGAATCTGTAGGTAGTGGTGGTACCTTTGTAATGGGCTGATGTGTTTTGGTAAAACAAATTTAAGTGACCGAGGAGGATATGGGAGGTGACATCATTGCAAGTATACGATTTTATAATGTTGATGCTGTAAATGGGCTATTGTTTTGGTGAATTTTGATGAGATAAATATACGATTTTATGACTTCAATGTCTTGAAGAGGAAAAAAACTTGGGTGCAGCGGGATGCACCATATATCCCCACCCAGATGTTGCCACATGAGCAAGATATTGCCACGTGAGCAAGAGTTCCAAATTTTTGACTATTGTTTTGGTCAATTGACTCAAGTCCGTAGACACGCTTAATTTTTACTGCGTTTTTCAAGTAAAAGACAACAAAAATATAAAATAAAATAAAATAAAATAAAAGAGCATTCTTCTTGACACCTTCCTGTCTTTGCTGAAATGTGCTAGTTTTTGAATGGTTAGGCGAAATAGTTTTTATGGCATCATCATTAGTGGGCCCATATAGATCTTACCAAAGCCAAATTTAGAAGAACACGTCTCGTGTCAGGAACGCAGCTGTCTTTTATTTGTGAGAAACCGCGAGCGCGAAATCTTAACTGCCAACTCCTCCGACAAGCGAGTTATATGTGAAGTAGGATTTAGGGGGGGAATAGTCGAAAAACAATATATATATATATATATATAAAATAAAAAAATCTAATGGTTGCGTACCTTTTTGAGCACCCATCCAACCGATCATCACGAGAAAAGGTCTCTCTGCGTGTAATAATTATTTTGCTCCTCTGAAAAATCTCTCCTTCATTTCCATCCAGTCCTTTCAATTCAAGGACAAGCACAAGATTTTAATCGTCGCATTCGCAGCCATCGCAGGTAATTTCACTCCTTTTCTTTATTCTTCAACTTGAAGAGAAGATTATTCGTTTGTTATTTTATTTTATTATGATTTTCTGAATGTGTTCGAACCCTAGCTTAATTTTAATCGATCGATTGCTGTTTGGTTGTGTTTATGGTTGTGGTTATAATACTGATTAGTTCTTGATTCTGTTTGTTGTAATCACGCAAAGCATCTGTGATTAGTTTGCCATTTTCTGGAAAAATAAAATAAAATCGGGTGTTGTTCTTCATTACGCGTTGTTGATTTACCAGGGGTCCCACTGTTTGTTGTTCACAGATCGAGTAACTCATAAACATCCATAGTGCTGATATATATATATATATATACTACTAGCAGTAATTTGTTTACCTAAATCGGTTGTTTCTCCTGTTTTATTGAGTGATTCACAATAACATGAATATAATGTTGATGTTTCGGATTAATGCTTGTATGATTATCTTTTTGATGTATGACAAGAAATAGAAAAGAAACGGAGAGAGGAGAGGAAGAAAAAAAAAAAAAAAGATAATCAAAGAGAAAGATATTAAAAATTAAAGGAAAAGAGGGTAAAGAAACAAGGAAAAGGATAATGAAGATTAGGGTTTATGTATTAATCAAATTCGATCTCGAGCTGCTTTTAATTAAAAGAAAAGAAATAAAAAATGAACTTGGAATCTTTTTTGAACATGTAGAGAAATCTACTTAAGTTGTAGGCTTGAAAATATTAAACAAACACCTTGAAGATAAAATAGCAAAACTACTTCGAATGAACACCTTAATCCACCTTCAATAAGCAGTAAATATAAAATAGCAACTGCCTTGTTTCCACATCAGCACGTAGGTCATGAATTTTCTTGCTTATTGATTCTGTTTTTCTCCTTGAAATATCTTTATGTTATGTTAATGTGATTTGAGATTAAATGGGTCACAAATGTCTACTGCAGCAGACAACACTTTTACTTGGTGTTATTTCTTGGAGAATTTGTTAGATCACATTATGAGTAAAGGGACTCAGATTGTTGGTGACTATTCTAGCTCTTCTTCCTGGAGCAGTCAGCAGCAGATTGTTGGTGATTGTTCTAGCTCTAGTTCATGGAGCAGCAGTCAGAAGGATACCGATGATGACCAGATGATTGCCCTTGTACTTTCAGAAGAGTTTGCGAACTTAGATGGTGCAGTTGGTAGGCGCCTTTCCAACCTGGCACCTGTACCTGTAAGATAAATACTTTTTATTTTGACTCAGATTAGAATCTTAAAATTTTTAATATATTTTTTTCATATATATATTGGGTAATATTAACCTGTGTCCTAAATGATAAAAGCATAAAAGTTTCTTTTATAGGAAACTCAACCACTGCATTTAATTTTTTTTTTTATCCTATGACTTCAAGATAAAATATATATTTTACTAAATCTGTTTTTCTGGATAATCTTTTTTTTTTTTTTTTTTTTAAAAAAAAAAAAAAAAATTCAAGTTCCAAAAAGAAGAGAAAAGCAGGACTAGCCCTGCAACAAAATCTTGATAAAGATACAGAGGAAGCTCTCTAAACATACTAAATTCTTTAAATGTAAAACGATATCAGAAATCAATGCAGAAGTTCCAATTATGATAAAGGTTTATAACAGCAGAGGTGTCAAAAACACTCTCCCACATGAGATTATGTACCTTAAACTCAAAGTGACAGTATTGATAACATTTGAGGATCAGTGGAAGTGCTTTGTTGAACTCTGTCATCTCTCTCTCTCTCTCTCTCTCCCCATTTCTGGTAAATGAGAGAAGATGAGCTAATTTCAAAAGCCTAACTGAAGAGATAGTGCCTTTCATTTTCTTTTAGTAAACTCATCTCCAGTCTCAGGCATTGTGGTGGTAAGTGGTAATCTTTCCCCAAAGAGCCACATAGAAATCTTATGAGAAGGAAACAGGGTTGCTAGTTTCTGTTGCCTTGTTGAAAAGAACATGAGAAGCTTTTTCTTTTTTGAAAAAGCCAAAATCTTGAACTTATTTCACATTTTCTGTGTTGTTTATATATATATATATATATATATCAATGAAATAGTCGAGTATATATTACCACTCAGCCAAGATGGTTAAGGTTTATTTGTTTTGATTTTTATTTTATTTTATTTTATTTTATTTTATTTTTTTACCTAGCAATAAGTCTTTCCTTGACATTTTGTTTTCTTTAACATCTTCCTATTGAAAAAAAATAAAAATAAAAATTCTTCACTACTTCTGGACTTTGATGAGATATGAAGAATTTTCATTGTCCAGAAAGGTTTCATTGAACTGTATGCTGAGTTATAATTTGCTCTAACTATCTAATATTCTTGACTGAATTCCTTATTGAACAATTTTTGAAATTTCAGCATGTCCCAAAGATAAATACCTATATCCCCAACTTAAATGATGCCAGTATGGATCACCAACGGCTTCTGCAGAGGTATGTCTTATACTTGGCTGTTCAAAAATGCACCTTAGAGAATTCTTGGTCAGGGAATTTTATCAATGGTTTTGATACATATTACATCTCCTCTCTGTGGGAAGATGTTCATGAACATGATAAACAGAAGTAAATTATTCTATCCGAGGAGAAAGAATGAGGAACGAAATGATAAGAGGATAATATGTGATTATTAGACACTAATAAAAATTGCTCCTCAGTAATTTCTGTCAAACTAAGAAGAGAGTGTGATAATGATACTTACCCAAAGATGTTTTAGCTTACCCAAAGATGTTTGAACTTCCTCAAGTTACGCAACCATTGTTTGTCCTTTTCTGTATCCAAACTTAGACATGTTAATTGGTCTGTATTGATTGGAGTCTTATATTAAAAGTTGTTAATGGGAAAAGGTTTGTAGGTGCTTTAATGTTTTCTCTTAGCTTTTTACCTTTAGTGGAGATTTTAAATAAACTTTTCAGCATTTTCTTCCAGGCTGAATGTTTATGGTTTGTATGAAGTGAAGGTCTCTGGTGATGGAAATTGTCAGGTATTTACAATGTCAAAATAATTTGATAATGCTCTCTCTCTCTCTCTCTCTCTCTCCTTTTCCTCTCTTTCTTATTATTTGAGATTTTTCTTTAATATCTTTCAACCTTATTTCACAGTTTCGTGCAGTTTCAGAACAGTTGTATAAGTCTCCCGAGTATCATAAGCATGTTCGGAAAGAGGTTGTGAAACAGGTAGGTTGCCTTTGAAGTGCCCAAAGAATGTGATAAATGGTGGATTTGGTTAGACCAAAGGGGGTGAATTAAATTCCCTTGAATTTAATTTTTGATTTTTGGGTGCAACCTCCAAGAGATAATAATTTTCACCAGACCCATCAAGTACTAAGTTGAAAATGTACACATCTTTATCACCCCAGCTTCATTTCTGTCATCAAATTCTGTTTTAAGTTTAAAAGTAATGAAAAAGAAAAGATATAGCCCATTCAATGATCAAATTCATTCAGTTCCAAAATTTTCAACACTTTGGACTGGAATTAAAAATCCCTCCAATTTCTTGACAAATGCCCTGTTATCTGTTTTTTGTGGTCATGAGATGCCTGACCGAAGGACCTTCGCCAAGTTGTCTATGATACAAGGCTATCAGTAGATTCTATCATTTTACTTTACCAAGATCGTTTGTTTAATTCAAACTTGCACAATTTGAATCAGGTCATGGGGTTATCTGGGTAATTAACTGTCTATATAATTCTAGTCAATTCAACTAACTCTGGGTTTGTCTTTGTACCTAAGATTTGAATAGATCTGAATATACCTGAGTGTACAAGTAATATTTTCTTTTTAAATTTTCAATGTTTGAGTTTAGAGTGTACGGGAATAGGGATTTTAGGAGCAAAATTATGGGAGTGGTAAGGATTAGGGTATCGATGAGCTTTGAGGAAGTAAGTATGAGGAGAAAAAGCCATAAAAACTAAAGGCAAAAGATGTGATTTTTTTTATTTTTTTTTTTAATTCATCATTAAGTTAGAAAATCAAGCAGCACAAAATGTGCTAATGACATACAATAGAATGTATCAAGTCTTTTACTTGAATAGGTAACCTCCGAGTCTTATTCTTAAAAGTTTCACTGAATATGGATTTGCTGGTAGATAGAAGTGCTACAAGCTTAATAGATACACGAAAAATTTATTGTTGATAGCCTGATAGGTACGGAGTCAACATAGTTTTTATGTAATAAAAGGATGTTGTCAATTTAAGTTTGCTTATTTTCTACTTTTTCCTGTTCCAGCTCAAAGACTACCGCTCTATGTATGAAGCCTACGTCCCAATGAAGTACAAACGTTATTACAAGAAAATGGCAAAGTATGTATGCCTATTAAGTGTCATTACCTCCATCATTTTGATGCTTTAAGCCATTGCTTCCATGGATGCGCTTACATTTTATTATTGATTGGGAAGATTTATGTTATCTCCTCTAATTTACTTTATAATGCAGATCTGGTGAGTGGGGAGACCATATTACATTACAAGCTGCAGCTGACAAGGTTGAGCATTCTTTCTTCAAATGGTTATAAATTGCTCAGTCTCTGCTGTATTGCTAGTTAGCCATGACCTTTCCTCTTAGTTATATATATAGCACTATCGGGAAATTGTAGTGGCAACATAATAATTCTGCAGTAGAAATAAAATTCCTTTGAAAGGAAGGGATAATTTATAAGGGATAAAATTGAATATTGGTTCTGAGAAGTCTCACTTTAAAATAAGTGTGTCAATAATTCACAGTCCATTTTGTTTTTTCTGATGTCTGTTTTTGTGCTTTTTTTTAACTAGACTTCAGCTTTAACATAAATTGATTTTAGTCAACTACAATTTTTCCAGGAAACATGTAGAATATGTAAAAGAAATAAATTGTTTTATATTTGAAAAAAAATATTTGAGGGTTTATCTATGTTATTAGGCATCTCTGTGATGAATTGATATTGTGAGGATGCAAACATTGTGGAATACATATGTAAATATAAAACTTGAGCATAAATGTTCAATATTATTAGATGTATAATGCCTTTTGGTATCTTAAGTGAAATGCTTCAACATTCAGTTGAGCTTCAGTTATGGTTTCCTGTATTTTACTATTTGCATTTGACAATGCTACTTTTTTATATGCAGTTTGGAGCTAAAATATGCCTCTTGACATCATTTAGAGATACTTGTTTTATCGAAATTATGCCACAATATCAGGCACCTAAACGCGGTATGTGACTAGTATTATGCTTATAGGGAATACTTAATTGTAAATCTCCATTTTTATGGATACAGTTCAAATCTGCATGACTGCATGCCACTACATAATCTTCTCTTTGCCATATAGATCAAGCTTGCGGTAATGACATTTCGTCCTATGAACATTGGGATTGTTAGAAAGTAATAGATGTTGCATGCTGAATTACAGCTTCTCTAGTTTCATCTCAGTGCAGTACTTGTCCGGGATGTTATGATCTTTTGCTTCCTCTAAACCATGAAAACCTGTCAAAAATTTTGAACAATATCAAGTAATTGATTATTGACTTTATACAGTTAATTATTGATTGGAATCACACTGACAAGTAGCTTAGTTTGTGGAAACCATTTAAGTTTTACTTTTGTTCCATAAAAATTTGAGGAAGGTACATATTGCCATTTGAGGTATCGTGGTATCCTGTTTTCATTCTAACTCCAGGATCTTCTATAAACCTTGATGTTTGGAATCAAATATGAGGAACCTTGTTAGATAAAATGTGAGGATTGTCTATTATTTTTCAATGGTTTTTCTGATCATATTCTTACAGTTCTTTCTTTCTTTTCCCTTCCCTTCATTTCAAATGATGCAGAGTTGTGGTTGAGTTTCTGGTCAGAGGTGCACTACAACTCACTGTATGAAATCCGAGGTTTGTTTTATCTTAAAATAACATTGTTGGTGTAACAGTGTGAGTTTTTAAGATTATGAGATACCAACTACCAGGGAGGATAGACTTTTAAGTTTCTTGCCTCCATTGCAGATGCTCCAAAGCCGAAGCCAAGGAAGAAACACTGGTTGTTCTAGAGGAAGCAGGTTGCAGATTTGGTCTAGCATCCAGGATATTTAAACATCTTAGTACTGGCATATTTTCCTTACATGCCATGTTATCATTTTTTAAAAATTCATATACTTGATGATTTTTTTGATATAATTTTTTGCTTATAGCCTTTTTTTTTCTTCTTTACTCTGTAAATGGTTTCTGGTTCTATTGAGATGTATCATATACATATTATCAGTTTATCTTGTAAAATGATTGTTATCTCCCTTTCGTTGGGAGTAGATTTCTTTTATCTCCTCATGTAACTTAATAGTAAAATAATCATCGATTCTCCATGTTAATTTTTTCATTCACCCCAAAAGATAATAAGAAAAGGAAAAAAAAAGAGGAAATACATCCAAAATTGTACTTGTCCCTTTCTTTTCGGTTGTTTCAAAAATATCGAGGAACACAGTCAGCATAGCAGGTCTTCTGGATGGAGTAACTGGAAATACTACTGCCTTTGGATACCAACATCACTGGAAAAGCAAAGGCTTTCAGGTAATAACATCGATCTGTAATTTTTTTTAAATTCATTATTTGATTGACCTGATGCATTTTGTGGATCTCATCTTGATCATGTTCTAGGATGGATTATCGCATAGTGCCATAATTATTGTAATGCACAGTTCTATGCACTTGAGCCTGCCAATGTTTCACTCATTCTCAACATCCATCTGATAATTTAACATATACAAATTGTGGAATCTTGTTGCATTAATGATTTCATTTGCCTGATGCATTTTGTAGATCCCATGCTTCTTCACGTTCCAAAGGATTATATCCATGAATTATAATTATTGTGACAGCCAATTCCATGTATTTAGTTAGTGTGTTGATTTTCTAACATAATTAATTAATCCCAATAATTATTTTTGAAGGGTTTGAAAACTGTAGGATTTGCTAACATGTGAAGAAGGGTATTGCTGATGATTTATGTATTTCTATCTTTCAACAGGTGGGAGACTTCCAATCCAATATACAGGTTTGCTTCACTTTCTTGATATGTTTCTTTAAAGAGTAGGACATTTTTTTTTTAAAAATAGTCCAGAGAAACAGAACCACATAGGAAATCTGACAGCTAAGTTGACCTATAAAACAGCATCATAAAAAACAATTGGATCAAATTACTGTAGTAGTATCCCTAGTTGGGTTTTTTCATTAATCTATGGCCATGTAAGATATAGTAAATTTATTCAACAGAACTAAATGAAAAGTACATCTTGCAAGCTGTTGTTAAGCTGAGGTGTGATATCTGTAATGGGGTTTGTATTCTTTGCAGTTATTGTGTGGTAGTTGGGTTGTCCTGACTGTTATTCTTAATTCTTATCTACTGCAATTAACCCTACCAAATCAACTCAACTTTCAATGCTATTTGACATCACAAGAAAAGTCCCTAGAGATTGGATTTAACTGTCTGGATTGGTGCCAGTTGTAGGTTGCTAGGTTGGTACTGGCTGCGCATGATCTAATTTTATAGCTCATCAATTGTTTGGTTGACCTAGTTGAAGCAATCTGCTGGGAATTTCTAGGCCTATCCATGAAATTAAGTGCTGTTTGCTCCTCTGTGTTTTTGTTGAGTTTATCATTTCATTAATTGCAGGCTGGATAAATTATGGGATCCAAAGCTGAGGAGTAGACAGAGAGGGCCTGTTATTAGTAAGTAAACAAAGGTATTTTAGGATCGCTACTTGATATAAAAATATTACATGAAATATAAAACTTGGTTTATTAACTTTAAAAGATGAAGCATACTGATTACTGACAACATAGATCAGACAGGTTCATCTATTTTTGAATGTTAAACTGCTTCTATTCTGCATTAGCAAGTATTTGATTAATGACAACCTTTATGAAAATTATGAGATCCAAAGCGGATCAGTATTTTTTTTTTTTCTTTTTTAACTATTACAATTAATTTAGAGTTTTGGGGATGGAAACATAGCTAGAAACTTAGAACCACAATCGTAGGTATGAGGGGCAATCTATTGGGTCAATCTAAATCTTATCTGGTCTTTTTAACTGTTTAGTTTTTGGTTTTTTTATGTTAATAATTTGGGGGATATTATGAAACCAACTGTTAAGAGGGACAATAAAATTATCTCCAAACACTAATGGCGGTTTATCTGCCTTGGATTGATGGATTGCAGAGTGGACATATTAATTAATGGAGAATTAAAAAATAAGCACACGTGGTTGGGTAAGGTGGGAAGCACATGCTGGTTCTGTCTCTGCCTTATTAGACCAAGTTCCCACCACCTAAATCAATTATTGAATTATCAATAAAATCCCTGTAGTTACTTGTAAGCTGTGCCCCTCTTTATTGACAGATTTCCTTAAATAAGTCACATAAAATAGTTGATTTTGACGCTTGAAGAAAATCAGATAAACGCTAACAGGGTGTAGTTTAGCTGGTAGATGAACGAGTTTGGAGTTTAGGCAAATGATTCTCAGGTCAGTGTCTCAAATCCTATCAAAAGTGAAAACTTTCAAAAAAAAAAAAAAATTAATTGATTTCGAATTAATAGATATTATCAAAATATAAAATAAAAAAATCAGCTAAACTGATTGAGTTTGTTTATTATTTGAAGGGTAGTGTTCACTACTCTTGTTTTGAATGCTTTTGCCACCACCAAAGATACATAGATAGATATTTGTATGTTTTTTATTTTACAATAAAGAAATCTTTTCTATTTTATTTTTATGCTATTGGACCTCTTGTCAATCTGGTTGGACTCTCCAATTGTAGCGTCCACCACCCAGGTTCAACACCCATGGTACACGTGTATATATATATATTCTTTGTCCTTCCTTGGCTATCAAGTGGGAGCAGTTGTTCGGACTATGCTAGTAGAGTCCAATTCTCGTAGGGTCCCGGTAGTTGTTGTAATTTTTTTATTTTTTTTTATTTTAAAAGGTAATCTTTTTTATTAAAAAAATACTGTGAAATTATGAAAGAAAGTGTGGTGGGGAGTTAAAGTGAGGACAACCAAATATCATATGATATTTAAAGGGTATATAATAAGGGCACAACACAACAAACGTTGGAAGAGCAAAGTAAAGAAATAACAGAACATGGGGTGTGCCTCTCCAATCTCCATGTGCCTTGAGTCCTGAATCCTGACCTCCCTTTTCTTTCTTGACAACTCACATGGTTTGCTAAAACTCTTCTCTTTCACTTACTTCTATGCATTCTATCAACAACTGTCTTCTTTTTTTTTTTTTTTTTTTTTTTTTGATGGAAACAACAGTTTTCTTTTACTCATTTTAGAGATAACAGATTATAATATAAATCTCAAACTTGACATGTTTGTCCTTGTTTGCTCAACTCATCAATCGGTAATTGGAAAACCACATAGCAAGCAACTTTGTCCAATAATGATACATAACATGCTTTTGCTTGAGATGATGATGATGATACACATCCCAATTATGACCTTTGGTAGTTTGATTATTGAAGAAACATTTTCATTTGATTCTAAATTGCACATGCACAATATCTTGAGAAAAGAACAAACAGCAAATCAATATCAACCATGATGTTTTAGTTAAATAATCCGTAAACTTAGAGAAATTTAGGAGATATGTTATCCATTTTTTATAGGAAATACTTCAGTCCATATCTAACCTAAATACAAGTGAAAATAAGGTTCTATTAATACACACGTCGGTCCATATCTAACCTAAATACAAGTGAAAATAAGGTTCTATTAATACACACGTTAAACGACCGTAAAAGGTTAACATTAAATATTTTACGTTACACGGTTTAAAGGTACACGGTTTCAAGGTACACGTTAATATAATCCTTTTAAATAATTAAAAAGTATAAAATAAACAATAGGGAAGCATAAAAGGAACATAGCACTAGAACCAAAAATCAGAAACGTAGCAGGTGGCATGATTGTCGTTAGTCCTACAAGACTACAAAGGCCAGCAGATTGTGAATTTGTGACCATTGATCGAGCAGAACAGAGAAGAGAAATGGGCCCTGTTTTTGAAGTTCATACATGTGTATGTGCGTATGCGGTGGGATGATTGTGGATGAATACCCACCAAGAAATGAACATCTAGATTATCAATCAATCAATCAAAGCAAGAGTCGTGTGGTCCCATAATTCTCCATGGAACGGATTTCACTCTATCTTTACTCTTCATTGGTCCCCTTATTTTCCCAGAAAAAAATAATCATGTTAATATCTAACAGATTTCCTCGTGAATTATTAATTTAATGTCTCTCTCGCTCTTACCTAATAAGCGAGGGTGGCCAAAAAGGTATCTCTCTACACGACTCTATATAAATGAGGGCCTGTGCCTTTGAAACATGTGGCTTCTTGCTATTACTAAACACACAGAGAGAGAGAGAGAGAGAGAGAGATGGCTTCTTTTCTATGGAGTCTCTGCTTAAGTTTCCTGTTTTTGGTTTCTGGAGCTAGAAGTGCTCAACCGAAGAAGCCTGTGGATGTACAATTTAGTAAAAACTATGTACCAACATGGTCTTTTGATCACATCAAATACTTTAATGGAGGTGCTGAAGCTCAGCTTATCTTGGATAAATACTCTGGTAATGAAAGAAAAAACCTCATCTTGATTACCATTTTCTTTTTTCGTTATTCTTTCTCAGAAATCTCACTGTTCTGTTCTGTGTTGTGTCATGATTGTATAAACAAACAGGAACCGGCTTCCAGTCCAAAGGCTCTTACTTGTTTGGTCACTTTAGTATGCACATAAAGATGGTTGCTGGGGACTCTGCTGGAGTAGTCACTGCTTTTTATGTAAGTGCTTTTCAACCCATTTGTTGATTCAAGCAAATATTAGACCTATCTTTGTTTTGTTCTGTTTTTGAATGCATAAATATAAACATAGAATCGTTTGGATTGTTGGTTGTTGTGGCATTGTGCAGTTATCTTCTCAAAACACGGAGCACGACGAAATAGACTTTGAGTTCTTGGGGAACAGAACAGGTCAACCTTACATTTTGCAGACAAATGTGTTCACTGGAGGTAAAGGAAACCGTGAACAGAGAATTTATCTGTGGTTTGATCCTACCAAAGCATACCACGCTTACTCTGTTCTTTGGAACATGTATCAGATTGTGTGAGTTCCACCTCCATTGGATTTTTATTATTATTCTTCACAGATATTCTTGATTATCCATTTTCACTTGACATCTTAACTGGATTCTTCACTTCCATTTTCACTTGACATCTTAACTGGATTCTTCACTTCAACAGGTTCTTTGTGGATGATGTACCTATAAGGGTGTTCAAGAACAGCAAAGATATCGGTGTGAGGTTTCCATTCGACCAACCCATGAAGATATATTCAAGTTTCTGGAATGCTGATGACTGGGCTACAAGGGGTGGTTTGGAGAAGACAGACTGGTCCAAGGCTCCGTTCGTTGCCTCCTACAAGGGTTTCCACGTAGATGGGTGCGAGGCCTCGGTGAATGCCAAGTTCTGTGCAACTCAAGGCAAGAGATGGTGGGATCAGAAAGCTTTCCAAGACCTTGATGCTGCTCAATACAAGAGACTCAAATGGGTTCGACAAAAATACACCATTTACAACTACTGCACAGATCGCGTTCGCATCCCTACGACTCCCGTTGAATGCAAGCGAGATCGCGATATATAATCCTCTTATACATCAGAGGTTGTCGTTTGTACTAAGCTTTGTATGCCTTCACAATTTATATGTATCAGAAAGTACTGAATCTTCATTCATATTGTTATGGCAGATATTCTGCTAAGTATTTTTATCAAGGCTTATTGTTTGTTCAATGTTTCCTGACGATCAATGCATGTATGAAAGTTGAAAATTAGAAGTGGGTTGCTTTCAGAAACTCATTTGGTTTGTTATTCTTGTGAGTTGATGGCTGCAAATGCAGCAAAGTCACGGATTTGGCTTACTCTGAACATGTATAATCAGTAACTTTCACCTTCTAACTTATCCTAAAGTGATCACACAAGAGAGTATTTGAGGCTAACTCGTGCACAAGAGTATCGAGTAAAAGGACAACGAAAACGAAGATAGCTTGTATAAATAATTACCTAAAACTTACCTATCGATGAAACCTCCATTTAACCACGAGGTGGTTGCCTTGGTGATCCAAGGCTTGAGATGAAAATCTTAAGTCTTTGGTTCTACTCTTAGCGATTACATTGTGGTCAGTTATCAGAATACTAGCTCAGCTGGTGGAAGGACCGGCATGGGACACGGGTAACTCCCGGGTTAGCGGTTCGAATCCTACCCAGGCGAAGACGAGTTCTGATTTACCCGTTTGCATCTTTGTGTGATCGGGGGTGTGGACAGAGGTTTCCTATCTGTCATAACCATAACATCTAACAAATAGACTGTCAGAACCAACAAATTAACTATGGATGTGTTATGCAGTTGGGAAGGACAGATGGATAGATGCCTGGATAAAGTTCGGGATCCTCGATACCAAAAAAAATAAAAATAAAATAAACCTCCATTTGTGCAGTCAGTTTCATGGTTACTTTAATTGAATGTTAACCAACAGAGCAACATCTGGCTCACCGGTCACCATGTGATATGATGTGAACAAGTTTCTGAACTTGAGACACACAAACACAAGAAAAAAGAGCAACATCTGCCTCTGCATGTGATATGATGTGAAGCTGCACAAGATAACCATAAACAAATATCAAAGATTCTTAAACAATCCACATGACTCAATCTTGGTGACCCAAAGTAAAAAATAAAGAATAAAGAGAAGAAATATATGACACAAAGTAAAGCAACAGGGGGGGAAATACATAGCCAAAAAGTGCCAAGTGATGACTATCTCCCACCTCTATCGATGGTATCGTCGATAGATCAGACCATTAAGCAATCCTGCAATAGCATTCTTACTAAGATATGAGAAATCATACTGTGCTCACCTGGCTACTTTATTCACAGACTTGTAAGTTCTCACATATGTTCAACTGGTGTACATGGTTGTTTGGAACATTGCTTGAAGTATTCTAACAGGAGAATCTAAGAACTTTCCCCACAAATATTACCAAAGAAAAAGAATCAAGGAGTTAATAATCCATATGGGCATCCTGTAAGTGAGAGATTACATGCAAGTGACCTCTCAATCTTGTGACAGAACCTAAAAGGAGGACAAAAAAATTTAGCTGGGAGTGGATTTGCTCCAATCCAGATCCATGGGCACAGCACACAGTGAATACCTCATTTTTGTGGGAACTATAAACTTGAGGATAAGCATGATATCAAAAGAAAAGGACAGTAAGCTTCCATCTTTCAAAAAAAAAAAAAAAAAAAAAAAAACAATCAAAATTCAAGAAATCAAAAGATTCAACTTAAATAGGATTGCAACTTTGATTCAGAAAAAAGTCTCTTATCAACTTAAATGTAAGGAACCGCCTAAAATCTAAATTTTCAGCACTCCTAGTAACTTATTGTAAGTTTATTCATCAGAGGATTGAGGACATCACCTCTACTATAAAACTTACAATGAAGATCCAATGTCAAGATAAGTTTCTTAATCCAAATGGAGACACCGGCTTTATAATATATAAAAACACACAATCATTTGAAACTACAGAGGCAAATGAAATATAGCTAGCTTAATGGGGCGATTCAATGGAAAAATACCAGGGGTACAAGCACACATTAAGAACCATAATCAGATCTGATGTGGGAAATATAAGAAACAGAAACATGCACAACTCCCATGAGTTTCACAACTTTAGGTCATAACAAAAAGAAAGCAACCATAAAATTATTATCCAGTCATAGTCTCATGGAATTACTTTGAGCGGTTAACATTTATCTGGTAATCACAATTTAAAGACTCAATATTGGAGCCTTCCCAGTCATCACATGAACAAGTTATTCTTCAACAAACTTACATGACAGTGCAAATGCAGCCACTCAAAACTTAGAAATTGGGAAATTTGTGAGTAGCAATTTCATAAATAGCTTCTTATAATTTTTCTTTGCATAGCATGGAAATAAAATTTTTGTTATGCCATAAATAATTCGATTGACAAGATAAAAGGAACAAATTTGAAATGAACAATCATCTGTCGAATAAAAGGGTGCTCAAGATATTCGTACAACAACCTTATTCTTCTTGCCAGCAGATAAAAGAAGAACTTTGCCATCCACAATGTCCTGAGGCTCAATGCTCTTACTCTCACTATCAACTCTGTTGTTGTTCAAGTAAAGCCCGCCTTGCTTCAACATTCGTCTGGCAGCTGATTTACTGTCAAGCAAACCAGAAGACACTGAAAGATCAACGAGTGAAAGATTGACAACTTGATCATAGGCCAAAGAGCAGGAAGGCACATCCTCAGCAATTGCCTCAATTGTCTTCCAATCCAACTTAGTCTCAGCTCCAGGCCTCAGAGCTTCAGTAGCCTTAAGAGCCTCATTCAAACCCTCTTCACCATGAACAAAACGAGTAACTTCTTCGGCAAGTCTACGCTGAGCTGTGTTAGGAACATAACCAGGTCTCTTCATATCCCTCTCTAGCTCATCAACTTCCTCCAACTCCAAGAAAGTTAAGATCTTGAGAAACCTAATCACATCAGCGTCCGGAACGGAGAAGAAATACTGATAGAACTTGTAGGGAGATAGCATTGATGGAGAGAGCCAAATGGCACCGTCCTCCGATTTCCCAAATTTGGTGCCATCACTCTTGAGCAAAAGAGGGAATGTCAATCCATAAGCCTCACTACTAACATCTGGCTGCAAAATTTTCCGAATAAGCTCGGTCCCAGCTGTTATATTTCCCCACTGATCACTTCCCCCAATTTGAACATTAACACCATCGTTTCGAAACATATGTAGAAAATCATATCCCTGCAACAACTGGTAAGTGAATTCAGTGTAGCTCATTCCTTGCTCAGATTCTAACCTTTTTTTGACACTTTCTTTAGCAATCATGGTTCCAATTCTAGCATACCTACCCACTTGTCTGAGAAAATCCAAAAAGCTAATATCTTTCCACCAATCATAGTTATTCAAGATTACAACCGAATTAGACTTCAATATTGTGGAGATAGTGTTTTCGATTCCTAGAATGTTCTTTTCTAACGTATGGAGATCAAGTTCGGGCCTTTCGAGAGACTTACCAGAAGGGTCTCCGATACGACCGGTGGCGCCGCCAAGCAAAGCGACGGCTTGATGGCCGCAACGGACGAACCAGGAGAGGACGATGATGCCGATTAGGTTACCTAAATGCAAGGACTCGGCAGTGGGGTCGAAACCGCAGTAGACTTTGAGAGTTTTGTTGGTTGAAGAAGCGAGAGAGCGTAGATTGTCGCTGGTAAGGGATTCGAGCAGGCCTCTTTTTTCGAGGATGTCGATTACATTGGAAGTGTCGAAGTTGTGGGTTTCACGAGGGGATTGGAGACCGGGGCTGGTGATGGAAGAGAAGCGAATGGAAGTGTTTTTGAAGGTGCTGCGGTGAGTGTTGAAGAGAAAGTGAGATATTTGACAAGTGGTGGTAGAGCGAGCAGAGATGGGTGAGAGAAAGAGTTTGTGATGAGAGAAAAGGAGAGTCCTTGAAGCTGAAGCTGAAGCTGAAGCAGAAGCAGCAATGGCTGCCATTTGGGTTTTGGGGGTTACTGGTTTTGCAACCCTTGGTGATAACTGATAACTGATAACTGACAAGTGGGTGTATTTGCGTAGTGTAATTTGCAGGTCTTTTCGGGTTCAAACCCTATACATTCCTCACATTATCAGTTTTTTTTTTTTGGCAATTACAATGTTATATAAATTTCGGGGTTTTAGTGGGAGGGGATGACTCGAAACCCACGACCTAATTCATAATTCATGCAATTGTGAATGAACATCATCTCGCACAATGAGATTTATCACCGAACCAATATCATCTCGTTTTTGTTGGCTTGAATATCTATTCTCATTACGGATATATTCCCATTAGTATTATATGGATATATATTCTCACAATATTTGTGATTTTTTTTTTTCACTTTAGATGTGCACGGTGAAACTCGAACCCGCCACTTATTTATATTGACATTTGAACTAAGGGGATGTGCAATATATCCAATTTAACATATTTTATGAGCTAATGTGGCTGAAATCATGGTACAAACATGAATTTTTTCACATTATGACTTGTTTTAGGTGATTTCTTATATGCTAATATATGAAAACTTGGGTGCTTTGCCAAATAAGTGTGCTTTCATTTGAAGATCAACAAGCAGTCCATTGCTCACAGAATCATTGACAAGTTCTTGAATCTGTACTATCTCCATTAAAATGTTTGGGTGTTGGAGAAGATTGTATTAGAATAATAATAATAAAAAAATTATGATTGCGGTTGAACTGCAGTGTAATAGCTCCTTTCATTGATTGATACAATTCTGATTACAGAAAAGGAAACTGAAAGTGATTGAGCAAATAAGTGTAGCCACAGGGATCATCAATGTTCTGAAGGTAAGAATTTTATTGCATAAATGATAAGCAGGCGAAAACAGTTCCACAAGACAGTTTATACATTCTTCACAAAAATAGAAATTCTAAAAGCAGAACAAGATATGTGGCAGCCAAAAATGAAAAACAACATTTCAGATTACGACCAGGCCAATCACCACTTGTTGGCAACTATGTCAGCCAAATCAACAACCCTTTGAGAGTAACCCCATTCGTTATCGTACCAGGCGATCACTTTAACCATGTCGTCTCCCATGACCAATGTGAGAGATGAGTCCACAGTTGAGGAGACATCAGAGCACCGAAAGTCGACTGAAACAAGGGGCTCGTCGCAGACAGAAAGGATACCCTTTAGCTCATTGTCAGCACTTTCTCTGAAGGCAGCATTCACTTCTTCAGCGAAGGTTTTCTTGGAGACCTGGACCACTAGATCAACAACTGAGACATTCGGGGTTGGCACACGGAGAGCAATACCGTTAAGTTTTCCTTTGAGAGATGGGAGGACAAGGGCCACAGCCTTTGCTGCACCGGTTGAAGTTGGGACAATGTTGAGAGCAGCTGCACGTGCACGCCTAAGATCACGGTGGCTAGCATCAAGCAGCCTCTGGTCACCAGTGTATGAATGTGTAGTAGTCATGGTTCCCTTGATAATGCCTGCATACGTTTTTTAATTCTGTTAATCACACGTTGAAGAAAATCATGCTAAACTTTTGCCTTCCGCGCAATTGAATTGAAATCAAGGAAGTGGCACTGGCAAGGAGAGGCAAAATATTTACCAAACTTCTGGTCGAGGACCTTGACAAAGGGGGCAAGGCAGTTAGTTGTGCAAGAAGCATTACTGATGATGGGCTCATTGGAGCTGTAAGCGTCAGCATTGACCCCAACGACGTAGGTTGGGATGTCACCCTTGCCGGGGGCAGTAATGAGCACCTTCTTGGCACCTGCCTCGATGTGTTTGCCTGCACCATCCCTGTCTACGAATACCCCGGTTCCTTCAATTACCAAGTCAATTCCCAACTCCCTGAATCACCATTCACCATAACCATTTTGAATAAATGATGCTATTCATTATTTGGAAACTTTAATTATAAGAAAAAGAAAAAGAGAGACTAATAACTTACTTCCAAGGGAGATTTGAGGGGTTTCGGTTGGAGACAACCTTGATGACCTTGCCATCAACAGAGATGGCATCTTCTCCAACAGGCTTGACATCGGCGTCAAAGATGCCAAGTGTGGAGTCATACTTGAGGAGGTGAGAGGCCTGCTTGACACCTCCGGTGTCGTTGATGGCAATAACATCTAAGGGGGAGTCCTTGCGGCCATGCCAGCACCTCAAGAAGTTCCTGCCAATCCTACCAAACCCATTTATCGCTACCTTTAACTTTGCCTCTGCTGCAACTTTCCTGTACCCACTGCTGTTTCCCAACTGCAGAGTAACACAAGCACACAAGCACATGCCAAAACCCCATATAAGTAAAAAACAAGAAATATTTTTGCAAGAAAAAAGGCCATATGTGGCATACAAACAGATGTTTGAAATTCATGGTTCTTTAACAATCAAAGTACCATTGCAAAGAAACAAAAAATTGCAATCTTGTAAACTTCTCTGTAGGGGGTTTTCACTGTATGTAAGGTCTATATAACTACATCAAGAAATTATTTAAAAGCAAATTATTACAAACAGGAAAGTTTAATTAGTACCAATGTTTATATAGTCTTGATAATGGTAAGATATGTGTTAATTAATCCTTCAAGAGAGCATGTAATACCATCTCATCATTCAATGCTTCCTAGTAATTGTAGTCAATACATGACTGATAACATAAACTGATCAGTTGAAAGTTGACAGTAGAGAAGATCAGTAATGTAATGTAGAGACTAGAGAGTACTCACAGCAGAGGTCTGGAGAGCAATGACTGAAGCGAAGTCATCAGATGTTTTCCTGGCAAATGGAAGGCTTCCTGAGCTACGTAGGCCTGAGAAGTCAGCAAACCCCTTTGCATTTCCCTGAAACACAAACAATAACAACATCCATTTTTTTAAGCACAACCCGGAAAAGAACTGATTAAGAGCAAGAAGAAAACTGGTTACATACAGACCTGAAGAGATGGTTTGGCTACAGAGAAAGTAGCCGAAGAAGCCATTTTAGGCAGCAGCAGTAGAGCAGTTTGTGTAAGGAAAGAAAGCAAAGAGAGAAGAGGTGAGAAAAATATGGTTATAATGTGATCTCAAGTAGAGTAGTGTGCAGGAGGTAATTGGTGGATGTAGTGCTTTTGAGTTTTGAGATGATTGAAAACCCAAGTGAGAGGATCAGATTTTGGATAGCCTCTTGTTCAATGTATGGCTGTGGTTTCTTTTTTTTGTGTGTTATTGTCTGCCTATTCATCTCTAATAGTCTTTCATTTCACATCCCTCTTGTTCCCTCCAACCGTTTTTCAACATTTGGTAAATTTTATCAAAATACAAATACAAATACAAATAGTACCAACTAGATTTATTTTTCATGTAAATTTGATTCACTTCTTTGGTGGGTTCTCCATAGTTACATGCAAATTCGAAAAATAAATATACCCATCACACAAGACTGTCACCCACGAGATACTGCCCGCTCCTTAAAAGGGCACTCGTGGGCTCAAGGCTAATATTCATTTATTTATATCAAATACTAATAAGAAAACTTGAAAATTCACTATCTCGATATTTAATTTTGGTGTACCTAACTTATATGGCGGATTGGCAATTGAGTATGTGGATATAGACTTATAAGCTTTGTGTATAAAAATCGTTAGACAGGATTGTTTATCGATCACATTCATATATTGATGAACAGGGAAAAAATGGGTGCTTGGTGGGATGAATGGTCACTTTTTATTTGGCCTCACTTGTGGTTTTTGGGGTGCTCTATCCTTATTCACAGCCACACGTGATCCTCATCGATCACCACAGGCAACACACGGCTACGATTTTCTACATCTTTGTGGCTATTTTTCATTTTATGATTATCTATTGCAATTTGTATTCTAAGTCCTGTAACAACCATTGATTTGGGTTTACTTAAGTCTTGGATGGGGAAAATTCACAAAGCATTCGTGTTTATCCGCATCAATCAGAGTTGAAGAGTACCAATTCAGACCAACCAAGTAGATATTGTTCATTTTAGGCTTCATACACATGTAAGCTAGTCTTTCATCACAGCTCAAAATATTTTGTATTTCGGATCTCACTCGTCAGCTATGAGCCCACAAAACACAAGCTGGCCAAGCCAGCCAAGGAAGCATGGATACGAATACGGATACGGGATACGGATACAGCACGATACGGGGATACGGTAAATCTCCAAAAACTAGGATACGGATACGGCAGGATACGTCAATTAAAATAATATATATTTATATTTTTTTAAAATAAGAATATATAAAAAGATATTTGATAATTCATTTAAAAATCAAAACATATTCATATCCAATCATCCAAATAAAGCATGTCACATAACAACCTAAGCCATAACAATTTAACATATTACAATATCCAAATTAAGTCGTAACATATTACAAAATTGAAAATCCAAATAAAACATACATCACATAAGTTATAGTAAATTACAAAATCCAAATAATACATAAAATAAACTCATAAAATAGCTACTAAATTCCTAATTAACTTCATTATCATTATTCACGTTGTTAAAGGATCTAAATAATTCGGCAACTAACTCTGGTTCATCAAGTGAAAGGTTTGTAATCTTAAGTATCATGTTATTCTCCATGTCAATGGAATTTAAGCAAAAATTTCTTTACAGTTTCATTTTAACCCCTAAAATTTTGAAATTATAATTTAACCCCATTTTATACTAAAATAATTATAATATTGCCCCAAACGTATCTTCGAAGTATCCCCCAAGTATCCTCGAAGTATCCTCCAAGTATCCCTCAAGTATCCTCTAAGTATCCTCCAGTCAAACTTGTGAAAAAATCAACGGATACGCCATTTGGTGTATCGGATACGCCATTTGGTGTATCGGATATGTATCCTGAAGTATCCGGGAAGTATTGGAACTGGATACGAGTTCGATACGAGTTACCTCCACCAAATGAAGTATCCGTGCTTCCTAGTGGCCAGCCCAATAACCACATTGACAATGAATATTCTAAAACCTAGGTAAGTAAAACCTAGGTAGTCACTAATAAACAACAGGAAGGTAACAAAAAATGATCGTGCCCCATTGATGGACAAATCGAACAATATCCCCATTTTGTGCATATCAGTTACAGTATTTTTGTAACCACAGAGGCGGCACGTTTATATATATATATATATAAACAGTTGCTGTGATTCAAAGCTACAAGAACCAGTCTAGTCTTAATTTATAAAAGTAAAATGCCATGTTAAGTGTTCCATGAAAACAAACGCTGAGAATCCTATTTCTTTATTCACCGTTTGTGCTTATCATGAGAGAGTTTGGCTAAATTGCCATTAACAATAAGGAGACTAGATCAGTTTCAGTTTTTAGATTTCAATCCAAAGGTGTATAATAATTAAGAATTTAAATTTTTTTTAAAAAATTAAAATAGAAAATGACCGACTCTCTCTTACATAACTGTTCAGTAATCATGAGAGACTGCACCTTTTCTTTTGTTTTCACAGCTAATTTTTTCTTTTCAAAATCAACCCACGTGTACGGCTCTCATTCCATCACAACACGCACAAAAAAGCTAATCATATGATTGAATGATTGATATAATTGTTAAACTGATTGTGGGATCCTTGTTGTCATTACTATGACACCAATCAAGATAGAATAATCTAACTAACCAAGCAAAATAATTCTAATTAAAGAGATTTGCACGGATGTTTATATATTCGATTAATAAATATCTCTCTTTTTTTAATAAAAGAAATTCAATTAATAATATATTATGAGAGTATCATTTATACTTTATTTTTTGAAATAATAAAACAAAGACATGATGAATAGCTTAACATGTTTAAAATATTGATAAATTCAATTTGTTAATATTTTTCTTCCTTCATAAGAAAAAGTTTTCAATAATTTCTGGACATTATTGAACAACTTTTTGATGAACTTCGATGATTTCATGAAAAGTATTTTTGACGAAATTAAGGAACAATTCAGATGCTTTATTTCTATTAGAAGATTGACGTTAACAAGGCACAGTTGGGTTCAAAAAAAAATTTGTCACTATTTGGGGCGCTTTTTGTAAGACAGACACCATATTACTAATTTAAGTTTAAAAAACACTTATTTAGGTGACTAGACAAAAATATCCTCTTTTTTTTCTTTTCACTTTGTGTCTTTTTCAAACATTGAGAGAAAACCCGACGGCGCAATAGTCCTAAAGTCGACTAAAATCTGACGGCGAACTCACCGGTGATGGCACTACAGTACTGAAGTCGAAGAGAACTCACCGGCGAACTCAAAAGATAGTGGTAAGTTTTTGATTCTCATGCATTTCTTGATAAGTTTATGTGTGTTTGATGTTGGATGCCATTTTCATCATGTAGATTAGGTTTGATTTGTTGTTCTTGATTATGTTTGTTTGATAAGGTTAGGTTAAGGTTTTAGTTTATGAAAAAAATTGTTTTGAAGATGATGAAGATCTGGGTTTCCGAGCATTTTTGAACTTTTTCCGAGCCTTTTATAATAGTCCCCGAGCTTTTTAAAATGTTACCCGAGCCTTTTCAAGGAAAATTCATAGGTTAATCGGTTTAGAATCTCCAAGCCTTTTTACACTAGATCCGAGCCTTTAAGTGCATTTTCGTGCATTTTCGAGCCTTTTTACACTAAATCTGAGCCTTTTCAACAGTAATCCGAGCTTTTTAATTTTGATTCTCCAAGACTTTTACACAGTTCGAGCCTTTTAATACACAGTTTGAGCCTTTTAATACATATTTCGAGCCTTTTAGACAGTTATCCGAGCTTTTTAATAAGTTATGAATAGATTAGTGAATTTTGATTCTCCAAGACTTTTAAAACAGTTCAAGCCTTTTCATACACTACCCGAGCCTTTTCAAACACTGCCCGAGCCTTTTAATAAAGTGTTCAAACCTTTTCATACACTACCCAAGCATTTTCATACAGTACTTGAGCCTTTTAATGAACTGTTCGAGCATTTTCATACACTGCCTGAGCTTTTTAATACGCTACCTGAGCATTTTTGTTGATTGCGGCAAAAAAAAAAAGGTTGATTGCGGCGTGTAATAAGTTGCCAATACTGGCATGCTTTTAATAAGTTGATTGCGGTGTGTAAATTAAAGCCAATTATAAATAAAACTAGAGGTCGGATCTAGGACCAGTTTGGTACTGCCGTAGCTTTTGAAAAATTCACCGTTAATTGTGCTGGAGAAATAATTTACTAGGCAACTGTTTGGTTAATTCTGCTGTTGAAATTGTTGTGAATTTAAAAGCAGTATTCATGCGTTTGGTGAATTTAACTATTAATTGCTGTCATTTCACATAATGACTAAAACGGATATGAAATGAAACCTTTTCAAGGAAAATTCATAGGTTAATCGGTTAAGAATCTCCAAGCCTTCTTACACTAGATCCAAGCCTTTTCACACTAGATCCGAGCCTTTTCGTGCATTTCCGTGCCTTTCGAACCTTTTTACACTAGATCCGAGCCTTTTCAACGGTAATCCAAGCTTTTTAATTTTGATTCTCCGAGACTTTTACATAGTTCGAGCCTTTTAATATACAATTCGAGCCTTTTAATACATATTTCGAGCCTTTTAAACAGTTATCCAAGCTTTTTAATAATTTATGAATAGATTAGTGAATTTTGATTCTCCGAGACTTTTAAAACAGTTCGAGCCTTTTAATGAATTGTTCGAGCCTTTTCATACACTATCCGAGCCTTTTAATGAAGTGTTCGAGCCTTTTCATAAGCCTTTTCATATAATACCCGAATCTTTTAATGAACTTTCGA
Source organism: Acer campestre (assembly GCA_954870605.1). NCBI lineage: Eukaryota > Viridiplantae > Streptophyta > Magnoliopsida > Sapindales > Sapindaceae > Acer > Acer campestre. The sequence continues at coordinate 7,772,092 of OX940803.1, read as the reverse complement.
GCCTTTTCATACACTGTCCGAGCTTTATAATACACTGCCCGAGCTTTTTTGTTCGAGCCTTTTCATGAACTTATATGTTTTTTTTTTTTTTCTGTGAATATGCAAATGAGGAATCAACTAAAGGATTCGCTTGAAACCCCAACGGGAGAATGGTTCAAAGGAAAAAATATTCAACATGACCATTTCGATGACTTTAGAGATATCAACAACGCACTTGACACCAGAACATCTGAAGATCGAAGACCGACATCGGTATACAGAGTAGTGTTTTGGTCATTTCCTTTAGATGCATCGTGAGATTCAATTTTCGGTGGGATTGTCCATCGGCTACTTTTGCGTGAGTTGCATCACGATGGGTCGGAAGATGAAGTAAGATTTTTGTTAGGTAAGCATTCGGTCCGATTCTAGAAGGTTGACTTCTGTTTAATCACCGGTTTAAAGTTCGGAGTCATTCCCGACACGGCGATGTATGATATGGTAGAGAATGGCATACACGAGCGGTACTTTTAGGGTCGAGACATCAAGTTTGAAGAGCTGAGAGCGGTGCTGCGGATTGATATTTTTGTGGAGCAGTACGATGCAGTGAAGCTGTGCTTATTGTTTATGCTCAACTAGATACTGATGGGGTTGGACGAGAGAGATAAAGTTCCAGTATGACAGTTCCAATACGATTGAATGATTGATATAATTGTTAAACTGGTTGTGGGATCCTTGTTGTCATTACTAAGACACCAATCAAGCTAGAATAATCTAACTAACCAAGCAAAATAATTCTAATTAAAGAGATTTGCATGGATGTTTATATATTCGATTAATAAATATCTCTCTTTTTTTAATAAAAGAAATTCAATTAATAATCTATTATGAGATTATCGTTTGTACTTTATTTTTTGAAATAATAAAACAAAGACATGATGAATAGCTTAACATGTTTAAAATATGGGCAAATTGCACTGAACCCCTTGAGGTTTGGATAAGTTACACTTAGATGGAAAAGTTTTGTTATTATACACTAACACCCCCAAAACTTAAATTTGAATTTAAAAATACCTAAAATGCCCTTAGTTATATTATTTTATACTTTATTTTTTTTTACCTTTTAACCAAAAACTTTATAAACTTTAATAAAATAAAAAAATTAAATAAAATATATGATTCATTAAATAAATAAATAGTTTTTTTTTTAAAAATAAATAAATAGTTTTAAAATAAATAAATTAATAAATACTTTAAAAAATAAAAAAATAGTTTTAAAAAATAAAAAAAAAATAGTTTTAAGATAAATAAATTAATAAAAACTTTAAAAAATTAAAAATAAATAAATAGTTTTAAAAAATCAAATAAATAAATAGTTTTAACAAAATTAAATAAATAAAGGGTTTTAAAAAAAATAAATGAAAAAAATTAAAAACATTAATTTTTTTTTAAAGATATCCATTAATAGGGGAAAAAAAAAACTCTAAATATCCAAACTTTTACGGTAAGGATGATGGTGAGAGAAGCTTCAAGGTTCCCAACACTGGGAGTCTTCTTGCCTTCTTCAACCACTTCATTTAGTGTTGGGAACCTTGAACCTTCTCTCACCATCATCTTTACCATAAAAGTTTGGAATTTAGAGTTTTGCTTGTCCTTATTAATGAATATCCTTAAAAAAAAAAAAAAATTAATGTTTTCAATTTTTTCATTTATTTATTTATTTAAAATATTTATTTATTTGATTTCTTAAAACTATTTATTTATTTTTTTAAAAAAAACTATTTATTTATTTAATGTTTTAAAACTATTTATTTATTTAATTTTTTAAAACTATTTATTTATTTAATGAATCATATCTTTTATTTAATTTTTTTATTTTATTAAAGTTTATAAAGTTTTTAGTTAAAAGGTAAAAAAAATAAAGTATAAAATAATATAACTAAGGACATTTTAGGTATTTTTAAATTCAAATTTAAGTTTTGGGGGTGTTAGTGTATAATAACAAAACTTTTTCATCTAAGTGTAACTTATCCAAACCTCAAGGGGTTCAGTGCAATTTGCCCTTAAAATATTGATAAATTCAATTTGTTAATATTTTTCTTCCTTCATAAGAAAAAGTTTTCAATAATTTCTGGACATTATTGAACAACTTTTTGATGAACTTTGATGATTTCATGAAAAGTATTTTTGACGAAATTAAGGAACAATTCAGATGCTTTATTTCTACTAGAAGATTGACGTTAACAAGGCACAATTTACAGGAAAAAAAAAAAAAAAAGTTGCCAATACTGGAATATTTTTAATAAGTTGATTGCGGTGTAAATTAAAGCCAATTATAAATAAAACTAGAGGTAGGATCTAGGACCAGTTTGGTACTGTCGTAGCTTTTGAAAAATTTACTATTAATTATCCTGGAGAAATAGTTTACTGGGCAACTGTTTGGTTAATTCTACTGTTGAAATCGTCGTGGATTCAAAAGCAGTATTCACGCGTTTGGTAAATTTAACTATTAATTGCTGTCATTTTACATAATGACTAAAACCGATATGAAATGAAATTTTGTTATATTTTACTTGGTTTTCAAATATTTAAAATGTAATATTAGATATAATGATACTTTAAACTATTATTATTATTATTAATTCGACAATATAATATTATAATATACAGTATTCTGCTTTATCGATAAGAAAGAATCATAGCAAACAAAAAAATTATTTTTAAAAAACAAACAGTAAAACGAGAAGTTGTACATAACTTATCTAAAGAGACATGCATGTTTATCTATATACATCATTAATAATAGGGGATGTGATTTAAAATATATATATATAAAATAATTAATTTTTTTTTATTTTTTAAGTATATTTACAGCATAACTTTTTTTTGGTTCTTTACGTCGTATAACACAGTAAGAAGGATTATTTTCATGGAGATATTTTTTTTTTGTTCCTTTAAACAAGATAAAAAGGTAATAGGGATTCATGCAGTCCTAATAAAATTCTTCAACCAAACCTAATAATATTTTTAGATTTTTTTTTTTTTTTCGAGTCTATTAAAATTTCAGAATAAATCTAATTTAAAAAACATATATAATAAAGACAAATAAATTACAAGAAAAGCAGTAACGGTGGTAATAGCCAGAAGGCAATGATATTAACGGTTTATGTTGTTAACTGAGAATGATGAACGTGCTTGTAATATATAAAATTAAACCTGAGATATAATTGTCTTTATGTTAAATCAATAGGGATAGCGGATTCTTTCATAATTACTTTGTAAAAGTAACCCCACATATTTATTCAAATTGCATAACTTCTCAAAAGCAATTCCAAACGGGCCCTAGTGGGATTTAACACATTTTTTCATGCAAAATTTGACTTCGTAAAGTTACAAAGTTTCGTATGAAAAAACGCTCAAATGATATAACATGCATATAAATTGTAAGGGTTCAAAAAAAAATTTGTCACTATTTTGGGCGCTTCTTGTAAGACAGGCACCACATTACTAATTTAAGTTTAAAATGCACCTATTTAGGTGACTAGACAAAAATACCCATTTTTGTCCGTTTGTGTCTTTTTCAAACCTTGAGAGAAAACCTTTGAGAGAGAAAACTCGAGCTTTTCCGAGCCTTTTTGAACTTTTTATGAGCCTTTTTATAACAGTCCCTGAGCTTTTTAAAATGTTACCTGAGCCTTTTCAAGGAAAATTCATAGGTTAATCGGTTTAAAATCTCCGAGCCTTTTTACACTAGATCCGAGCCTTTTCGTGCATTTTCGAGCTTTTTTACACTATATCCGAGCATTTTCAACAGTAATCCGAGCTTTTTAATTTTGATTATCCGAGACTTTTACACAGTTCGAGCCTTTTAATACACAGTTCGAGCCTTTTAATACATATTTTGAGCCTTTTAAACAGTTATCCGAGCTTTTTAATAATGAATAGATTAGTGAATTTTGATTTTCCGAGACTTTGAAAACTGTTCGAGTCTTTTAATACACAATTCGAGCCTTTTAAAGAACTGTTCGAGCCTTTTTATACACTACTCGAGCCTTTTTTTAATGAAGTGTTAGAGTATTTTCATATACTGCCCGAGCCTTTTCATACATTGCTCGAGCCTTTTAATGAAGTGTTCAAGCCTTTTCATACATTACCCGAGCCTTTTCATTTGTTCTCCAAGCCTTTTCAATTAGATTCAAAATTCACACAACCAGGTTAAGGTTTATAAAAGACTCGGAGTTTAACCCCCGAATGCGTCTGCGTAGTGCCACAAAACTAATTATCCAATGAAGTTGCATTGATAATGTTATAATGTTCAACCTCCATTAGAGGTCTGTTATAGAGGAAGGTGAAATAATAAAATATCAGAAAACTTCAAAGTAAGAAAGAGAATGTGTAAAGTAAGGGCAATTTTGGTAGTTCACCATAATAGGTGTCTTTTAAACTTAACTTATTAAAGCAGTGATTTTGTCACCAAATCAGTTCAAAAAAAAATGACATTTTCCACCATTTCCACTAAATTGTAATTGATATATCATTGACTACGTCGACAATTTACATCTATCCCACAATTTACATGCATCTTGTAATTTACATGTAGTTACAAATTACGTACCTCGCAGTTTACATACAGTTACAAATTACATAACTCGCAATTTACATGTAACACAAGTTACATCATTCGAACATAAATACTACAAAAGCTATGATAAATATAGAGTCGGTCCGGTGATAAAACCCTTCACACTTGCACTATGAGGTTACGGGTTTAAGTCCTCCCCCTCTCAAAACAAAACTTATAATTTATGTAATAGTGTAATACTTAAAAATGACTAGGAAGTACAAACAAGTACGAATATAGTTGAAATAGTTGAAGACTTGAAGTGTTACATGGGGTCATTGGGGCGTTATTGCTACCCAAAAAGAAAAATAATAATAAATAAAGAAGAAGAAGAAGAATTTTTGAACATTCAAAGAAGAGTGGAGTTGCATATTTGCTTGCAGAGAAAGCTGTCCCAAACTGCTTTTGCGTTGGTACAACTTCTAATTTTCTAAAGAAAGAAATAGTTTTGGAAAAAAAGCAAAGGCTATTAAACAAATTCCTCTCTTTAGTTGACCTATAAATAGATTGCAAACGGCCCAACAAGTAGTTGCATACAAAGCTGTTTTTGTTTTTAGTACTCTCTGTTTGGATTCTTTTCTGGGTTCTTCTTCTTCTTCTTCTACTTGGAAGTTCTTGTGGCCTCTGTTTTTTATAGTACAGAGTAGTTGCTGAAGAGAAACAATCATGTCAAAAGAAGCTGAGTTAAAGGTGCTAACACAATCCTGATAATGCCCTTTATAGCTTCTTTTTTTTTTTTTTTTCTTGTTTCAACTTTCTTGCTTATTAGGAATTCTAAAAACTTAAAAGTTGATGGATTGATTTCTGTTCCAGAAGATTGAATTGAAGGTTACTGTCAACTGCTGCGACGGTTGCAAGAAGAAAGTTAAGAAGGCTTTACGTGGGATTGAAGGTATAAATCAACCGAGAGGTTTTTCGTTTATTTTTCGTGCTTATAATCAATCACTCGGCTCCAGAGCTTGTTTGTTTTCCATTGCTAATATTAATACGTGGAAACAAACTTGTGATGATCAGGCGTGTTGAAGACGGAAATCGATCCTCTGCAACCTAAAGTGACGGTCTTAGGAAGTGTGGATCCGAAAATTTTAATCAAGAGGCTTCTTAAAGTTGGAAAACAAGCAGAATTCTGGAGCAGTGGGAATCAAAATGCTAGTAAGGAAAAGAAGGAAGTAGTAGTAGACATGCCGGCGAAAAATGAGATGGAAAAATCAAAACCTGAGTGTGAGCAAGCGAAACCTTCGGATTCCTGTGTCAAGACAACTGACAAAATCAAAGAGAGTAACAATGGCAGCGGCGGAGAAGAAAAGGCTTCTAAAAATGACCAGAAAGCTAAGGACGACAAGGATGAAAAAGCTAAGGAAAGCCCTGTGAATTCCTACATTCCTGAAGTAATCAAGACTGATAATCCTATACCCCTGAATCCTCAGGTTCTGGAAATGAATTTCGGAATGTATCCAAACACCACGGTTGGTGGTGCCGGAAATGTCAGGAGTCAGGCTCAGGCTCAGTACTGTTACATGGTCGAGCCATATCCGATTAACGTACCCTACTATGCTATTCCTCCATACCCGGTTCATCCTTTGCCTCATCCAACATGCTGTGGACAGGGATATTTCTGCCATGACAGGCCGGTTTACCAGCCACAATACCAGGCTCCGACAACACAAGTCGGAGATTATTTCAGTGATGAGAACACTGTAGGATGCTCAGTGATGTGAGTGTTGCACCCGCCCCATCGCTAACCCCCTTTTCTCATGGCCCGAAAATGATGACAAAGAAGGGATGATTCATTTTCAATGGCGTTTCCATGGTATTACTATTCATTTTGAAGGAGTTAGCTAATCTTTCTGTAATCTACATAACAAAATTTTGTACCTCCTTTTCTTCAACGGCTACTTTTGATTCTCTACAATCAATTCTAAACTTCTACAGTACTTTGTTGGGGAAAATTACTTGGATTTCTTTTAAAATTTGGTTAAAATACAGACACCCAGTTTGGTTTAACACCAAACTTTTTTTGAATCCGATCGGGTCTAAAAAGTAAGAAAAAATCTATGAAGTAAAAAGTGATTTTGCCTTTAGGTTAAAAATCCCTATTGATCACCTAATATCTTTTTAGTGATGAAAATGTAAACTATATGTTTAATAAAGAAGGGAAATTATCATTCTCCCCTTGTAGTTTGCCGTATTCTCCAGTTTCCCCCCTGTAGTTTTAAAATTCTTCAATTTCCCCCCTTCCATGCATGAGAGGGGGGAAATTAAAAAATTTTGAAACTACAGAGGGGGGGACTAGAGAATACGGCAAAATACAGGAGGGAGAATAATAATTTCCCAATAAAGAACAATAGTATTAGACTATTAGTGTCCCACCAACCTCCCATGAGACGTTTTTACAAGGTTCCCTTTTCCTTTCTTGGCAAATTGACCATCAACAGTGCAGCATATAATTATATATAATTTATCATTATCGTATCATATCATTCAAGAGCACCGTTGTTTTTTTTTTTTTCACATGATTTAAAATATAAAGTGGTGGTCAAGGATTCCCATGAGTTGGTAAACAACATTAGCGGCTCAAATCCATCATTGAAAGAGTTGTAATTGCACCAAATCATTCCAAGATCAGCCTATTGGGTGCTTTATCACAAAAGCAATTAACAAATGGCAAATTTATAGTTAAAGACTACTTGGATCCATCAAGGCAGTTATGCTCAAACCTTTTGACCTTCCAACAACTTAACTTACAAGTTTAAATATAGTACATCAAGCAAAACAATGAAAAGGAGTTCATGTAAGAAACCCTTTCTAATATAGTAATTATACTCCCATGGAAATTTTTCAATATCAATTTAGAATAAATCCAAAATTCAGGAAATAGATTGAAGAGTATAAATCCTGGATTAAATTAAAAGAGGGTCAGTGAGAAGCACCTATGTGACTAAAAACTAAACTGCATCATCAATTAATCGAACTTGTGGATTGCTAAACTAACTCTAATGACAAGATTTGAGTCATGAAACTTGGGGTTAATTGAAAATAAATCGTTATAAGAGTATAGACTATTACCATTCAACTAAACATCATTATGATGTTCTATATTATCTCAGTCAAGATGCAAGATTTAACTACAGGAACCATCAATCAGAACAAATAATGCATCGCGTGATTATCGTCGTGATATGGCACCATTAATCAGATATAATATAGCATCATATGATTCTTTATTTATTTTTCTCATTAGAAACATAAATTTACTATGCATTCTGGAACCAGTATAGGATCAAATGATTCTCATGGTAATATGCATCGCTAGAACCAATCACTAGACAACAAAAGATATTGCAGTCAAAACAGGAACGGAAAAATCCATGAAAACAAAGAACACGAAATGATCCTTTATTCTTGGGAAAACAGAAAAACACTGAAATGGCCATTAAAGAACAATAGTTAAAGAAACATGGAGAAATTCAGAGAGCATGTTTCCTCCAAAAGCAAAAGAAATAGTACCGCCAGCAATGAAATACTACTATCTCTTCCTTTTTCTCTATTTGAATCACTCAGTTTTTTAGGTTATTGTGCCAATGATCATATATCTGAGAGCCAAGATGATGGAAGTGCAAGAGACCAGAAATGGTAGATGAAGTACGATAATATATAGAAAAAGAGGAGCTACTAAGGTCATAGAAAAAGAGGAGCTACTAAGGTCACCAAAATCATATCAAGGCCGGGCACAAGCCAATTTCTATTGCCTTTGCCCTAACCACCTGAACACAGTGGGATGGGGAGCAATCATGGTCATTTATCCACACCAAAACAAATTAGCATAAATCCAGGCCTGGAATCAAGTTTTGTCTAAACTCACTGCAACAAAGCGTTATCAGAAGCTATAAATGCTCAGAATATGAATCAAGGCCAAATATGAATTGGTTCAAGATGAATTCTAATCAACTTGATAAATAATAACCATGGCACCTTTTATACATAGTCCTGCTCATGTTGCATCCACCAAGGACATGGCTCACTATCAAGTTCAGGAAATAAAGTTCCGCCATACTGCTCCATGATGACTATATCCTTTGTTAATCATCATAACCAGTCTCACATTCTTGATCTTGTCCTTTCAGCAGTCTTATCCTTGCACTGCCATGATTTTGCTTTCATTAAATCTTAACATCATATATACCCAAACAATCTCACTTCACGTCTACATCAAATTGATAATATCTCTATATTGCCTGATGTTCAAAAAGGCGCTAGAGGCTAGTCGGGCAGTGGTGCGGCGCATACGGTGCCTAGGTGGCACGGAAGCCGCCCTTAAGTGGAGAATAGGTGTGGAGAAGACAAAGAGAGGAGAAAAGAAAAGAAAAGAGGGGTTGCTAAAGCCAAAAACAACATCGTTTTGGACTTCATAAAACAAAAGCTTAAAATGATGTTGTTTTCGTGGTCTTCTTTTTCAAAAAAAAAAAAACCCTAGGCGGTCAACGCACCTAGTGCCTTTTGACTCTGCCTAGGCTGGCCGATTAGGCCACTTTTTCGAACACTGATATTGCCTCACAGTTCTCTTCCTTTTGTTCACCAACTGAGAAGAAATTTTCTAAACCAGCATTAAGTCCTTCATTAGCCACTTTTGATATTTCTTATAAACAACAAAAAAGGAAAAAAATAAATAAATAAATTATTTTGCCATTCATCTTAGAAACGCTCAATCTGTGTCAAAAAAAAAGGAGAAAAAAGAAACGCTCAATCTTCTCACGAAAATCACGAACAAAAATTAAAACCAATACATATATGCTTGATTAAATCCTAAAATGAGTAAGAGCAATAATCTATAAAGTGATCAATTTAATAAGTTGCTAAAAAAGTTTAGAATATGTTCACCGGAATCTCATAAGTTGCCGAAGCACCTAACTTCTTGTACCTAGATTAATTTCTCTCATACTGCAAATCAAAATAGGAAAAGACTCACGATAAAACAAGAAATAAAGACAACAATATTCAGGCAAAAGACTATATTGATTACTACTCCTAATCAATCAACAATAGTAGGTAGGAATAAAACCCACCTTCAGTTACGATACAAATAATTGTTCAAACAAAATGATTTCTAAATTGACTAACATTCAATGAGAGTGACGATGAGGCAGTCATGATCATACCCTGAGAATCTGAAGCTTGGTCGAGAATGCAATGGCAACCCAATCAGGCTGAGAAGATGACCACTGTAGTTGCTCTATTTCAGCCCCAGCTGTGTATGCTAGAATCGGATCCAATCCACCCTCCACGGGCTGCCCCATCGACGAGAGGTCCCAAATCAAAGCCTGAGAGTCATCACCCGCCGTGCAGATGTGGCAGGAGCTATGTGGGGCCCAGGCGATAGCGTTGACACTAGCCTGGTGCCTCTGCAATTCCACCACCGGAAGCGTCGGAAAACGAATGTCGAGCACCACCACCTTCGCGCTGTCCATGATTATAGTAGCCATGTACCTCGGGTCCTGCTTGTTCCACCCGAGCCGGACCAGCGGCGTGTCCGGCTCCGAGCTCTCGTAGATGATAGTCGAGTGCTCCTTGTCGCGCAAGTCGAAAACCCTAACCGAGCCGTCGGCAGAAACGGAGGCAAAAACTCCGACGCCGCCCCATGCTATGTCGTAGACCTCTTTATCGTGAGCGATGAGCTGAGTGTCCACTGTTTCCCTCTCGATATCCCAAATCGTGCAGGTAGTATCAATGCTCGACGTCCCAATTCGCTTCGGCTCCGCTTCGTTCCAATCAAAAGAGGTCAACGGCCCACAAAACTCGCTGTTCTTGTTGCCGTTCAAGAGGCTCTTGAGCTCCACGCGTCTATCCTCTTCCGATATACGCCAAATGCGTAGGAAATCACTCGAAGTAGCAAGAAGGTCAGGTTTCTGGCACTCCTTGTCGGGGATGAAGATGGTCTTGGTGGGCGGGTACGGGTGATCGAACGAAAGGTTTGGGTCGGATCGAATCTCACCAGTCGAATCATCCAGCTGGACAATTTCGACCCGATTGTTGTACTGCTCGAGGAGGCTAGCTATAGCGAGACGGTACTTCTTATCGCGACGGACACTCCAATTCATGGCGTAGATGTGCCATGGCGACTCGTAGGTGTAGATCTCGGATCTTTTCTGCTGCTCATCCGATCCGTCGAGGTTCGGGTCACTACTAGCCCCCATATTTGCTTCACTTTGGGCGTCACTCTCTCTGTCTCTCTCTCTTTCGTTGTCTGTGTATATAACTATATATATATATATATATACACGTACAGAGAGAGAAAAGGATAAGATTGAAAACAAAAATGGCAAAATTAGCAGTGGAAAGTAGAAACTGGTTGGCGGTCCGCGGATTATTTGGCGGTGATATAAAAAAGGTTAGGTCAAATGAAAGAGAATAAGAAATTTGTCTGAGTCATGATTTTTAAACATTTTATAATGACTTGTTGGCTTTCACCTCCGACGTGTGAAACCTGCATAATATGATAATTTTGGGTTAATTGCACTTACTTACCCTTATTTTATTAAATCTAACAAGATTTTAAAAAATACCCAAAATTAATGCAAACACCCCCTGTCATCAAGTTAATCCGTTAACTTTAACGATTGACTAACTTTGACAATTGGAAAGCCAAATATACCCTTACCACATCTCTCAAATATAAAATAATTTTTTTAATTAAAATTGAAAAATCATTTTTTTTAATAAAAACAAGATAATCTACCTATGGTTGAGCTCCATCGTCGAAGGAAACAAGATTGACGATCTCCTAGTTACTAGAAGAGATCTTTGACGATCTCGGAGATCGATCTTCTGCAGTTTGCAGAGGAAGATTTTCCGCAAATCGAGGATGTTTCCATAGGCGGTCGATATATTATCTTTTTATTATTATTATTTTTCAATTTTTAATTAAAAAATATTTTATGTTTGGGATGATATGGAAGTGGTATATTTGGCCTTCTATAGGTCAAGGTTAGTCAACCGTTAAAGTTAACGGATTGACTTGATGACAATGGGTGTTTGTATTAATTTAGGACATCTTTTTGAAATCTTACTAAATTCAATAAAGTAAGGATAAGTTAGTGCAGTTAACCTGATAATCTTATCTCATCTCCGGATTACGAATTAATTATCTTTTTTAAACTTTTTTTAATAATTATTTTACATTCATATATATATATATATATGTGTGTAAGCTTATTGTTGAATGTTAAGGGGAAAAAAATAAAGTATGTAGCCTTCGGAGGCTATTACTCGATATTTTGAAGGTACGAGCTTCTAAGTCTCTTCTCGGTAGTTACAAAGATGAACAAACATTGTTAGGTGGGCCTGCTAAGGGTTTGCTGGCATGCACCCTTCGATACTTAAGTCAAATGACTATTGTATATAGACACAAAAATCCACAATTAATTTATATCGTCAGGGTGGGCACCGGTAACCTGTAGAACAGACAGAAAAGAAGCGATTTTCGAGCCACAGAGGGTGCTGGTCCCTTTGGGAGACTCTCTGACACTCAAGTTAATATATCATAAGTTAAATTGAATGAGATGGAGAAGAGTTTGAAATGACAAACCATTTTGCTCGATATATCGAATCGAGCTGTTTGCTAATTATCGACTAATTCGATGAGTTGAAGGAGATGTGTCCTAGATTCAACGTCGTTCAATATAGGATTGGGTTGATATTATGTATCGATGAATGTGATGGGTCGATGTCTAGAAGGTTCCTTTACTTAATGTGGATCGAACATGGATTATGTCGATCGACTTTAGATGGCAATTGGGTTGATGCCCTGGTGGGTTCCTTGACTCGACATGGGTCGATAGACTTTAGAGAATGACTAGATCGATCTCTGTTAGGTCATGGAGCAACAATTAATGAATGGAAAGAATTGCGGAGCTTATTGTTAGATCTAAAGCTTTGAGAGCTCAGCCCCCCTTTAGGAATGAGAGGGTGTTGCTTTTTATAGGAGGAAAAGAGTGAGCTAACAAGTATATCACTTAATAGCATTGAAGTGGATGTTATAGAATTGATGGCATTGAAGGAGACGTTAACTTGATGGCATTGAGGGAGACATTATAGACTTGAAGATATTGATGTAGACGTTACAGAAATGATGAAATATTCTCCAACGGTTTAATCTGATCTAAGTTTGACTTTGACTGATGCAAGTCCCTTATTGGGCTTTGACTATTGGGCCATAGGCTTTACTGTGCCTTAGTATTTATACTATTTATTGGGCACTACACTGTATAAATCGAGTGTTTTGTATGGTTGTGTGAATCTTAACTCTTTCAACATGAAGAAGAGCATTTATAACGTCTCTAGGATGCATAGCTGGTGTGGTGTCATAATTCCTATAAGTGTGAGGCGACACTTGGTGAGTGCGTTGCACCATTTGTCCATTGGGTTGCATGCAGAAGAGATGGGACATCTCTCTCTTCGTGTGCATCTTCCAATATGTTCTAGTGGTCGTTGTCTTAGTGCTTTTTTGGAATTGGGATCCCTCATTCGAGCACGAAGCTTTTGTGGGTGTGCATTTTGTCCACATGTCGTTATTTGATTGGGTCATTTTCGGTTTTATTATTTGGTGTCAACAGTTATATTAATTTAAATTTTTTACGTAAATTCAAAATGTTAAATGAATGTAAAATAAAAGTTAAAATGGGAAACCATCTCATATTTCAAGATGAGATTCTGATTTTCCAAATAAAGAAATGTGCACATAGTTAGTGATAGGGTAAAGCGAGTACAACAAATACAAAAGTACTTGTTGAGGATGAATTTGATCGCAATCTGATATATAAAAATAAAGGCTTGAATTTATTTTCTAATGACGTTCGTATCCTTATATATTTCCTTAAACCATTGAGAATAGATGTGTTAGGGTGGCCAAATGTTTGGATGGATTTGATCCAAAGTATTTAACAACTAAATTATTTAACTAAAGTCTTACCATATGTCACCGTCTACTCGAACTTTTACTCACTTGAGTAATTATATTGATCGATTTATGACTCATTATTGTGTTGTCACTTGAGACATGGGTTTTGGGTGACACATGTATGCTTTAATGTGATAAGTGTAATCTTACGTGTTTGTGAAACGACATCTACATTAATGGAGATTGTAGATCTCCTCAAAGTCTTCTATGTTTTTGTAAGAGATTTGAAACAATAATCTCTGTGATCTTCATTAACGAAGATTGCATTTGTCCTTCATTTTTAGAGAATATTTAGAACCAAAACTTAATTAATGGAGTTTCTAGATTTCCTCAAATATAGATGGAGACCTGGTTCTTCATTTTTGGAGGTTTCCAAATACAAGTGCAATGGAAAAATGTACATTGCCCCTTTTCTGTGATTGGGTCAAAGGATTGTCAGTGTTATTATGATATTTTTCAGTTTTAGAGCAATTATGCATATAATTAAGGTAGTGTGTGTAATTGTCCGTAATATTTATATTTTTTGGTTTTTATTATATAAATTATTTTTTATGAAGGGCCCGTTTGGGATAACTTTTACTTTTGGCTTTTGACAGTAGAAGAAGAGAAGTAAAAGCCTGAGCTTTTCGGTTGCTATTTGGATGGTATATTTCAGAAGAGCTTTTGTATCAGGAAGAGCTTTTGAAACTGTTTGGTTGAAACATTTTAAAATCTCTTGTAATCCTGATTTGACCTTTTTACCCTTGAAGAAGAGCTTTTGAGCCCGTTTGGTTGTAACTAATTAAAATCATTTCTAACTATAACATAACATTTTTATGTTAATTGGAATAAATAATAAAAGTACATTTTTTAAAATTAAAAATTTACTTCATAAGGGATAATATAACATTCTTTCTATTATATCTCCTTAAAAAAATATATACTAAAATAAATACATTTGTACATAATAATTTACTACAAATTAAGTACAATAATTGTTCTAAAATAAATCTTAATGATAAAGTAAGAAAATCATTCCCTTTTCATGTACAACTTTTTTTTTTTATTTATAAAACTCTAAGAAATATAAAACTCATTTCAACAGCAAATGAAAAATCATTCCCTTTTCATGTTCAACCTTTTTTTTTTTTTTTTGACTGGTTGAAATACCATTATAGACCACGAAATATTGACAGTGAGCAAGCAATGCAAGAGATTAAAATCATATTAGATAAAATATTATAGAATTGTAGGAAGAGAATAAGTCACGTCTTCTCACTCATGTATTCAAACAACTTGAACAAGTAAAGAGAGTTTGCCTCCTTCAAATCAAAATATTCATCACCTGAAGATTCACCAAGACTAATAAGATAAACCAATCTACCAGTTAATATGTAAGGAACAAATCAGTCCCATTCACTGTTCTTTCCAGTTTATATCGGTCACTCTAAGCTTCAATAACGGTCTCCTCCAGAGAAAAACAGAGCCATACTGCATTGGATTATGAGACCATCGAAGCTGTCACAAACCTTTCTGTGGCTATCCCGTATGCTGTGTGGCACCCCTTGCCATATCATCTTCCACCCATTACCACCCACTTCAAGACTATAGCTATAGTTTTTAGCTTCATTATCATCTCCCATAAACCGCAAGAATGCTATGTAGACAAGAGCAGGTGCCCTACCAAGCTGGAAAGCTTCGAAATGCAAACAGAAGCTCGAAAGAAGCAGCCACCTTCTCCAGTGCAAGACATCTAATGTTACCCAGTTTGTGCCTGCGGGGGCAGCGATTGTGCACCTTGGTCTAGCATCCAGAACACATCGTGTGCGGTGTGCCCATTTGAACACTACAACAAAACAGAACATCAATGGAAAGAATACAAGCAACCAATTACATCGTATACGTTCTCCTAACATTTCTTTCTCAGCAATAGCGTAAGTATCAAAATAGTAATACAAATTAATGTCCAAAAACTAGCCAAATTGCAGAATACAAGATTTGATCAGTCTATAAAGTAATAGATTTCTAGGTTTTCGATGGAAGCACCTCTGAAAGCCTATTTCGTGAACAAAAAAGGGCTTCTAGAAAATAAATATACATTTCATGCAACATGAACTGTTACTTTGTGAGGATGCAGCACATTTGCATGAAGCTCTTAGCTCACTTATATCCATGTTTTGTTATTCAACAACAAAGGGACAAATCGATTAGGTATCAAATTTCGATCCACACAAATCTATTGTTTCTTTTCATTCGCAAAATGAGATTGTAAGACTTGAGGTATCTATTAATATAAAGGAAAAGTATAAAAAATTAAAACCAGCCAACAACTTGCAAATCAAATTTCAAAAACCCAACCACATCTGTTCAATAGAAATCACACATGGGTTTTTCTTTTAGAAAAAAAAAAATCATTAGATAGTTCCAGAGATTAAAATGTTTTATAGAGATTCACAAATGATCCTAATCATATTTAGTCGTTTGTAACAAAGAGCCAAATTATATTAATCAAGTTAAACGATGCATTATATTATTCCAGAAAAATTGAAACCTCCAAGGCTCCAACCGAAAAAGAAAGTAAATCCTCCTATTCTTATCAATTAGTGTACTATTAGAATTCCAAATCATTATGCATACGCATTAGACTCAAATGCTAACCAAATATAAAAATTGGATCATAATCCAAAAACCCAACTCAAAACAAACAAAAAATGGCACTAAAATAGAAACCCACTTCACATGTATAAACCAAATCTGATTCTCATCAATACTAGACCTCCAAATGCAAAATTAACCAAAACCCACTAGCATTTAGAGCAATAAAAATCCACACTCAAATGCCAAACCACCCGAAACCCATTTTCAAACATCCATAAATAAACACATACTCTGTATGTAAAAAATAAAAGAAAAATTCGAAAAATTTTAGAGAAATTTGAGGTCAGTTATTGCACTAATCCAACTTTCCAAATACAAACATTTAGTCAAAAAAGATAAACTACAAAAACTCGAAGCAGTGATGATCATTGAATACTTACTTGGTTGAATGGATTTTTTATGAGCAAAAGACAAGAGTTGATGCTTAGTTCTTCAAAATCGTATCAATGGTGAAGTTTACATGGTGAGAGTTGGTGGGTTTCCATGGAAATTTGGTTGATTGTTTTAAAAACTCAAAACATTGAAAGGATTTGTTGAGATTTTGGATAAAAATCACAGTTAGGGTTCATCTGAAAAAGGGAAAAATCGTGTTTGCATATGTTAGAGCAGTGAGATAGGATACAACTGGAATTATTGATTTGTTATTTATACCTAGAAGGGTAAATATGTCATTATAAAAGTTTCATTAAACCTCATTTTAGCTTCCCTGTTTTTTCTGAAAGCTCTTTTGGCCCAAGCCAGTTGGACTTGGCTTTTGTTAAAAGAGCTTATAATCATGATAAGCACTTATCATGACATAACCAAACAGGCCTGAAAGCTGCTTTTGGACTCCAAAAGAGCTTTTAAGCTCTCAATAAGCTTAGCCAAACAAGGCCGAAGTTATCTAGGAGGTTCAACAAATATCCAAATTTATCAAGAAATTAGATATATTTACTATGAGGTCCAGAATTCATTTCCATTTTCCGGTCCATGCGCTTCTAGTTGTGTTGGGTTCCACTCACCGAGCAATGACCAAACGTCACTACTTGTTGCATTTGTCCGGTGATGCAATCGTCTCTCTATTAACTATTCTCCTTAATTGAATTGAATTTCACTGTATTCTCTGGTTTATTGTATGCCGTCGTCTTTTTATCATCGGCCATGAATGTATGCCTATCGTACACCCCCGAACCTCTTCCCAGTAAACACCCATATTTCATCTCTAACTCTAGATTCAGGTTCGGATCTCAAGAAGCTCTTTTTTTACTCACAAAATGCACCAATTTCAACCAGCTTAAGCTAATCCATGCTAAAATTATCCGCCATGGACTCTCCTCTGATCAATTAGTTGTCAGGAAACTGCTCGAGCTGTGCTCTTCTAATGGAAATTTGGATTACGCCACTCTCGTTTTTCATCAACTTCGCAGCCCTCACGTTTTCACTTGGAATCTAATGATCAGAGCCCTCACTAACAATGGCAGGTCTCACCAAGCTCTGTTGTTGTATAATCTTATGATATGCAAAGGGTTTTCGCCAGATAAGTTCACTTTTCCTTTTGTTATCAAAGCTTGTTTAGCTTCTTTTGATGTCAAGAAAGGAAAAGAGGTCCAGGGTTTTGCTGTGAAAACTGGTTTTTTTGGAGACATGTTCGTGCAGAACACTTTGATGGATCTTTATTTCAAGTGCGGGGATTTGGATGGGGGGCGCCAGGTGTTTGAGAAAATGCCAGCTCGTAATGTGGTTTCGTGGACGACCATGATCGCTGGCCTTGCTGGTTGTGGGGATTTGGATGCTGCACGAGCAGTTTTTGAGCAAATGCAAACGAAGAATGTTGTTTCGTGGACAGCTATGATTAATGCATATGTTAGGAATCAACAGCCTGAGGAGGCATTCGAATTGTTCTGGAAAATGCAGCTTGATAATGTCAGGCCTAATGAGTTTACACTTGTTAGCTTGTTACAAGCATGTAGGCAATTAGAGAGCTTAAAATTGGGTAGCTGGATTCATGACTTTGCTCTTAAAAATGGTTTCAAATTTGGGGTTTTCCTTGGTACTGCACTTATTGACATGTATAGCAAATGTGGTAGTTTGGAAGACGCTAGGAAAGTATTTGATCAAATGCAAGTCAAGAACGTAGCTACTTGGAATGCTATGATCACTAGCTTGGGTGTGCACGGGCATGGAGAGGAAGCTCTTGCTCTTTTTGCAGAGATGAAGAAGGAAAATGTGCAGCCAGATGCTGTCACTTTTGTCGGTGTTTTATGTGCTTGTGTACATACAAATAATGTAAATGATGGTTATAGGTACTTCCACTATATGACTGAACGTTATGGTATCACACCTATTTTGGAACATTATACATGCATGATTGAACTATATAAACGTGCTGAAATGGATGATGAGGTTCAACGATTGCTGAACAGCATGCCAGAGGGGATGTATGAGAATATGGCAGCAGCATTGTTAGGGCCGAGTATCAGCGAGGGTGTAGATATTACGGAGAAAATTGATCATCGCCATGGCAAGGAATCAGACTGCTGGGAAGTAATGACATCCAATTTTCCCCCTTATCAACCTCAGTTCTTCAAGTGGGATGTGGGTTGACTTCAGTGAATGGTTTCATAACCATGGGGAGAGGAACCATACATCGATACACAAAGCCCTGATTCTTACAAGCTTGGCAAGTAAAATAACTCAAGTGTAGATTGAAATGATTACATTTTCTTTTGGTTTATTATCTTTGTTATTATTTTCAATACTATAATGGAGGGAGTGGTTCTAGAATTAAGTATAAATGCATGTGCATACTCTAGGCTATTGTCATTGCTGATCTCAATTCTTGATACCATTATTGATAATGAAGAATGCCAGGATTCTGTACAAGGTACCGACTCAAATTTTCTGATTGAATGTGCTTACACTGGCTTTTTTATTCTTGTATTTTCTTAACAAATGAGCTGACAGAAACCACAGCGAAGTTGAGGCCTTATTAATTGTTAGGTTAAGCTACTTTGATAGTCTTTTAACTTTTAATACTGTTGATGCTACAACTATCCACAGAGATTGAAGTTTATCATAAAATGAAAGCTTTCTTCTTTTAGGTCTGTCCATCAATATTTGAAGTGTTATGGAATTTTCATCCTAGTGTCAGTGTTGGCAAACCTGTGGATGCTGAGTTTTTCTAGTTTGGAAATAGGCGTTATTATCATTTTAAACATTTGTAAGTTTACCAATTTGAGACCATCTTTGTATTGTCTTTTTGATATTTTCTAGTATATTTCAGGTTTTTTTTTTTGTTTTTTTTAATTCCATGGAATGTGTCTATATGGTGATAATCCAATTGACCAGATGTCTTGCAGGGCGGAGGGATCAATTTCCCTCAACGACCTTATAGGGGGATTCAGTTTAATTTGTGTTTGTGTATGAGGTGAGGTGGAATAGGGTAGTGTGCTAAAGTCAAAAGGTTAAAGGAAGATTCCATGGAATTTTTTTACTTTTCCTCTGCTTTACGCTAAAGAGTGAGGTTGAAGTACTGAACCTTCATTGGTCATTGGTTCTCCTAGTCAAAAGAATACATATATATATTAATGTGAAAGCAAAACTAGATACAAAAGACAAGATTTATAAAAGACTAAATGGGGAATAAATTTCTTACACAAAAGATAAAAACATAATTCCATCCCATTGTATTTTAAACTTATATACAGTTTGCAGGCAGTCAATATGAATAGGACCTTTTGGGTGGAAATGCCAAAGAGAACAGGTCATTGCAACTATCGAAATTCTGCTTCCTTCTTAAGTTGTACAGGGATCTTTGCTTTGGCGTTAAGTCACTTGGACAATAGATTGGCAGGTAGTATTTTCATTTTTCTGCTTCTACTTTTCAGAAAGCTGTTGATATTCTATTAAGCTGTCCGTGAGAAACAGAAACTTTGAATGACCAGAAACTATGGATAGGAGGTCTAAGGGTGGTGCCAGAAATTGTTCGGAGAGTCTTCTCTGCCACTATCTGTTCAGGGATGGCTCTGCTCAATATGTTTTCCTTGATTTGGTCGATGAAGGATCCGCCGCAGTGAACCCATCCTTGACTTTTTGTACTGATACAAATATGCATGTATGTGCTTCTTCCAATGGGTTGCTTCTACTGTCAAGTGTGAAGGATAACTTGCTCTGCTATAATCTTTTCAATCTCTTTTCCAAGCAGTCTGTGGTTCTTCCCCAACCCCAGATCACTAGACGAAGTATCAGAACTGGTTTGGCTTTTGACGGTTTTCGTTATCAAGTTGTAAGGATTTTCATCACTGAAGGAGAGAAAGGAAGTATTGCAGAGGCATCTTCATCATCTGCTCCTCCTCCATCTGCCGCTGGTGGTGGCGGTGGTTTTCTTGAAATGGAGATTTTATCATCGGAAACTGGGATATGGAGGCAACAAAGAACCTTAATTCGTCTACCGCCTGATCTTCCCAAGCTTAGCACTACTCCTCTCTTCTCAAACGGAGCAATTCATTGGGAATTTGGTGGATACTTGCTTATTTATAATGTCAACCAAGGCCACTGCAGGCTGATTGAACTGCCAAACTTTTCCCAGATATGGTCTTTGAATTCAATGACTTTTGGGCAGTGCTTGTGGGAATCTGAAGGGCATGTGCACTACTGCTACTCTGATTTTGAAGGAATTCATGCTTGGGTTCTCCTCAACGAACAAGATCACGACTACTATTCCACCTATTACCACTACAATCGTGATAAATTTCAGTGGAAGTTAGCTCACACTGTCTCACACCAAAACTTGGTGTCAAGAAATCCTGAAATCTTTCTCCGCATTAGACAGAGCAACGTTGTTTTTTCGCAATGGCCGCCATTCTTCATATCTCCATCCGCTTACATTGAAAACTCTCAGACAATGTACTTGCGGCTACCTGGAATCATCGCCTCTTACAATCTGAGGACTCAAACCTTGAGGGAAATCTGCAGTTTTGAATTTCCTGACACAAACTTCTTCTGCTGCTTGCTCTTCCCTGTTGTTTTACAAGGAGATTCACAGGTAAGAAAGAGAAAACCAGCTGGGGATGTTGGAAATGTGGTTAGTTTGCCAATAACTATTGATGCACTCCAAAATCCAACAGAATCTAAATGAACTGATGATGTCCAGTTCTGTCATATATTGAAACCCTGAAGGCTGAAGTTATTCAAAACTATTGTGTTTTTTTTTTTTTTTTTTTTTTTTTAAAGGGACTAGAATTACAATTTACAGGAACCATGATTTTTAATTTATTTATATATCAATTTGTGGGCTCTCATAGGTTATCACAAGCACCAAAGTTGTGGTTTAGTTTGTGTCCTTGGTCACTGACTCACTGTTGTTCTGTTTTCCTTAAGTCTCCTCCTGCTTCATGTGATATCATAACTGGCATATTGTTTACATGTATATCACTGACTTGGTCGATTGCATATGCTTGAGCATGGCTACAGCTTGGCCTTCCATTCTTTCAATTGTTTATTGGATTGAATGATAGGTCTCATCTTGGGTCCATTAGACTACCTCCGGACCTAGATATCCTCGAATTACGAAAGTGTTTAATCTGTATAGGTTCCGACAGACTTTTGAACCGTTGGGTTGGGTATCAGATTTCAAGAACAATATAATAAAAAGCACTGGACTGTAGCATCTAGGTAGGAGTAGCTTAGAGTGTTAAAATATTTGGGTAAAGTTTTATCTAAGTAATTAGATTCATGCATATGCTTCTAACGTGTTGTTTGTGCATATCTTGTTAGAATCTGAAATCACGATAACGAGCTAAATTCGAGGAAATTTGACTTCGAATTATTACTTCTTAAAGAATTTTATCTCTGTTTTTTATTTGGACAGAATAGATTTTGACTTGATTTTCGGATCACAAATGGTCTAAAATATTGGTCATATGACTCATATCATATTACTCTCTGAGTCAACTACAAGCAGTGTTGTAAACTTGTAATAGACATCAGATGCCAGTAAGGCAGACTGGCGCCTAACGTTTAGACGGTGAAGCTGAATTAATCAGAACTATATTATTTTGGATTAAAACGGCGTCATTTTAGAAAGAAACGAAAAGAAAAATTACTGGTTGTAGTGAATGGTGTTGACTAGGGGTGGGCACGGTTCGGTTCGGTTCGGTTTTGGCCAAAACCGTATTGAACCAAGTTATATTCGGTTTTTAAAAAGTTGAATCGGTTCGAACCGTATTGAAGGCCAAAACCGAATTGAACCGAACACCCTTTTCTCGGTTCGGTTCGGTTCGGTTCAATTCGGTTTTGGGCCTGTTGGGCCTATTGGGCCCAATTTTTTTTTTTTCATTTCTTTTTTACCTTTTAACATCTATTATTGTAATTGGGCCTTTGGACAACTGATGCAGTCCAAATTTACAACTCATTATTTACATTTTACATAATTAAATTTGTCCACATAATCAACATATAAGCTACCAAATTACAACATATAAGCTACCACATAATCAACATATAAAATGAGATATTTGGCTGAAAGAAGTATAGAACAGATAGGTGTTAGAAAAATTAGGGTTTTTTTTTTTTTTTTTTTAATTTATATATCGGTTCATACGGGTCGGTTCGGTTTTGAAGACTCAAAACCGAACCGGAACCGAATTCAATACGGTTCATTCGGTTCGAACCGAATTGAACCAAACTCAAGTGTAAAACCGAACCAAACACCCTTTTTCGGTTCGGTTCAACTCGGTTCGGTTCGGTTCCGGTTTTTGTGCCCACCCCTAGTGTTGACTCCGTTTAGCCCGTCCAAGAGCCTGACCTTTTGAAAAAGCCGATCAGGCCTTCTTGGCGGCAGCCGGCAAGTCCGCCCATTATCACTATTTCAAATAAAATAAATAGCAAATCAATTTACTGCAACGTCGAGACTCTAGTCCAGCGTTAAACAATCGTTCACTGGCGGGTAAAAATATGGAGAGACGAAACGGTTGAAGATTTCGTCAATCGAGTGGAAAGCAACCAATCAATTTTAGCAGGGATCACGTAATCAACAACACTACAAGACAAAAACATATTAAAAAGTAGTAGAACAACTAGCATTGTCATCGTCACCGCAAACTCAAACTCGACAAATTCGACAAATTCAAAGCCTTTTTTTCTTCTTCTTCTCCTCTCCTCATCCTTCTCATACTCCATTAATGAAGACACTAGGCAGGAGGACTGCGCCTCTTCGATTTAGGTATTTTTTGTTGATTGTTAGTTAGGCTGCTACAAATCTCCTCAACGAATATTCTACGATTACTGTCTTTTTTTTTTTTTTTTTGGTTTTTGAATTTGTCCTTGTCGTTTACGTTTAAGAGTTTTTAAAACTGTTGTATAATTCTTTTCTCACTCCGGGAGTTTTTATTGACTTAGAGGATATTTTCTTTTCTTTTCTACCCAAACAAACAATATCGATATCATCTTGCTCCGCCTATCTGGTTTGGCTTTAGTTTCAATTTATGTATTATTATTTTATTATATAACAAAATGATTTGAAGACGAGCAAACAAATCTTCACTCCAGTCTCTCTTGAATACGAACAGAGGACGATCTTGTCTATTTGTACAAATTATAAATATATATGGTAATAATTGAATTATTATTTTTTAAAAGAATCGTTGAGTTTATCAAAATATAAATATAAAAAAAATGATAAGCATGAATGTGACGACGGGTCGTCACTCACATGTGATTGCTTGTTACAATTATTCATATAAATTACATAGTCCAGGAATAGGACCAGGTGCAACTGCCCACAACAATTCCAAAGCTACCCTGCTTCCAATCTCATCACACCAACTCATAGTCAAACATTCAATATCATCGTCATCGTTGAAATCCAGCAGTCCAATCTCATCTGATTCCGGTGGCGGTGGTGGAAGGGTGATGGCGTCATCAAATGGTTGCAATAATATGACGACCAAAAATTTCTTGAGACACGTTGAGTCGCTCAACAATATTCCGTCCGGCGCCGGCAAGATCTCACAATTGAACGCCGTCATATTGGGTGAATCTCTTGCCTCTGAAGAGAATGATCTCGTCTTCCCAAGCAATGATTTCTCTAATCAGGCTCTCGTTCCTTCTCCACAAAAGGTTGATTTTTTTTATTCTTTTTTGTGCATTTTTAGTCTGCAATCAAAGTCTCAGCTTTTTTTTGTTTTTTGTGTTCGATATGATCAGTATTTGGAAATGTATAAGAGATCGATCGAGGATCCATCTGGTTTCTGGTCCGATATCGCCTCAGAGTTTTATTGGAAGAAGAAATGGGACGAACCAGTCTGCTCTGAGAATCTTGATGTCAGCAAAGGCAATATCAACATTGAGGTACTGCTTTTACTTGTTTAACTTTTCAAAAAGTTGAATTAAGAAATAAAATAAAATGGAGTTTATGTTTTGATTAGAAAACTTTTCTCCAACTGCATTTTCTCAGTGGTTCAAGGGTGGTATCACCAATATTTCGTACAATTGTTTGGACCGAAACATTGAAGCTGGATTGGGTGATAAAATCGCGATTTACTGGGAAGGCAATGAGCTTGGTGTTGATGCCACTCTAACATATTCTCAACTGCTTCAACAAGTTTGCCAGGTCTGACACATATACTCATTTTTGTCATTTCAAATATTGATTAATAAATTAAGTGATGGAATCTAAATGGATTTTAGGAACCAATGCAAATGTTGATTTTATGTTTTCTTCTCTACAGCTTGCAAATTATTTAAAAGATATTGGTGTTAAAAAGGGTGATGCTGTTGTAGTTTACTTGCCCATGCTAATGGAACTCCCTATCACTATGCTTGCTTGTGCTCGCATTGGTGCAGTTCACTCGGTAATTGATGGTTTTGTCCTTCGCCCTGCCTATGTTTTTTTCCCTTGTGTAGGAATTTAATTAGCTATTAGCTTTTCCATGTCTTCAGGTTGTGTTTGCCGGATTCTCTGCAGAATCTCTTTCTCAGAGAATCATGGACTGCAAACCGAAAGCTGTAATTACCTGTAATGCTGTTAAGAGAGGTCCTAAGGTCCTCAACCTCAAAGAAATAGTTGATGCTGGCCTCACTGAATGTGCAAAGAATGGAATCTCTGTTGGTGGGTATATTGAAGTAATTGCTTTCTTATTTAAACTTGACTTAACATCTACTGTCATTCCACTTACCTGCATTTATGACTTGCTGGCTTCTTTTGGTCTCAAATCCGTCTGACTTGCCTGAGTAAATAACCATAGCGACTAATCTGTATATTAATTACAGTAACCCATCATTACACATTAATTTGTTGTTATAATTTTCACTCTCCCAATAAGTGCTCATCTTCTTTTCATTCTGCGCAGATGTGTGCTTAACATATGAAAACCAATTGGCCGCGAATAGGGAAAGCACTAAATGGCAGGAAGGAAGAGACATATGGTGGCAGGTTGGTATATAGGCATATAGCATGTCACTCCCTATGAATGTTTGAATGCTTTCATCTATGATATTCTTATTCTATTTTGCGACTTATGTGCATCAGCATCTTCAGGGTATTCCAGCATTGCAGTAAAATAATTCTCTGTGTTTTTTTAAAATTTAAAATAGTGGTATACCCTTATTTAATTGATAAAGATCTTTAATTTAGGTAACTATCTTTTGGTCTGTTGACAAGTGATGAGTGTATTCCAGGATGTTGTCCCTAAGTATCCAACTACTTGTGAAGTAGAGTGGGTTGATGCAGAAGATCCTCTTTTCCTGCTCTATACTAGTGGAAGCACAGGAAAACCAAAGGTACCTTTGCCTCTTAGTTTAAGTCAAAAAAATTTCCTGTTTTGCCTCTTTAGTTTGTTCTAATATCAATTTTTGAAAGGGTGTTCTCCATACAACTGGAGGATATATGGTGTACACCGCAACAACATTCAAGTATGCTTTTGATTATAAACCATCTGATGTCTACTGGTAATATACCATTTAAACTTATCCTTAATGTTGTAACTTTCTCAATTCAAAGTTGCTGTAATTTATTGATATGCATCTTAAGAAAAGCTGTTTTCCCTGCCAACAGGTGTACAGCTGACTGTGGTTGGATTACTGGGCACAGCTATGTCACTTATGGACCCATGCTCAATGGAGCTACCAATATTGTTTTTGAAGGGGTAATGGATAGAGAACTTGAAAAGTAGCTTAATAAAAATGCAGACTTGAGATGTGAAAATAGATACATCCCCAGGAAGTACATAGGTCATTTGAATAAACTGGCAATTTTTCACTTATATGAGCTAGCATGCATATTTAAGATCTAAATTATTTATATCTTCTTAAAAATCCAATAGTCATTATAATGTTTTTTCTGAAGTATAGTATCCATTTCGTTTTTTCGTTCAACATTCAAAGTTGAGGTGATTATTCATAGACAATTAAACCATAAGAGTCTGCTAGAATTTAAATTACATGGTTTGGTCTTAAATTGCAATCCACTTGGAGTTAAGTGGCACCATTTATAGCAATATACCATTGTGTTATCTGCAGGTTCCAAATTACCCTGATTCTGGACGCTGTTGGGACATTGTTGACAAATACAAGGTGACAATATTTTATACTGCGCCTACATTGGTACGGTCTCTGATGCGTGATGGCAATGAGGTACGATGTTTCTCCAACCTTACATGTAATTTTCTGGTTTTAAACGTTTTCAGAATTGCTGTTTCTCAAGACAAGATGACTACTCAATAAGGCCTGAGTTAGGTGGAATAGGCTTAAAAAGTCTTATTTGCCATTTGCTTGATCTATGTTCATACTAACTTTTGATAGTCTCCGCGCAAACAATGTCCTCTCAGCATTTGTTCATTACCAAAATTTTAGTTCTCTAAAGATTAAACGAATTGGACATGAAGGTGTTTTTAAATGTATTACTGTTTTGATTTATTTTGTCATGAAGGGTTTCATGCATAATTCATGAACCTTATTCATATGTCTTTCTAGTTCTGAGATGGTTTTTCTTGTATATTTTTTCTACTTGTATTCGACCAGTTCAGTGTTCTCTTAATGAATTTTATCTATAAAAAACTAAATCCACATAATTTGTAATCTGATTATATTATTTTTGTAGGAATGATGTCAAAGCGGTGATTAATTACATTGTTCATCTATTTATGTTTAGAGAGAGGGGTAGAGAACTGAAGCCAAGAGCTTTTGTGAAGTTAAATTTCAGTGTCATATTCATTTCATTTCTTGATTTTGCAGTATGTTACCCGCTACTCTCGCAAGTCCTTACGGGTCCTTGGAAGTGTAGGCGAGCCAATTAATCCAAGTGCATGGAGGTTTTTATCTCTTATTTTATTTTCTTATGCAGAAGTCCATGTTTGTATACATATATCTCTTCCAAAGCATTTCTTGTTTACCTTCTCCTGATTCTTGCAGGTGGTTTTTCAATGTAGTTGGAGATTCAAGGTGTCCTATTTCTGACACTTGGTGGCAAACTGAAACTGGTGGCTTCTTGGTAATTTTATCTTTTTTCTCTATGTTTCCTATAATTTGGTAGCATTCATTGGGTGTATTTTCTAGAACAAATATGTGATAACCTGGTGAGTTCTTACTGATGTATATACACATTGCCTTTGCTCTGCCATAATTCAATTAATGATATTTTCACTCCTAATATCTGGCAGATTACTCCATTACCTGGTGCCTGGCCACAGAAACCTGGTTCTGCTACTTTTCCTTTCTTTGGTGTTCAGGTCTGCGAGGAAAAACTTGTATATTGATGTCACCATAAAATATATCAGTTTTGTTCTTTGCATTAATCTTTTGCCTCTGTTCATCATTGTCTTCTTTGGCTGTAATTGCAGCCAGTCATAGTAGATGAGAAGGGTGTTGAGATTGAAGGCGAGTGCAGTGGATATCTCTGCGTGAAAGCTTCATGGCCTGGTGCATTTCGGACTCTTTACGGTGACCATGAAAGATATGAAACCACATACTTTAAACCATTTACAGGATATTATTTCAGTGGTGATGGCTGCAGCAGGTAAGCTCCTAATGTTAAAGCGTTGTTTATCCATTAACCGTTATGTTATGTGACCTCTTTTAAGAAACACTCTGATGGACTTTAATATAAACCTCTGATGACGTTCTTCCTATCAAGGAAGTTAATATTTCTTTGTTAGCTGGGATCCAAATGTCTGTGATGACTAGTAAAGCTAATTGTTCTATGTTCCAGGGACAAGGATGGATATCACTGGCTCACTGGACGAGTTGACGATGTTATCAATGTTAGGTACCTATTTAATTTCATTAGCTTTTTCAGTTGTCTTCCCATTTATATTGAACAAGCATTTGAGACAATGATACACTTAAGTACCCAGTGATAATTAACCAAGGGATTTCTACTCATTCCAGTAAACTAAGGAGTCTTTCACTCATAATAAGTCACACATATCTAAATTTCTTAGCATTATGTTCTGTGCAATTTTTGTTGCCTTTGCATGATATCTTTTAATGTGTGCAGTGGACATCGTATTGGCACTGCAGAAGTGGAATCTGCTCTAGTTTCTCATCCCCAATGTGCAGAAGCTGCTGTAGTTGGTGTTGAGCATGAGGTATACTCTTGAACACGTGTGAGACTGAGACAGATAAAAAGGTGGGCTGCTAATTGACAATCATCTTCTTGTTTTGGTTTTTTCCATTAGGTGAAAGGGCAGGGCATATATGCATTTGTTACCCTTGTAGAGGGGGTTCCTTATAGTGAAGAACTTCGGAAGAGCCTGATACTTGCAGTGAGAAAACAGGTTTGTGTTTAATACAATGGTCTCCTTAGTAAAATGGCAAGTCCTTTAATATATTTTGTCCAATTTTTTTTTTAAAGTAATCAAAATTTAAACCAAATCCCTCCCAACCCTGATGTGACCAGTATTTGATCTCAGGACTTGTAGATAGAGACTTTACCAGCTGAACTAGCTAGTACCCACAAACAAACCTTTCAATTGCATAGTGAATGTAGTTCAGAGTATTGATCAAATACTTTATACCTTTACATAATTGGTACCCTAGGAAGTTATTTCTGCTATTTTTGGAAATTGCTAAAGTGGGTGATGACACTGAAATATACTTTTTCAGAAGCCTCATCGATGAAGATTCTATCATCTTAAGAACTTTAAGAGAAAACCCCCCACCCCCATGTCAAAATAGACCAAAACAATTATCATTGCCAGGAAATATGGTATATCATCTTCTAGGAACTCTACCTATGCAAATGGAAAACTGTAACAGATAGCATATCCTATGTCCTCAGAGAAATCGTTAAAATTTCAGTTGAAATAATGAATTATTCATAGGAGTTCATGTCTTAACAAATATATCTTGGACAATATCAACCAAAATCTTTTTATGGATAAATATTGGCTGCAGCGCACAGATTGTAGATTGGACAGTGCAAATATTATGGCAAAAGAAAGATTAACTGATTTTTCGTGGCTGAGCCAGCACAGATCCTTTCATGTAGATTCGCTGAGAATCAGCTGTCAGCTTTATACACACACACACACACACACACTCCCTCCTTGACCTTCGTATCAATGGAGTTGCATGTTGTAGAGATCAATGCATATATATATATATATACAGTTCATCTAGTAATTGTACACTAAAGCTTTTATCTTTGTTCCACGTTCAGATTGGAGCATTTGCAGCACCCGACAGAATCCATTGGGCCCCTGGTCTTCCAAAAACAAGAAGTGGAAAGATAATGAGGAGGATTCTGAGGAAAATTGCTTCAAGGCAATTAGATGAGCTGGGAGACATTAGCACTCTTGCAGATCCAGGTGTTGTTGATCAACTTATCGCACTTGCTGATACTTGATGCTCCTTCCTAATTTGTACTGTGGTAGGTCTTCCCCAAGGACATCCTTGAGTTTAGATACTGCCATACCGGAAGTTAGTTTAAGCAACCGCTCCCTCCTTTTAGTTCACTTACATCTGGCCCTCTTTCGAACCTCCTCATTCCTCTTTGTGCATCTAGAAAATAATGCTGGCCAGTTCTTAGGTTCTCTATTTATTTTACTACTAGCGTACTTGCGAAATTCTCAGTACATTAATGTTCTTTAAGTTGACAGAAACTTGTATAATTACATTTCTTTTGAAAATAATAGAAATGGGTTTGAGTATATTATAAAAACAGTCTTGGTTGGGCCTTCTTTTTGTCAATATGCAATTTCACATCAGTAGAGCTTTTCTGAAGTAACTGGTCGAGGATTTTTGAAGTCCATTGTTGAAATTTATCAAAATCGTAACTTTTCACGTCGGCATGCATCATTTTTTATGAACTTTAGTCTTCTAGTGAATTCTCATTAGAAGAAGAAAATTCCATGACAAAAAATGCCGATAGGAATAATGAGATTCAATAAACTTGAGTTTTCCTATAGAAATGGGACAGAAGAATTCGAACGAATCAAATTACAAATGGAACATGAAAGAGTTGCAAGGGAAGGGAGTGAGAGTTGTTCAATGTAGGTTTCTCAAAGAGGATTAATATCTGAGGCGACATTCAGGTCGCATCATTGATTCAGTAAAAGATATAACGAGGCACCTGAACTATTTTCATGGTGATGCCTCAGCGAGCATAGATTAAAATCTGTGTCCAAATTAAAAGGGCATCATAACACAAGGATAATCAAAATTTCACAACAATGATAACAAACATAGTATTTCAAGACAGTGAAATGAGTTCTTGAATATAATTGAAGCATGCATACAGTTTTGCCGGGCTAAATGACTATACTTGATACCATTTCTTGTCTTTCTTCCCCGACTAAACTCATCTAATTGTTCTCTACTGTAACAAACTCAAAGCAATGGCAACACCTTGATTTCTTATAAGAAATCTCAAAACTCCAATTGAGGATCAGGAGAGTCAAATGAGAAAACTAAACATATAAAAGTTGGATTCAACAAAGCAATTTGTATGATCACCTAAAATAGGAAATAGTCAGAGCAGTATATCATCAACTATCACACGTTCTCCTGGATTTAGCAGTAAGCATTTGCTCTAGTCAGAATCGTCGTAGACTCCTCCATCATCAGATAACTCATCGAATGATCTTATGTCAAGCTGGTAGCGAAGTATGCCTCCAATTCCACCAAACCCTCGGCAAAATTGAGACCCCTCCTGGGACTTGTTGGTGACAAATTCAAGTGTGCAACCAAACTTTTTGTACTCATTGGCAAACCACTCGAGTAAAGACAGCTTTTCCTGAACTTCCAACTCTGCATTTGTTGTTGGATCTCTGAAGTTGCTCTGATCAGATTCTTGATCCTTGTTCAAGTGCTTTATAATGATTTCACCTGTGTTGCCGTCTTTCAAGATATACCTACTGATATCAAGATTTTCCCACACAATAAGGATTTCTACAGCACCCATTTCCAGAGCCTTCAATGTGTCATCTACACCAAAGACATATTTTCCAGTATCCTGGCTGATCTCCTCAAAGTACTTCCCAATCAAACGTTTTTCTTGTATGAACTTTACATTTGATAGGATTTCAGCTGACAGCTCAATAGCTTGGTTAAAACCATTTTCCCCACCATAAGAAACATCAACAACATTCAATATCTTGGCTTGTAAACGAGGATCAAACATATCTGATTGACTAAGCTCAGTCTTGAAATCAGCTGAACCAGCAAGTATCAGCCCAGCAACATTGGGCTGACTGGTAGCAGGATTGATATAGAATTGTGTAGCAAGCTCTGCAGTCTTCCTCACATAGTTGTGCCGTTTCTCCATTCGAAGACGAGCAAAACGGAGAGCGGACTGTCCTCCTCTTCCGTGCTTCTTAGGTAGATCAACAGTGAATTTATGAAGCACCTCTCTTGTGTTTCCACTTAACGTGCCAAATAGGGTGCCATTCCCATCCATGACGATAAAACCAAACTTATCATCAGATTCCAAGAGTTCGTTCAATGCTTCTGTGTGAAACTTGTTATCACAGAGGTACAACGATGCATTTATAGGCTTGAATGGCTCAAAATCAATTGTTACTTTCTTTTCCTTTCCCTCATCAGTAACAACTGTTCCAGTATAGAGCACCAGCCCATTTGGAGGAACCTTGTTATAAAGCTTCAACCTCTGTTGAGCAGAAGTAATGGCACCCAAAACAGACTGACGGTTGACCCGACT
Organism: Acer campestre; assembly: GCA_954870605.1. Lineage (NCBI taxonomy): Eukaryota > Viridiplantae > Streptophyta > Magnoliopsida > Sapindales > Sapindaceae > Acer > Acer campestre. The sequence goes on along the minus strand of OX940803.1, from coordinate 7,739,770 downwards.
TTTAATGTTTGAAGCGGTTCCATATTCATCACCCAACATCTTTGTGACCCGAGAAATTTGATCACGCGGAGGCATTATAAGGGATATCATGCTGGTACCATTGCCTCTAGCAGATTCCAATGCCTTGATCAACTTTTTGATTTTCCATATCTCAATATTTTTATCTGTCTCATGAGCATCTGCCATTGTGGATACTGATTGACACTACAAAAATAGTGATACTGAAAAAAGAGGAGGAACAAACACTTATAAAAATGAAGCTAAAATACGTGGAAAATAGTAAAATCGCATTATCAACGACAAAATGCTACTATACGGAGACGAATACAATCTGCATATGAAAAATAATATATGTAGCTTATCTTCGGCAGAAACAGAAACATTCAACTCTGCATGAATAGACAGTAAGTTTCAGAAGTAAATGTAGATGTTTCACGTCCCATATCCAGCATAAAAATATGATAAACAGTGAGTAGCATGAAGAAATCTATGTTACATGTACTACAACTCTAACATGTGACAAATAAGATGTACCTAATCAAAAGCTTAGCAAATCTCAAACTGAGTTTAATCCACATTTTAAAATTAACTATCTTATGGATGATGTTGGTATCAAGGGATACAATTAAACATCCCTAGGAGGCTACTGCATGAAGCACCACCAAAGTAGATCTAATCCACATCATAGATGATCATATTATCCCTTAAGAGTTAAGACCTTAAAGCAAACCCACCCATTCATTTCATTCCGGAATCAAATGAAGAACCTACTCCCTGCCAGCATTAAATTGCCATTCATGGAGGGCAAATAAACTCTAACTACCTACCCGATCCAAAACCCACAAGCTTAGCGAATCCATGTTACACCAGCTCAATAGGCCCTTTTTGTACAGTTATCACTTATCATCAAAAACTTAAGAAATCTAACATCAAGTGTCCAACAGGAAATTATTTTCATAGAGTACAATAACTAGCCAAAATAACCCATTACAGCCTAATAGCTTAAAATTTACTCAACACCTCTATTAGAGAATAAGCTTGACATCATCAACACTTGAAGACCATGTACAAGCAAAGTGCAAAGAATACAAGTCAACATGAGAATCATGTTAATACCAACTCAGTGAAAGAATAATCAGAAACTCATCTTGATTCAATTTATCCAGACCCCGAAAACATAGACAAACATTCCACTACACTCTTACTTGAAGAAAGCAACCAAAGTTCACGACTAACCAAATCTATCCATAAACAACGATTAAGGATGGAAGATCTAAAACATATCTATCACGTAATACGACAAATTCGCTTCCACAACCCGATCCTTGATTGGATTGGAGCTTACAGATGCATAATGAAAACCACACACATGTACAAAAATTAGATGCATATACGTACCAAACAAATCCGAAAACAATCAAGTTAAAGAAGAAAAAGAAGAGCCTAGATTCGTGGAAAGAATCAGTAGAAAGTTGAAATCGATTAACATAGAGAGAGAGAGAGAGAGAGAGAGAGTTGAAGTGATAAATTGATAATAGAGCAGATATAGATAGTTTAGGATCGATAAACAAGGCGATAAAAGAAGCATACCTCTGCGGCGGTTGTGTTGTGATCGGCGAGTCTGGGGTTGGGTCTGTCACTGATGTAGGTGGTGGAGGTAGAGAGAATCCTAGGGTTTTCAAGAGTACAGACAGGATATGCTCTTGTAGTCTTGTTGGACTTTTCGGACCCACACTACACTACTACTGCTGCTGCTGCTGCTACTATCATTTTCTTTTCTTTTTTTCCTCTATAATTTAAAAATGATTATTATTAATTTTTTTGTTGGAAAATTTGTCTGAAAGTTCATTGAATTGAATTTGTTTAGAGATTTAATAGGAGTTATGATAGCGATTAGCAGGCTTTATTTTTATTAAAAATTAAAATTAGTAAGAAAAAATAGACAGATTTTCTAATATAATTGTGCAAATTATGTGTCTGATTTATTTTAGGATGGTCCGTTGGAAAAATGAAAAAGAGATTACAAGAATATTTGGATAGTTTGATCTTTACATACTATTTATCTAAATTCATAATCTATTTTCTTTCTGTAAATATAAATTGAATTATAAACACTAATAATCTCCACTCCACCTCATAAAACTTCCTTATTTAATTTAATTTATTTTAAAAATATATGCAATCATAAAATAAATAAATAAATATATATATATATATTTTGATATGAGATATATTTCTTAGACTCTATCAATGAATTTACAGATCAAGGCATGTACCCTTTACCTAAATTTTAAATAATAACAATTCAAATATATATATATATTAAATATAATAATTCAAATATTAATATATATACACATGTTTTGTTAAAAATAAAATCACATTTAAGTTTTTTTTTTTTTTTTTTTTTTTTGATAACCACATAACAACAAACCAAGAACAAGAATACAGAACAAAAAGAAACGCCTTAAACAGGCCTATCTAACTGAACTGCTCTTCTAACACAAGGAGGAAATTCTTCCATCCAGAAAAGGTCTTCCACGACCACCAAACCATTCTTCGCAAGACCATGAGCAACACAATTAGCCACTCTAGGAACAAAGTTTACAGCAGAAATATTGAGAGAAGAGATCAGACTTGAAATTTCCGCAAGAATATTACCACAAGGAGAATCCAAATGACTACCATTATTGATCCACTTCACAACAACTGCAGCATCAGATTCAAGCACACAAGGAAATAAACCACAATCTCTGCTAAAAATTAAACCTTTAAGAATCGCCATAAGTTCCGCCACTTTTGCATCATAACAAGCAGCCACAGTCAGAGAACAAGAAGCCAAATCTCAAATCATAATAGTTCAAATTTAATTAACATATTCAGAAAAAAAAATTAAAAAATTTCACATATAGAATTCAGTTTGCAAATAAAAAATAACAAAAAAAATTATTATTATTATTTTATTTAGATTTCATCAGCAATCCAAACATATCTTTAAAAACTTAATTCATTTAGAAAATCTCCCAGCTTTTGCAAAGTCATAAACAATTTGTCTCATCAGACATTCACAATAATGGATATCAATACAATTACCCAATATATGCTAAGAATAGGATGTAAAACAAATCAAGAATATATATATATATATATATTTTCATTTTTGTGAAACTAAGAAATCCTCGAATAAGAATTGAACCTGGAAAAAAGGCAATGCTTTCAATAATCGGTAAGATTTCTATTGACCAATATAAACCTTATAACAATAAGCCAATTTGAGACATATTTTTAGTATGTAAAAATTATCTCATCTCCGGACTCTGGCCACGCCCTTGCAGATATTTTCGAGCTGAATAAATAATCTAACCTAAACATTAGGGTTTCTAACAAAATTGGGAACATTATACTGTACAGATTAGTATGGGGACGTTACTCAAATGGGACGCCTGGGAGAATTGTCCAAGCTTGAAAGGAAGCCATCAATTTACAACATAGTAGAAACTGCCGTCAGTGAAGTTGAGAGAGGACTGCTATAGACGGTAATCAAGTCAAATTTGGGATATTGCGATGGCCATCCGCGAATTCTCGAATTAGACGCTTTAGAACTCGACCCCCTTTCCCTTGCATATGCCCATAATTGCTCTTTCCTCCATTGCAGCTCTTGCTCTCAAGATAATCTGTAGCTGCACCAGCAAGGGAATCTAACCAAACTGGCACAATAGTTTCTGCTTCTCCCTGCTTTAGATACTCTGCTGGAAGAACCTGGACCTGGTATCGCCAGACTATTTAGATAATTCAAATTAAAGACGGAAAACATGGAACATGCTTGGTATCACCGGACTATTTAGATAATTCAAATTGAAGACGGAAAACATGGAATATGCTTGCTTAACTCTAACCACGCTTAAAACCATAGGATAACTGGTCTATTTAGCTAAGCATTGAAACGCAGCCGGTAGCTTATCACACACAAGCATGGACATACATACAAAAATAAAAAAACAATTGTGGGGCAGTTGGGAGAGAGAGAGAGAGACCGCTGAAATTAGCCATCCATGCAAAGATCCCCAACAAAGAATAGTCTTTGCGCTTGTTCTTTCACTTAAAGTGCAAATTCCTGCCAATTGTTGCAAGATTGTTGCACACTTGTGAACCTATCATGAAGAGAAGCAGCAATAAATCCTTGGGCTTCAATAAATGATAATCTTTTGCTCATTAAATAATTCTACTGATAGCAGTTTAAATAAGTAATAATAAATGGGTCTGAAGTTGCTTCCGGAAGCACTAATCTCCAAATCTGAAAATGATCACAGGAATTCATAACTTGAAACATGCATTTTTTTTTTTAAAGTCAGAAAATTCAAGTTGAGTTATGCTAGTTAAAATAGATCATATTCCATAGGTGAGATATTTGGTTGAAGATAACAAAAGTGTGAAACTGCAATTCCTTACCCTAACTACCTTTTCAATTATAATTATAATTTCCATTGCTAAATTGAAACCCCAAGCATGCGATCCTTTCCATAAAATGTAGGCAACTCGAATTTGTGATAACGTCTTTTGAAGAAATATACCATCTCTTGTTTGATGTTAGCACCATAGTCCATTAAGTAAATTGCGGTTATTTAAAGGTCAAAACATACAACATCATTATATGAAATCTTAATATATATCCTACTCATTTATATTCTAAACAACTGTACACACATGCATATTTATATATTTGAAGTTTAGAGGCGTAGCATTTACCCGTGACATAGCTGAAACACCAAGTAAAGCATACACCACATTAGATACAAGTCCCTCACCACTGTGGGATATGACCTGAATTGCCATAGCACTAAATGACCCTTCTGGAATACAAGCCAGGGACCCCAATAAAGCGGCCAGGCTTTCCTCTAAGAAACCTTGAATCAGCAGAATTTATAGTCAAAATCATTATAATGATACAAATGAATGTCCCAAAAATTCAGAAAGAAGCATCAAAAACATACATTAGAATATCAAGAAAAGTGTGACAGGAGCACTAACTTCATGAATAACTACATAAATCCCACTTTCATGAAGTCTAGTCATTTTTTAGTAAACTGCTAGTACATTAGCCACACCAAATGTAAGCTCATTCATAATTTTCTTAGGTTCTCACAATAAAACTATTCCGTTTGTCAGAGATCAGTCATATGGTAAAAGTTCCTTTAAACTTAACTGAGGGATCCATGGGAAAAAAAATTTGAAGTGTGACCTCAAAGATGATTGAGTTATCACTAATAAAGGAACAGGAGATCAAACTTCACATATAATCCAAAGTAAGGAGAAACATTTTATTGCATAGATTTTAAGGTTTCAACTACTAAGCATGTCTCATATATGTATCTGTCTCACATATAATGCACGATTTGTATGTCAGAGACTCAGAATGACATTGCTACAACATAAAACATTTAATAGTGCCACCATCTCTCAATGATTTCTAATATAGGGTGGAAGGTGGGGTGGAGGGTATATCAATTTCCTGCTCCAATTGTAGAGATCTGTAGACAAAAAGACAGAATACGCAATAAATTCTTCATACTTACAAGATAAATATGACATTGCTGCTAGTGCTGCTCCCCGATGCATAGCAGTGCAGCAAATAGCTGCCTTTTGGAATGAAACTTCAAGAAGGGCACCGGATGCGGCCAATAGTTCCTGAATTACATCACATATCCAGAAAAGACGGTCAATTTATTTCCCTGTAGTAGTTAAGTTTTAAATCTAATCTCTAGAAAAGTGGAAAGATTAAAAGGAAAACACGATCAATAACGATGAAAGGTACTAAACCTTACGAGAGCTACGAACAAAAGTGGATGCAAAATTTGTGTAGGCTTCCACTAAATCAGGTTCTTGGTCACATATATATGAAGAATTAAGAGCCACTACTGATGCTGCTTGTGTAAATCTTTCGAAAGTGGTCACAAGCAAAGCTCCGTACTCCTCCTTGTGACCAAATTCTTCAATGACAATGGAAGCTGACATATTTTTGACATGCCCAAAAGCATTAGGAAATAAAGGATAAAAGAAAAAGAAAATGAAAGTCCTGTTATTACTCTGACTACTTCCTGCTAAAGCATGGCATAGTGCAATTAAGAAACAAAAAAGTTTTTTTTTCTTTTTTTGTTTGCAAAAATGATATATCATATTTTTTTAAACATGGATATAAACAACATTTGAAGATAAACAGTTCAAAAGAGCATAAAAGTTTACAAACTCCTTTACACATAACAGAACATTTATCAATGATCATCTTCATATCATTAATTTCTTTAAAATTATTAAAGTAATGCTAGATATCCCACCTTTTCATCTCAACCTATGATGTGACCATTGAAAAATGGATACACATTAATAATGATTTATCTCATTTACCACATGTCAAGTGAGTCCAATTGTCACATCATAGGTTGGGATGAAGTTGGGATATGAGGTGAGATGTCTTAATTAATTCAGTTTAATTTAAAATTTAATCAAATTAATTTAATTAATGTATTATTTAATTTTATTTAATAAATTAATTTAAAAATTAAATTTAACTTTTTATAGCATTTGTCAAATTATTAATATACCTGTTGTGGAACACCAACACTAATGGTTTTAGTGTTTTTCTTTTTCACAAAAAATTCTAACAAGTTAAATTTTACATTAGTGCCAAAGTAAAACCATTACGAACTACTTTTTCTTGGTTATCTCTCTCCAAGTTTGGGTGGATGTGATGAAATCAAGCTTTACCTAAAAAGTCAGGCAGGACCCCTTAAATTGCATGTCAAGATTCCCAACAATTGGTTCTGCACAGAGGTAGAATTATTCCAAATGTTGCATCCCTTATTACATTTTAAGCACGGGTGATTACATTATAGTAGCTTAATTGGCAAAGTGCCTCATTACTCTTCTCTTGCAAAACTATTCATTATCATTTTATGCATTTCAGGAACACTCTTTCCAAGCCTAATATACATGTATTGCTAGAGTAACTCAGAAATCATTCACAGTTAACAACCAACTCAGATAGAGCTGTCCAGAGTGGACTAATCAAAGATGATCCAAGGAAAATTAGAGAACCCTATGATACCAAAACTTACTCCTTGCTCATCACAAAAAATAAAAAACCAAACCCATACCTGTTCTGATATAGCATTCATGAGTTTGGAACGAGACAAAATTTGTTGATAGGCAATCTAGTACTTGGGGAAGTAGCGTTACAAAGTGCTGGCCTGCAAATTAAACAACTTCAGGTCTTTTTTTTTTTTTTCTTTTTTATCTATATGCATTAGGTGGTCAGAAGGCTCCATGATCTGTCACAAATCCCAGATAAAGCACAGGGGAAAAGGTAATCTAATACCTGAGGACTGAATCGCAAGCGAAAGAGCCCGGCAAGCTGCAGTAGATAAATTACCATTCTCCATGTGTTCAGACCTAAAAAGTTTCTCTAACATGGGCCAAAAAATCCTCAGCAGAGCATACATAGGATCATCTGTAGCAGGATCAGTTGGCAGAGGTGCTGCAAGATGACTGAATACCGTTCCCATCCTGAAATTTAGATAATCAGACATCCAAGCTTAAGTCCTAAATAAATCATTGTAAGTACTAATTTCAAATGCTTAAAGAGGTTTCAAATTCCACACAGAGACATAACACACCAGATCGGTCGTCTGAAATACTCTGAATAGCTTACCTATAAAGCCCTCTTGTTACTGAACTCAAAATTTGTGTATAGGTAGCTGGGTTCTGCAATAGAGAACGATTCTTATCTCCATCGATCTGAAAGATTATAGAGATACCAGTAGCAATTCAATATATTAAATGATAATTTATCACAAAAATAAGTCATATTTTGAGTTTTCAATGATTTAGATCAAGAGTATACAAAGCAAAAAACTCACACCATGTGACACAAACTAAAATTCAGACAGGCGCCATAATTACGTCAAAAATTGACTCATTATCCTTTAATTAGTAAAATCCATTTACTGGGAGCTAAAACTGGTGGCTTGATCCAACAATTTGTAACCCATCCTTCACCTATATGTTGCTATAACCATGCATGGTAAAAGAAAAAAAAAATGTATATTAAATACTACACTTAATCAGGAACATGAATTACATACTAAAGAGTGAAACTCACAATATATTCTTGTTATTTCAAGTAAGTACTAACGAAAAGTGCACTCATGGTACATAGAAAGTATATGCATATATATATATATATAAAGAACAGGAAAGTAAAACTTAATGCATCAAAGAAGAAAGGATGCAATTTGGGAATATGATAGGATAATCAATCCTAAAAAAAATTCTGGACATACAGCCTCATACACATGCCTAGTTTTTTGAACCTAATAACATGAAATGAGTCAAATGACTTTAGCTACAGCTCTATATTCTATTATTCATTTGCCAATTGCCACAACAAGCGTTCTTGCTTGACTTAAATGAAGATACAAAAGCCAATTTATTAACCAACAATACAATGTAGAAATATTTATTGAAACCAACTGGTGAGCTGATACAAGGTTGGAATAATAGAGGCACCAAGTAGCAACAAAATAAAAGTCAATAAGAAATCACAAGGGAAAAAATATGCAAAGAGAGAAGCAAGACTTACAAGTTTTCCAATTGCTTCATAGCTAGAAGAAAGTAATCTACCCAACAAATTGTTTTTCAGCTCTTTGTTAGAAACAGACCCAAGGATCATACTGATGGCACTAACAACTTCTTCCTCATCTTCCAAAGGTAACTGTCTCTTCTCCAAAGCCTGAGAAAACAACATTGCTTTCAAGAAAGGCAACAAGAACTATATTATCAGAGAACTCTTACAAAAGAGGAAAAATCTTCGAGGCAGGCTGAGAAATATATTTATTTACATCAACACCAAAAGAAGAAAAAGAAAGAGAAAAGACAAGGAGGATAAACAAATGCATATGTATAAATAAGCAATAATCAAATGGACTCCTATAATATATATAGTAACTTTTTAGTGCGTGAACCCACACAAATTTTTCTTGCGGTTTATTCCAACCAGTTGAATCGATGTAATTTTTTTTTCATTGACACGAATTTTTTGTGCAGATCCGGAACTTGATAATTTATATAAATATATATATATATATAAAACAATAATTAAATAAACTTCTGGTTAACCTGCTTTGTATCTTTACATTTCTTCAGCAATAAAACTTTATTCGGTTTCCTATTAAAAAAAGGCAATAATTCAATGGCAGTTACAAAATTTTAAAACAGCCAATGAAAGAAAAGCCTATGCATAAAGTATGAAGCAAAGAACATTTGTATACCAAAGCCACATTGATTAGGAAAATTGATGCAGGAAGGCCAAGGAGAACCTCGGATCAGGTAGCTTCCTAGCTATGAAGGTTGTAGTAATGGATTAGAAGTTAATCAATGAAGTGAATTATAAAAGTTAAGTGGTAGAGTAAATTTGAAAAAATATATATATAGATCTGTAAGAAATCAAATTAGAACCGAAATTCAGAGACAAGATGCTGAGATTTCAGCAACAAAGAGCAAGAGAAAGTTCTTAGGAACAACAGAATAAGGATGACTGGGAAGAAGAAGAAGAAGAACCTTAAAGAGAAAGGGGGAGACAGAGAGGAGTGAGATTGGGTAGACTGCATTATAAAGCATTCACTTGTTTATTACGAACAAGAAGCATAAAATGTTTCCTAAAGGTAAGTAGGTAACCACAAATATGTGAAAACTAATATGATGGGTCTAAATCCCAACAGAGAATCATGTGGAACTGATTAACTAAATTGATTTACGTTTTATTTCTATCCCCGGATAAAAAAAATACCAAGCATGAAAGAATGGGGCACAAAAAGTATTCTCGAATAAATAAAAGAACAGCACCAAGTAAAATATTCAATACCTCTCCTATCCACATTAGAATTTCCAAATTTGAGGGTTCATCAATAAGAGCAGAAGCATCTTCGCATACTTTACGCAGGGCAGAAGCACAAGCATTTGATGAAAGAGGTTCTGAAATCCCTGCAGCAAGAAATAATCTGAAAGGAGCAAATCAGGACAAAAAAGAAATGGTGAATGCTAGATACGGGGATGCAAATGAGATACTATAATATTTTGATTGTAAGTTATATAAGCTGTTCCTGCGTAAGGAGATACAGTGAAGAAAACAATGAAAACAGAGACAGCAACAAGGAGGATGCATCTAAAACAAAGCAAAATCTATACAGATAGTCAGATACATGCACGTATTATAATTAGATGTACTCAAAGTAGCGGAAGAGTGTCCTTACAGTAAGGGCCTGGCATTGTTTTGAAAAGCAGAGATCCACTTGGAATAGGAACCAATTACATCTGCAAGGGATCTGTAGACCTAGAATGGACATTATCATCTTAGATAAAATGACCCAGATCAAGAAGGTTTTCCTCAGACTTGAGACTATTTTTTTTTTCTTTGTTATGAAATAGAAAATATATGAATAAATGAAAAGGGCATATATAACATACAATATGCATAAATCCCTTAAGATCGTCGGAACGCTGAGCGGACAACATAGTCACAAACTGCATAATCATTGAAAAATCAAAGGCCTGGCCTTCCTGTACGACTACTTCAGAGACCTGAAATGTGAAATTAGAACGTTATTAAATAGTAAGGTTTATGAGTTATAAGAAGATATGTAAATCAACTTGCAGTAGTACATTTTCAATTTATGTGAAGCTCAAATGTGAAAAGATATGTAACCACCAAAACTCTATGAGAGGGTGGCAAGAGTAGGAACCCAGGGTAACCCACATAAGCAGCTACTACGAAAAAGAAAAAGATCAACTGCATCTTGGCCAATAAAATACCAAAATAATGGAAAGAAAATGAATAAATAAAAAATAAAAATAAAAGGTAGCCGCATGCATAAATAAGCATTATTCACTTATCCATTACAACAAATCAATCTTCATAATTCAAATATGAATGATAAAATATTTCACATATCCTAAATATCTGAGAAGCAGATTGTTCGTTGGTTTTGGGAAAATGAGAAATTCTTTGACTGCTCTTTTTTCACCAGGCTTTAAACTTGCTACAACCATCAGATCTTACAACTCTGGTAGTTAGAAAATTCATGGGATATAATATATCCCAGGTAGGTGCCCCGACGTGATTTGGACCCATGATTCTTGGTTAGAACCAAGGGGATTGAGAAGCACATATTACATATATTCCTGCTTAACAACGATTTTCATGTAAACAGGCGGTGTACAAGTACTACACCTGTTGGCCGCCTAGCAAATCTGGAAGCCAATATATGTGATACTTACAATGGATTATTGTTATTCACATAATCTAAACAAATGTCTCAACTAGGGCTGGCAGAAACAGGCTTGGTTCTGTTTTGGGTTGGATTGAACTTGAAATTGATCAGATCCTACTAATGTGGATCCAAATCAAACAAAGTTAACAGGTAAAACTGAATCAAACTGGCTGGTTCAGGTCAGTTTGGAAATTTTCTGCCCACCTCAATTCACTTGTCAATATCTTCACAAATTTACATCCATTTCACATTAGCATCAATATTCAAGAATCTATTAATATATCAATTTTTATCAGTAATAACCACTGAAAGCAACAGAAAAAAGGCTTTGCAACTCTCGTACATGAGATGTGTGCAATAAAGAATCCACTGACATTATCAATATAATTGACTCTACCTATCAATCAATATTGGCATTCAGCAACTTGCTAGTACCTCGGAAGTAAGCAAGTTATTAACTCACTGCACTCAAAGAAAAAAGGACTAAAATACAACTATTGTTCTTACCACATTAAGAGCAAACAATTTGGTTTCCACTTCCTTCCAAGGTATTGGTAGACTTGCAGATGCCCAACCACCAAAGAAAAGCTACAATAAAATGGAAAGACATATAATGAAACAAGAAAATAATATTTTAGCGGAAAACTACAGCAAACCAACAATATCACAGAAAGGAGATGGAAAGCAACAATCTAAGTTCTAGAGATTTCATTTTAAAATGATACAATTATATATGTTTCATATAAAGAATTAAGAATGTATTAAACCTGCCCTCCAAGTTTATAACTTCTGTTGATTTTGAGTTCTCAAACTTGGAAAACCTTTTGGTTCAGTGGCAATGGATGGGAAAAAAATCGAACTAAAATTAGATCATTGTACAACAGATTCTTCAGTTAAATGTTCTCATAAATGACTAACAAAGATTAATTTAAAAAAAATAAAAAATAAAAAAAAAAAACTAAAAACTAAATAAAATAAAAGTAAAGATTACAACGTAAAACTCTTATTGGTCAACAACTTTGGAGTTTCAGCTCAACAATGAATAACTAAATAAGAAGCCAGTAAAGTTAATTAATGGAATCTGAGGTTCGTAAGGTCATAAGCCTCCTAACTTTACTGCATAATGATATTCAGAAGAGCATTCAGATAGGCAATCTGTCAAATCAAATCTTGTTTTGGCTTGTGCTAGGTTTCCCTTGCAAACAATGCCAATACCCACTCAAAATCTATGAAGCATGCATATGATGATTACGGGATATAACTTAAGTCTAATGAATACATAAGTTCCAAAACAACAACTATTAATATGTTAAAATAGATAAAAAGAAATTGACCAAATATTCAGCATTTTGTAGCTTGTGGATTCAAATGTGTGCTGCTTGGTTGCTAAAGAACGATTATATCAGTAAAATCTACTTGCACTCTTGAAAAATTCCCAGAAACCAAAGTTGAAAATATTACTTTTTTCTTAAAGTCATGTCTACTCAAGAAAGAGAGGGGAAGAGGCAACAAGTGAAGGAGAACTGTGAATCCGGTTCAACTATCTAGTTATTTCATTCAATTCTCTCTCTCTCTCTCTCTCTCTCTCTCTCTCTCTCTCTCTCTCTCTCTGTAGGTTGAAAAAAGAAATATTGTCAATTTGTCATAAACACTTAAAGGAAAGAAAGGACTTCTTGGGATCAGCTCTTTGTGTTGAATCATAATGTTTAACTTTGATCCCCAACCAACATGAATTCATATTTATCCCCATTCTTTTCAGTACGAAAATATTTCGACCCCATGTTGCATATAACCCACACATTCTTAAATGAAATATTACATGTTTTGCTCTAGTAGAATCCTCACATATCCTATACAAGGCCGTTTCGTAATAACTTGCCACAAAAGTAACAGATATAGGGTCATGCAGATATATAGACTATATTCATGCTAATAGAAATGCCACTCAGAAACCACAAAGCAACAATACTGTGATGAAGAAAAGGCACCCATAGTAATGGAAGTAATACATGTAGATAAAAAGCATTGACCAACCTTCTTCAGAGGGTATTATTAATTAATCACAAACCCAAAACTAAGTAACTCATCCATAACATTAAAACATAATAACTATAAAAACAATAATAATGATGCAAATAAAAAGAGTTCATACAAATTGAACCTATGTATACATTTCTTGCAGATATATGAAATGATGCTGTCTAGAACAAGAACCTTTTGTATAAATGTAGCTGACCGCAAGAGCTGACAAATATCCACCAAAAGTTCAACCAGATTCATCCGGAAATGGACAAGACCATCAGGCAGGTCAGATGTACTATCATCATTAAATGTAGATTCATCCACCTGTCAAATGCATGGTTTTATTATTTCTAATCTTGAAGAGTTAAAGTTAGACATAGAAGTCTTTGTGTGTGCCTGTATATGTATGCATGTATGGAAAACCACATCATTAAAATTAAATCAATTAGTTATAGCATCAGATTTGCCTTTGCTATAGCAATCACTGAAATCGTTCATGTTCAAACAGGAGGTATGGAAAATACATCAGAACCAACATGTCATATGTTGTTACTATCAAAACACTTTTATAAATATATTGTTATACAATCTGTTAATTTGAAAGCACTTTTTTAATTGACAACCAACTCTCTCTCTCCCTCCACACAATTAACATCGCCATCAAGTGCATGAGCTGCAACCTTTACATATTTTGAACTAATCGTTAAATTCAATTTTATCCACTTTTCGAGTAGCAACAAGCCATGGCAAATACAGAACACTACTGCCAATTAGGATCCAGTTTTCTTCCAACTATGATACATCGTCTTATTTACTTCCATAGAACAATAACTGGTGCATTAATGCAATTCAGCTTCTTCAAAATGATTGAACTTAAATGTTGTAGAACTAACTACCAATCTCTAGAAAGAACAAATGACATAACAACCACTCAACATATGACCAAAGACTGTTGTATTAAGTAACTTGAAACCAAAGATCTATCAAAATCTGAACACCTGAACTCTTTATGGAAGCCATTCTTTCCATATATACAAACAAGATGTAACTGAGATTCACTAAATTCACCCATAAAATATCCGCTATTATCATCAATAATGCATAATCTTGACAACAACAAAAAAAACAAGCTAAAATTAACAACTTCACTAAAGCTCAGCATAATTACTTAATTACATTTAAAACCATTTTTTACAGAGAGAAAAACAAAGTGAATAGTCTGAGAAAGAACCTGAGAACGCAATAAAAGCGCATCAAGTAAAGCTGAAAATACAGAGAAGAACATGTCTTCTACATGTTTCTTATTTTTTGTAGAGTCCAAATCAAGGCCAAGTATATAGCTTGCAAGAGTAGACCTGAAAGGAAATAAAGGAACACATATTATCAATCTTCACATATATACATTTTGGTTGGCAGAATGAGTATCTCTCTACCTAGACAGTGAGAACCCATAAATAGTATATGAATAATTTAAGCATTAAAAATGCACCGGTTGCAGCAACCAAAAAATAGGATTGCAGCCAATTTATTTACCTTCAAGTTATAGCTGGACCTCCTATGAGTTTGAAAGCATTTCTAAATTTGCAAGAACATGAAAATGAAATAATAAAATTCTGTTTCCGGTCACCAAGTTATTTGACTCACGAAGCTTTTATTCTGTGTTCTCTTGTTTCTACATATGTGAGTTTTGTAAAGCCAAAAACAACTTGGTGAATAAGCCTTTGCTATGTTTACCCTAGATTAATAGTGAGATTCTCCCTCTCAACTTCCTATGAAATTTTGCAGACTTTTCATCATAAACAGCCACACCGAAGACCCATTCTAGCCTGTAAACCCTACATCGATGACCACAAATCCTGACTGCATAATTCTACATTATTTTGACACTGATATTATGTTTACCTAGCTCCCCAGAGATTGCAGTGTCTTGTTTTTTTTTTTTTTTTTTTTCTGACAAAAAGATTGCAACATCTTACTGTCTTGTACTTTCAGCCTATGAATCTCTCAGAAGCTAAAAGTAAAACTTTGACCATTTTGACCACTGTTTTATTCGCAAACCATGCCTCAATGTTTCTCCAAAAACCCAATAAATTGACACAGGAACAACCAGTAACAAGGATTGCAGTCAGGATCGGTATCTAATTGAAAAGTTTGCTGTGTGAGATATCAGACATATAACTCAAATGATTGTACATTCAACAATATCCAGCTAATTTGTAATTCCTTCTGCTAATAAAAAAATAAAAAAATATATAAAATAATAATAAATAATAAAACAGAATGCTGAACATCCAAGCCTCCGATAATCACCAGCAAAACAGCAAGTTGCAAATTAAAGGCAATCCAGATCCTCTTACTTGAAAGGATAAGGGAAAAACAAAATAAAAATGCTTCAAATTGACTGAAAAATGTAATGCCTCCTATTCTCTAAAATATCCTAAGAAAAAATCTCATTAGAACCAGAAAACACCAAAAAAAAAAGAATTAATACATACCAAAACTGCAAAGTTGAGTCCGCAATCTCCCAGTCTTCACTTGGATATGCAACACAGCTGCAAGTGCAATAAACAGGTTAGACATAACACAGAATCAATATCTGACAAAAAGGGAATAGCATAATAACATTATAGATAACCTAAACTAATGACATACATAAAAAAATACATATTTGAAAAACTATGAGTAGTACAATCCCACATTCACAAGCTCCCCAGTCAAAATCCCTTGGGATGTACTCCGTTACAAGGTGTTAACTTATATATGTTTCATGCATTGCCAAATAATTTAAGTACTCTTACTTTCCTTGTCATCACCACAAACACAGGCTTCAAGAAAAATGCTGTCAGCATATTTTAAGACAGTCTAGAGGCAGAACAGGGAGCATGTGAGAGAGATATACAATGAATGCTATTGATAAAGTTAACGTATTTATCAGTAAGGAAAAACAAAAGGAAAAAATAGATGCACCATGAACGTGTTCACTTTTATCTCCCTCAACTGAATACAACTTCCTCAAAGGAAGACAACAACAACAATAATCATGATACCAACTAACAGATACACAATGTCAGTGATGTGGAAAGGTCAAAACTGAGTTATTACCTCAAGAGGGCATCCACGAGCGCAAGTGCCTCGGCACTAGCTTCTACAATCAGAGATGGTGCCTAATGTACAATAAAAAGTTACGAAAGCAAGAGTTGGAGAAATCATAAGGTATAGTTATAAGTATCGATATGTGTCACACCTTTATTTAACTATCAACATCAGTAATTTAGAAGAAAGAAATCATCCGTGACAGAAAAGTTCATGCATGCATAATTGCACCAAAAAGAGTCATAAACATGTTGGGCGAACAATTATAGAGGAACACGAACGCCTACTGAATACTTACAGCCTGTCCAATCTCTGACATCAAGCATGCAAGACCACCAATTACTTTCTCATCTCCATCAGTAAGGGCGGGTAGAAGTAGTAATTCTTTAAGAAAATGTAATCTGCATAACAAAACCTGAGGTAACCCCTACAAAAGCAAGCAAAACTTAACATAGATAAAATCATTTGAAAGAAAAAAAAAAATTATGCTAAATAAAATCACAACGTAATGGTTTTAAATTTTTTATTTTTTTTTTTTAAAAAAGGGACTCCTAGATTGCCTCCAAAACAAGAGTATATGCAAAATAAGTTATAAAGTAGACAAGTAGTATTAGGATACTAGTAATGGACATATTGTTCAGTTTTCTCATCATTAGAATGAAAAACAATTTCACTATTTCAGCATCATCTCACAGCCTAGATTTGGTTCTAAACATTATATACAACCAAACATATAGAAAACACACAGCATATATTATGCAAAAGCACAACATATATGACTATGAGTCTATGAGGTATGAAATCACACTGAAGTGGAAATTCTTGTTCTCGCACCACTTGATAATGTCGCACAGGACAATATTTGTTATCACTTTATAGAGCGGACACTGACATTTATTAGTTTAGAAGTCCTTATTCTCTAACTTAGACAAATCACATATCTATCAGCTATCAAGGTCTCAACCATACACCCAAATTTCTATCCACACACACAAATGCTAACTTGGTGCACTATATAATTGAAAGGCTCTTAAAACTGATCAATTTGGCATAAAGGCAGGGATGTCCGATTATGCCATTGGCGGGTGCATAGCAGTTACAGGATTCATCAAGCATCCACAAAGCGCATAAGCATACCTCATAGCTACTCACAAGTTCAACAAGAACTTCAATGGCCAGGTCAAATGATGAAGGAACCTGCAACCAATTGAACAAAGATAAAGCACATACATGAATGATATTACTGTTGATTTAAAAGAAATGCTATGTTGATTAAAAGAAAAAAATAAATAAATATTACCTGCAAAGAGTTGAACACAAAATTAAGAAGTGGATGTGCTGGCAACAAGCCATGGGGAATCTCTGAAAAGCACCCAGCCCGAACCTGAATACTAGAATGTTATCATAATTTAAAAACTATAATCGTACTAGTACTTTTTATCTATACACTGATAGGAAACCAAAAAAAAAAAAAAAAAAACTATATAACAGCCTCAAAAAGGATACATGCAGATGATGTTGAACAAAAACAAATAATCCACAAAAAAACCATAATGCAAGATAATTCTCTTTTCACAGTCCCATCACCTCCCACTTATCAAGAATGAAAAGGAAGAGTACTTCCCTATACTCTACAGAAACTAATTCCCAAAGAGAAGCCCAACATTGACTTTTTTCCATAAAGACAGGGAAGTCCATACTCTATGCCATCATTCAAGTTAGAACTAGTGAAGGACAATCAAACACTTTGATTGAGCACAATAATATTGAAGGCAGGAATACTGCAGTATCTGTTGCAAATAAAAAAAATGCATTCATAGTTTAAATCAATAGGGTAAGTTATTGACATAATTTTTAATACTATCTTACCCAACTTAGTAAGCAACGCAAAATTTTTCTGTTCCTTTCATGCAGCTGCATACCACCATCAAATGCTTTCTCAGATTGCTGCAGTAGGAACTCAAGAACCATATGTGTGTGCGCAAGAAGCTGATTAAAAGAGACAAGGACGTGATATCAGAAGAGAATTAAGGCACATCAAAGCAAACAACACACATCTAAAAAACGAAATGGATAGGAAAAAGGAAAGGACTGGAAGTTAGGAACGCATACAGGAGTGTTAAAACGAAAGGAAATATTCTAAACCTCTTGGCCATACTGGCTTCTGTGGGCTGAACTTATATTACAATCAGACGCTTGACTGTCAATAAGTTCTTCGGGAAGAACAGTAAGCATCTCAAGAACAGCAATATTGCCATTATCCTGGCTCTGAAGATTTTGGAGACTATAAAAAAGCTTCTCAATAGGTTTTCCGTGCTCAACAGCACGAAGGATAAGGGCCGAGAGTGCAAGACAGATTTGTGTCAAAAGCTGTCATTAAGAAAAACCATAACTCCTTAGGGGACAAAGCACAACATATCAATTTAGATCACGAATGTAGTACAAACCACAGAATCCTCTCAGAGAAGGAAACGCCAAAGCACCTGGGGAGGCCCCGAACTAAATCTTTTTGCTGCCAGAAGCAGAGCATTCAACAAAGCATCTTTAACTGCAGACTGCAAATTATGTCCTTCATTTTGGATCTGCATTGTAACAGTGCGTAAACAAAATACACTTGAAATTAAATGCTTTCGTGAAGCATCTTTTACTTCACATACTGTTCGTTTCAACAGTAACCTCAATTCTCGTTTCATTTCTTAGTAAATTGAAACACTAGCAGAGTTCAAGTGAAATATAATGAATGCAACAGTGAACCTTGATTACATTTTGAAACTGTAACCCACGCATAATATAATAAAAGCAAAAAACAAAAAAGCACTCTCCATCCACTGATCTTGCGCAGTGAAGACCTTAACAAATGCAATTGAGTGTAGAACGTAATCGCAACTCCAATTGTTAAAACATAAACACACATACGGATAGAGAACAAAAGCAAGTGAGAGTGCTAATAAGAAGAAAGCAGAAGTGAGCACAGAATGAACCCTAAAGAGAAGAAAAAAGCGAGCGATGGATTTAGTTAACCTTTCGTTTGAGAATTTGAGCGGAGAAGAATTCGACTTCGAAATCGGTGAGAAAGGAGTGGTGATCGGAGGTGAGAATGGAGGTGGCGACCTGCCAAGCAGCGTCGGTCTGCTGAAAGTGGACGAGCCATTGATTGGCAGCCACGCGGTTGCATGATTCGGTGTCGTGATTGAGGACGTGAACAGCCTGAGCAACCTTGATTTGCAAGTCCATCTCCATCAAACGACGCTTGTAACGCTATAATTCACTCTTGTCTTTTGATTTCTTCTCACCAACAACATTCCTCTTTCATCGGACGGCTACTAACGCCACAATCTATCAACTTGTTATTGGGTTTTACATGTATGGATGGATTTGATGGATTTGATGGATTGGATGGATGGATCGACTTTTTCTTTTTCTTTTTTTTCTTTTTTTTTAAATAAAAATAAAATTAAAAATGTTCTTTGTTTGTAGACAGACCACGAGACTAGCCACTACTGGACTACTAGTGTTACCTACAGGCTACAGCAGGGGCCGCGAATGTTTCATTTTTTTTCAATTGAGAAATTATATAATTTTAAAGTAAAATTTAAAATTTCTGGGTGGCAGCCTCTTCTCAAAAAAAAAAAAAAAAAGTGTAAAATTTAAAAATATATATATGCCCACAGAAATCTACCGAGAAAAAAGAAAAAGAATAAAAAAGAAAAAACCATTATAGCACGGTCCTTATGGTCAACTTTCATTATATGCCTACCTCAACAATCGGAAAAAGTCCGGTACCATTCCAATAGTGGGAGAGATAACTCCACACTTATTACAGTTCTATACGATATTATAATAGTGTATAAAAAAAATTGTCAACCTAGATGGATTGACGGAAATTACAATTGTCCAACCACCAACTCACCAAGCAAACGTTCCTCTTATAGCATCCCTAAAAGACTCTTCTATTTTCATTCTTTAAATGTTTATTTACTTACCAATATGGCAATTTGAGGAGTGAAAAAGAGCAAATTGCAACCAACCTCCCTGAGGTTTGCTCTTAGACAACTAGAAACAACTTTTTCATTTATTGACAATCGTCTCCCCTCTAGTTAGTCAACATCAGTTAACTCCAAACATTAATCATGTCAAATTTGTAAAATGACTAAATTACCCCTAAGTCAGTTGTCATTTGTCAGCACCTATTTTGACTTATGGAATAAGAAAAAAAATTATAAAAATGGACCTTATTGTAGGTGGGTAAATATGGATGTGGATGAATGAATGAAATTTTTTTTATGAATGAATTTTTTTTTTTTATGAATAAAAATATCCTTCAAGTTTTGATAAATTCCAATTGAAGAAAATTAATTAAAAATTCCAATTGACCGTTTGGATTGCCTATATAATTGCATCAGCAAATAGATCAATGGGCAAGAAATACCATTTTTTTTTAATTCAAAAATTATTATTATTATTATTTAGACCGGAAATAGTAATGCCATACTTTGAACACATGTTGAGAAAACATAATAATTAACAAGTATATATGTAGTTACGCCCCAATTAATAGAATCTAAAGTTGAATTAACAAAAATCAACAAAAAATAATAATAATTAAATTGAATAAAAAAAAAACCTACTTTTTATTTCCACCTGTCCTATTGATGGTCTCCTTGTACCTTAAAACGGAATCAATCCTTTGCAACTTAAGTTGTTGCTTGAACTTGTTGGGATGAAATCATCAGCTTTAGCATCCACTTCATCACCATCCATCTGTGTTATTCTAGCCTTGTTGCTTTCTCTGACAGTCGCTGGTATGTATCCACCGCCGCTACCCCCATTGTCGAAAGGCTTATCAAACCAAACTACTAGTGCCGCACCCACCACCCCCTCAACATCTCCATTTTGGAGGAGATCTAGTGATTGAGATTGCACCAGAGCAAATCTCTGGTTCTTCAATGGAGGATTTTCTCCGTTCAAAGTTTTTTTTTAAAAAAATTATTTATTTTTTGGGAAGAGATCTGCTTTTTTAAAAAAAATTAATTTAAAATAAATAAAAATAAAATCAAAAATTATTATTTTATTATATGTAATTATTAAATTCAATTAAATGTACACTATTGATGTGATGTGCACAGTCCACTAATCATACTTATTTCTGAAAGTACCGAAATACCCTTAAACTAACAATCAATGTTTTGAGTTAATAGATATTGAGAGCATCTCCAATAGGTCGGAATTGGAGACCTCCTTGACTATATTTAGGGAGCCATGATCGGAAAGTGCTCCAATAGGCTCCCTATCTCGCTCCCTATTTCTAATTCCGGCCAAAGCCTCCCTAAATTTAGGGAGCCAAAGACATCCTCCCTATTTTTGATTCTCTCTCCTCAAATGAAATGGATGGTGAGGATGAGTCCACATCACTCATTTTCAATGGTCCAAATTAATTCTCCTTATTTTTTATTTAACTCAAATTCTTTTAATTTAAACATAAATAATTAATTTATTTTCCTCCATATTAATTCTTTTCCAACGGCTACCGGTGCAAAATTCAGTTTTATTTTTTTTTAACCCAAATTTCTTGTTTGCAATAGCTTTGTTCATTAGCTATGTCTGGACTCTTGTGCAGTAGAACGACTCCTTTTTTTTTCATTTTTTTTTTTTTTTTGTATAAATACAATTGAACTACTTCAATTTTTATTACACTTTCAACTATCAAATTTTCATATGATCGTTAATTGTAAATAATAATATTTTAAATTTATTTAAAAATAATAATTTTTTAATTTAAAAATAAATAAATAATAATAGGGAGCCATTTTTAGGGAGGCTTGTTGGAGTCTTCACTCCTTATATGGCTCCCTATTCCTAAATAGTACAATTGGCTCCCTAAATCTAAGGAAAAAATAGGGAGCCTTATTGGAGATGCTCTGACTAACTGGAGAGGAGGCGATTGTCAATTAATGGAAAAATTGTTTCTAGTTGTCTAAGAGAAAATTGCAGGGAGATTGGTTGCAATTTGCTCAGTGAAAAAAGAAGAGTCATTCTAAAAGACTCTTCAATTGGAAATATGTGTATATTATTTTAATGAAAACACTCAAATTCCCTTATCCCCAGTCCCCACTAACAAATATAATTACCCTCTATTTTTTTTTTTAGTTAGAAATAATAACTTTTCATATTATTAAATATTCAATATTAGTCTCATTTTAAATATCTACATGAGAACTTTCTAGTAGTATAATTTTTATGATGATAAAATTTATAAATTAAAACTTATTATATATTAATTGAAATTACTTAAAAAGATAAAGGATATAGATGTAAAATATCAATGATGATATGATATAAAAAATAATATAATAATAATTGAAGATGGAGAAGTTGTTATTCAATACTGAAGAGAGAGATAAGCAAAATCTTATTGGAAGAATCTCATTTGAAGAGCCTGTTAGAGCCAACTATGCTGATGTGAGTCGTTTGATTTTTAGAAATATGTTATTTGAAGAGTCTTTTGGAGATGCTCTAACTTTTAAATATCGTTTTTCAATATTAACTTATTTAAATTGGATCTATATTCTCTAATTGTCTTCATCTTCATAATTCATTGATCGGTCTAATAAGCAAATCAATTGTATGGATTAATTTTTGTGTATTTACTGTGCTAAAAGATAGAATTAACCCAGACCATTAATTTGTTTGTAAGTCACATGTCAATAGATTATGAAGACGAAAATATGTGAGAATTGGAGTCCAAATCCATCCTTTTAAATTTGAGTAGATCTATATGAATGTTTTGACATTTGTAAAAATGATTTACAATAGAAACATAAATATACATGAAAACTACCAGAAAATAAAAATAAAAAGTTTTGTGATAAATCAAGAATATTACAAAAATGGAGCCAAACAGATTGATATTTTGTTGTTTTCAATTTAAAGATTAGTCCTAAATTGTAATTACACATTTACACGTCGGCTTCGTTGTATGGTCAGCGGAGGTCATCGTAACAAAAACACAAGCAAGCAAGACAAGCAGAGAGAGAAGAGAGAAGCTCAGAGGTTGGATTGTGTATAATGGCTTTTCAGTCGTCGATAGCTGCCCCAACACCACGCCCCTGCCCTCCTTTTACCTGTAAATCACTCGCCGCCAAAGCTGCACCACCATCCTCCGTTTCCGTTTCCTTTTCCGTTTCCCCTCAACTTGTAACATCTCGCTCCTCGTACTCTCCACGAGCCGTCGCCGGATATCCCATCTCCTTGGTGGTCAAGTCCCGCAGAAATGCCTCCTTTCGCTGCTTTGCTTCCGGTACGCAGCTTAATTTAATTTTATTGTTGGAAGCAGTTGAATTTTGAAATCAATTAGTTTTCCTGAAGAACAATCTTGTAATTTTTTTTGGAAATTTTGCGTCGATGTGATTGTTGTAATTTGCATACTCCAATTGTTCAAGGAGAATCAACAGCCTTTCATTTATTAGTTTAGTCATGGGAAATTGGCTTTAAAAATCTAGGAATTGCAGATTAATTTAAACTTACTTCAGGATATTAAATGGTGTAATTGAGGCCTTGTGTACTCAGTACTGTGAGCACAAGTAATAATCATATGCAATATTAAGAATGCCAAGCTAAAATCATTGTAGCATAGCATGGCCATTCGATTGACCATTCGATTGACCGAATTGATTTTGAGAAATGAGAATCCATCTTTGGACAATTGATGAGGCTGATTTCTAACTTTGTAATCCTCCCATGGGATTTTATGACATATAGGAGCCTCTTGTATTGTTAAATTACGACAACCAAGTTCAAGAATATATGTGAAAACCCAATTACAAGACTATAGGCAGTGCAAGATCTGTGGATGACAACTGTAGCCTTTTTAGTATAAGTTGAGAATTGCCTTTATTTAATTAATGCAAGGCAAAAAAGTAATCGAGAGCTTTTTAATTTTTTAGGTTTCACATTTTCAAGTTTTGAATAAGATTTTTTTTAACTCTTTATCAATTTCCACCTTTGGTCCTTTGGCATCGTAGTTCACAACCCTCTTTTTAGTTTGCAAAATTTACTTTTGATTGAAACTATTTTTCTCTTCAGTCTTCACTGTTCTTTGCTGATTTATGACATTAAATTGATGACATTTCTATGTGTGTGCATGTTTATGTGGTTTACAGCATTGACTCCTGAGCTTAAGTCTACATTGGATAAAGTTGTCACATCAAGCAAAGTGGTCCTGTTTATGAAAGGAACTAAGGATTTCCCACAATGTGGATTCTCACACACTGTGGTGCAGATATTGAATTCCTTAAATGTACCTTTCGAATATGTAAACATACTAGAAAATGAAATGGTACGTCAAGGGTTGAAGGAATATTCTAGTTGGCCAACCTTTCCTCAGCTTTATATTGAAGGAGAGTTTTTTGGTGGCTGTGACATTACTGTTGGTAAGCTTAATGTCTCCCGATTTTTATATGTTGTTTGTAATCTTTCTGCTTTTATATTTTGCTATCTAATGCATGAATAATACATGGTAGTCGATGGCATTAGACAGTTTGCAGTTGGATTATTAAATCATTGCTAACTTAGCAAGCCTATCACTGAAAGCTTTTATTGGTTGTTGACATGTCATGATTTTTCATGAATTAAAATGCCGTAATTTCTTGGGTGAATTTCCTTTCCAGAAAAGTATTCTACAAAGTGCAAACTCTATGTCAGACAAATACTCATATAACTTATGAATTTGAAATGCAATAATGCATGTGTCTTATTTGTGCATGCTCATAAGTCATAACACACCGACATACATGTTTTATGTGTTTAATATAAATTACAGTATATGTTTCATGTAGTCAGTGCTGTATTACAACACGATACCCATCCTTGGACTGGTTCGAGGAACCCATGTCGCTTTTGCTTTGTGGTTTAGTCCCATGTATAAGATTCTATCCCGAATAATATATCTACGAAGAACAGAAAAATGGCTGCAGTTTATTTGTAACTCTGCATCTATTACTGTTGCTATGTGCTACCTGATATTGTTAATAATGAATATAATGGACTGTCGTTTTTTCTTTTTGTTTGTTAGAGAAATATAATGGATTGCCTTTGCGTATATCTTTTGACTGTCCCTTTTTTTCTGCCTATTGTGTAGCCTTACAATAACGAGAATTGATTCATTTAGGATACTAATCAAATTTATAGAATATGGAACTGAATTGCAACTTACATGTTAATCATAACTTTCTCTGTATGAAGTTGTGAAGAAAAGTAAAATTGCTACCTTTGAAGGACATGTTATTCCCTTGGTATGTTGCATGTGTAAACAAAAATTAAGCACAACTACCCATTGGGAATGTTTAAATGGGTTTGAGGAGATGTTGGTGAGTAATTGAAGGAGAGACAAATTTGAATTGAAATATTTCTTTTCCAAATTATTTCATTAAAATGATGGATACTGTACCTAGAAATGAAGAAATACCCAGCACTATGTGTTAGTATATGGATATACCTTCATCGGTTAGGGAAGTAAACATAGGTATATGCTTAGTGATGGTGCTTTGATCAATAGAATCCCATTGAAATGTTATTTGGATTATACTGAGTGATTTTGATAGAAAATATCACTTGGTTTTACAGAAACCATTAACTGAAATTCAAGCAGGCCCACAACTTCACTTATATGGCCCTATTATGCCTTTGTGACTGCTAGCTTCTTTAAAAGGATCGAGACTAAAATGGCTTTACTTGTAATCAATAGCTAAATTTAGAAAATTATTGTCTATATGCTCGTTAAGTACCATAGTAGTCAATTTGGAGCCGATTGGCTATTATCATAGTCTGTTAGAAATTTCAGCACTGGATCTTGGTCCCTTGTTCTGAGACTCCAAGGTTCGGGTTTAAACTATAATTTACTAGTTATCTTTGCTATTTTCTGTTATTCTTTTGCTGGTTCTCATTCAAAATTTTATATTGTGGTGTCAGCTAGAAAAAAAAAAAAAAAAAAAAATTACTTCTATGGTTTACTCAAATTTAAGTAGATATAAAAGCAGAGATTACTAAAACCATTTTTTTTCTATGGTCTCAACGCATTTGATAAGTTTCTCGTCTTAGGAATCATGCCCATATACCATGGAACAAATTTCTCAGTTTGGATAGATGGACTCTAGGAGATGTGATTTGATATTGGCTATTAAGTTTTGGAGGATGAAATGGAATAATATATGTTTGCAGTTAAAATCAGCTGAGTTTCGATCTGTCCTTTAAAAGATGAAGAAGGTATGCTGCTTTTAAGAAAGTTAACTCTTCACCTACAGATGAGGTTCCTTTAGGTTATGTCTTATGAATTGGAGGCACTTCGTGTGATGGAATCAATTTCATAACAAGAATGACTATGGACTCTGAGAGTGACCTTATGCTTGGTGATCACCAATCATGCTTGATGTAGTTCTTAGTACAATTTATATCTCGTGTCTTTCTCTTTGCTCGCAAATTACGTTTGTAATATCATATGGCAGATTTGATATGTTCATGATTTCTGAGATAATTATATTTATTTTCAACAGAGTCATACAAGAGTGGGGAATTGCAAGAAATATTGGAGAGGGCGATGTGCTCCTGATGACAAAAATCAACCGATATTGCTTGGCTTGGTTATAATGGGAAAAAAAATTGTTGTATAAATCAACTGATACCCAAAAATGTACCTTTTGATTGTGTTAATTAAATTGTGCACCTGTGTTACCTTATTGGATGAATATACATGAACTTTTAAGGATACATAAAGGGACGTCATGTCTTAATTTGGTTGGTTATATACAAATTAGGACATCATTTTTAGACTGCTTATTTGAGTCATTTATTTAAACAATGAATTTTGTATAATAGGAATATTGTACAATAGTAAATTCCAGATTTTATAACATAAAATTAAAAAAAAAATTAAAAAAATACGGAAATCAAAGTGATTATAGATGATTTCTTATAGGTTGGTCTTTTTTTTTTCACTTTGTTGAACAGGATTCAGTAGAAGCCGGGGATACTTGATGAAGAATGATGAAAATATTTACCCTTTTTGATTTTATTTTTTTCTTTAAAAAACAAGAACAAAAAGAAACTGAAAATTATAGATCATAATTATAAAATGAGTTATCCATGAATATTCAGTATACATATCTGGTACTACTGCTATGTGACGAAGATTTCTAATATTTTACCAAAATTACTACTTATAATCAATTTAAGCATCCAAATAAATACCAAAACAATCAATTAGAGAGCTCATTAATTTTATGTGTAAATATATATATATATTCTGTATTTCAAAGATCTAAGCTGAGGAAATTAAATTCCACCTCCACTTCTTCACCAGCACTTCCATCAAAACACAATTAACAATAATAATGAATGCAAAGCCAATGTTAGCAGGTTATGTCCAATTTATCATAAACCCTAATTTCATATATCTGGGACATAATTGTCCGTATGAATGAATGTTCGTGATTTTGATTGGATCTTTAGAGGTGTTAGAGATGAAGCTAAGGGCCCGTCCTGCAAGCCGTTTTCTGTTTTTGTTTTTCGAAAAGAAAAATGAAAATGAAAACAATGTTTTTGGTTTTATTTTTGAATTCCGAATACGCGTCTGGTAGCAATTACTGGATTCCGTATTTTGAAAATAAAAAACGGAAAAAACGCGTCCGGTAGAATAATCGAAAACTTTCGAAAATTGAAATATCAATTTTTACTATTTGTTTAATATTATAACAATTATATATAAATTGATTAAATAATTAACCAATATAATTTTTGTATTGTAATTTATAAATTAAACACAAATAACACATCACAAATTACTTCAAAAAAAAAAATCATCTCATATAGATTCTACTTCATCAAACCAAGCTTTGAAATCTCAGGCCACCTCCAGCTCAGCATTCATGGGTTGTGCTACCATGCTGGCGTTTCCGGTTGAAGTACGGTAGACCATCTAAGATAATCATCAATATTAGGTGATGAGTTGGAAAAGGATTTTGGCGGGAATTCTGTTGAAACTTGAAAACATAATTTATCAGGTAAAGGTTTTGGCGGGAATTTTATTGGAAACAGAATTCACCAGTCAATCCATCCTGCTTTCTCATTGGTTGCTTTCCCGTAATTTCAGAGAATCCTGTCAATATAAATTGACTCTCTCTCTCAGTCTCTCTCGTGTAATCATTGATTGGATCACAAAAGAAATAAAGAAATGAAAATACCTTTCTTCTCTCTCCTTTAAGCCTCTGTTCTTCAATGGAGTTTTCTCCAGTATTTTACTTACTTTTGTGTTCTTTAGCTTAGTTTTTCAAGAGGAGATATTACCCACTTAAAAGAATGAGAGAAAGATGTGGGTATCACCATTAAGTTTTTTTTTTTTTTTTTTTTGACCGGTGAGAATAGGCTCTATAAGAGCAGCTCAGAATATAACTCCCACTATCGGAGAGAGAATACAGGTGGAATACAGATACTCTCACAACTGGAAAGAGGAATACTCCTAAAACCAGAAGAGGTTTACCCACACTTGGAGTTAAAGGCCAAGGTGGGATAAAGAATATATATACCGTATATGCACACACACCATGGTGTTGAACCGTGGTGGTGGAGGCTCTCAAAGAGTGTCCAGTCACATTGGCAAGAGGCTATATGTATAATCTATATATATAATTTATAAGAAAGAACTCGAGAGAAACCCAAACACCATCTTAATCAGCTCAGTTCTAGTTTCTTAACTTAAGTACCCTAGCAAAAAATGTTGTATCGCCACGAAATAGACAAAAAATATATATATATATATATATGAAAGGTGGCGGCATTGTATGGACACAGCATTGTAATGTTATATATTTAAAAATATATAAAAATATAGCATTGTAGTGTTATATATCAAAAATAAAGAGAGGGACAGTGGATGACGAGCTGGTTAATTGTTGCTCTATTGGACACAGCAATATTGTATGGAATCTATATTATATGATTCTCATGAGAAAGTCTGTAATAATCTGTGTCGAGCTGTATGTTTAATATAACAATCAATGGAGTTATATAATGTTAATAAAAATGAGAATTTTCCTCTTTCTGATCTCTCCAAACTCCAAACTACAAAAGTTACCTTTAAATGCATGTCACAATTAAAATCCAAATATTAATTCCACCTTTTTTTTTTTTTGTCACTAATTTTTAAATATAAACTATTTAATATTGAGTCTGTGTGCCATTACATGATTTTATACAAAAGCAATTGAATAAAGAATAACGATGCATGATTATCTATGAGAGAAAGTAAATGTGATGATGACATGATGTGTATTATTAATACTATAAATATGTCTATATTATTTGTTTCTGAGAGAAAAATTACTTATTTTACAGATCTCAGATACTAATGATTATTACCAAACCAAACTTATTTTAAAAAAAATAATAGAAAAAGAAAGGAATTAATTAAGATAATTAAATCAAGAATATGTTACATAAAAAAAAATTCCTTTTTTATGAAAAAATCTTTTTTTTTTTTAAATTATTTGTTAGGCCATAGATAAAATTTGAATAAAGTAACCACAATAAAAAAAATAATAATAATCTAAACACAATAATAGATTACTCAAAAGTCGAAATAATAAGATGTTTTTGAGAAATGATTGGTAGACAATTGATTGAATTTAAGATAACAAGTGAATTATATTATCGTTATTATATGGTTTTTTTTTTTTTTTTTTTTTTTTTGAAATGCCATATTATAAAATAAATATTGAAAAACAAATTTTCAAACTATTATTTGTTGCATACAGATGTTGAAGTCATGCCTCTTACTTAATAACGAAATATTATAATGGTTAAAAAAAACTATTATTATTTTATTATGGTGTAATTAATTGAAATTAATTAATTCAAATAAAAATAAATAAATGCTGTCACCTTGGACCATAGACAGATCCGAATACTACGTGAAATTAATTACATTAAACAAAAATATGGAAAAAATAAAGAAGAAGAAGACAAATATAAAAGAAAATTAATATTAATAATATTGGTTGAATTTCTCGGCTTGAATTCTACGTGAAATCCATTAAATGCTTCTGATATATATAAGTTTCAGATCTGTACCACTCTTGTTGTCGTTGTCGTTGTCGCTGTCAAATTCAACGGCCGATAGGCGAAAGTGAAAGAGGTTGATTGATTGATTGATTGATTGATTTGACGAATCGAAACTGCTCGGCATGTTGTGTTGTGATTATTGTTGTTTTGAACAATGAGGATCGCGTTTGATGGTTGACAGAGAATTTGATTTTATGAAGAAGGAATGTCGGAGTCTGGTGAAAACGAAGGAGACGTTGAGTTCGTTAGAGAAGTTTGCGCGAATGGCGTTTGTATGAAAACATCTGAAGTAGAAGCCAAACTCGACAAAGGGAACATTGAGGAAGCAGAATCTTCCCTGCGAGAGGGCTTGTCGCTCAATTACGAGGTCGGTTTCTTTGATTTCGATTTCGATTTTTAATTTTTTCAGTGCTGCTATTGTTATTGTACATTTGATAACAAACGCGTAGATTGCCTATATTTTGAACAAATCAATAAGGATAACTGTTTGGTCGCAATGAGCTTTTTTTTTTACAAAAAAAGTAAAAGATTGTTGAAATTGTGTTGGAATATTTGTTTGGTTGATGATTCTGGTGTCTGCGTTGTAATGTAATTTCCTGTTCGATTTAATGATGTATGTATGACATGCATTTCTTTTGTCAGTTACCTGTCGCAATAGTAGACAAGTAAATCAACTTGAATTGAGTCCAATTGATTTCTGAATCTTGGATTCTGTTGTTTGGAACTGTGCAAGTGTTTTTTTTTTTTTTTTCCTTTTCCTTTTATTTTCTTATATAACCTTGTAAATATATAAATAAGAAAAAATGTGTCAGAAAAATATTAAACGGTGTCATAGTAAGAGGGTGATTTTGGAGTATAAACATTTAAATGGGAGAATTTTAATAGAATTCAATTCTGAGTAACTCTTCTTTTGGTTGGAGATAAAAATTGAATTTATTCACTTATTCTTCCTACTTGAATTGAATTCTTAGGAAAATGATTCCAAACGTCTGATTCATTAAACTTGAATGGTCAAGGAATTTTAGGTTCTGTTTGCTCAATTAGATTGTAAATATAAGTTATATAACAGTTCCCTATTGCTATTGCCAGCGTCGTTCTTGGTTGTTTTGAGCTTTGTCTGAGATACCTTTTCATGTTTGCTAATTAAACCTTTAAAGCATATTATTCAGTCTTTCTGGTACAGATTTCTTGCCTTGGCCTGATCAACATAAAGTTGTTCTTTTACATAGGTGTCTGTGGGTCTGTCTGATATGATGCTTTATGATTATTTGTGGAAATTTACAGGAAGCGAGAGCCCTTCTTGGGAGGTTAGAATACCAAAGAGGCAATCTCGAAGGTGCCCTTCGTGTATTTGATGGCATTGACCTCCAAGTTGCCATACAGCGGCTGCAACCTTCCCTTTCTGAAAAACCATCTTCCAAAAAGGGTCGCACTAAAAGTGATGTACCAGCTTCAGCCTCACAGCATGCCGCTAGCCTCGTGCTTGAGGCAATATACTTGAAGGCCAAATCTTTGCAAAAGCTTGGGAGATTAACTGGTATGGAGGTTTCTCAATGAATGATCAAATGGCTGTTGGCAGGTTAACCTATATTTTTTTTTATATCCTTATTCTGTTGACCTTGTTTTGTTTGGGAATTTGTAGAGGCTGCTAATGAATGTAAAAGCGTGCTTGATGCTGTGGAGAGTATATTCCATCAGGGCATACCAGATGTGCAGGTGGACAATAGACTGCAAGAGACAGTTAGCCAAGCTGTAGAGCTCCTTCCAGAACTCTGGAAACAAGCTGGTTGCAATCAAGAAGCAATTTCTGCTTATAGGCGTGCCCTTCTTAGTCAATGGAATGTTGATAATGAATGCTGTGCACGGATTCAAAAAGGATTTGCAGTGTTTTTGTTGCACGGTGGAGTGGAGGCTGGTCCGCCCAGTTTAGCTTCTCAGGTTGAGGGTTCGTATGTACCTAAAAACAATATAGAAGAGTCAATTTTACTGTTGATGATTCTTATGAGGAAGTATCACCTTGGTAAGATAAAATGGGATCCTTCAGTAATGGAGCACCTTTCATTTGCACTCACTTTGTGCAGCCAAACGTCTGTTTTAGCAAAGCAATTTGAAGAGATCATGCCTGGAGTATTTCCTCGTGTTGATCGTTGGTATTCTTTAGCTCTTTGTTACAGTGGAGCAGGACAAAACAAAGCTGCCTTGAATCTGCTGAGGAAGTCACTACACAAACATGAACAACCAGATGATCTCAGGGCCCTGCTGTTAGCTGCCAAGATCTGCAGCGAGGATTCGCATATTGCTGCTGAGGGGGCGGAATATGCGCAGAGGGCTATCAGTAATGCTCAGGGCAAGGATGAGCATTTAAAGGGTGTAGGTCTTCGAATGTTAGGTCTTTGTTTGGGAAAGCAATTTAAAGTTTCTAAGTCTGATTCTGAAAGGTCTCGTCTTCAGTCTGAAGCATTAAAAGCTTTGAACCTTGCAATTTCTTTTGAGCACAACAACCCGGATCTGCTTTTTGATTTGGGAGTTCAATATGCAGAGCAACGGAATTTAAGTGCTGCTTTACGTTGTGCAAAGCAATTCATTGATTCAACTGGTGGCTCCTTATTAAAAGGTTGGAGATTGCTTGCGCTTGTTTTGTCTGCTCAACAGCGATTCTCAGAGGCTGAGTTAGTCACTGATGCTGCTTTAGACGAGACCACAAAATGGGAGCAAGGACCTCTTCTTAGGCTGAAAGCGAAGCTGAAGATTTCTCAGTCAAAACCCATGGATGCTATTGATACTTACCGTTCTCTCCTTGCAATTATTCAAGCTCAAAGGAAATCGTTCGGTCCGCACAGAAGTGTTTCAGAGGTTAGATTCTGTATCACCTTTACATGCTTTTCTTTATCTTAAAAGGAAAAATGTTTTTTAATTCTCAACGCCATCACCATTATTTTGCATTGTTATTAAAATTACAAGCAGATGTAATAAGGTTAATTTAATTAGCACATATGGTCTTGTAATGTTATAGAAGTAGTATTATCTTGTATATCATGTTTTATTGCTTTTAATTGATATAACACAATGATAATTGGAATTTGAGAAATTTTGAGAGGTTTGATGGGAAGACTTATATAGTTACGATTTAATGATTTTTGCTTTATTAAGTTCTGGATCCAGCTGTTTGATGTGATTTACCTTTCAAGGCAAGAATGAATTTGCTTTTACGTGATCATGTAGGAGTGATTGGAATTCTGTGTGTTTTTGGAGAAAATGGCTGAGTTGTTTTAATTGGTACTTTCAAAATTTTGAGGTAGTTCAATTTATGTATTATATGAAAAAATGGATGAAAGAACTTTACAGTATTTTAATATGCAATGTTATGATAGCAATTTGTTGCTTCTAATTGATTCTTTTTTAGTTTGTTTCATTTAGTGTATTCTTTAATTATTCATTTTGGACTTTTTTTTCTTCTATGCAAAAGAAAATAAAATATGTTGGGAACTCACTATATATATATATAATGGGATGTCTTTTAGTGATTATCAGCACTTTTTGTCTTTTAGTGATTATTAATGTAAAGAATTTTATTTCTAACGTTAAAAATGACTAAAAGACTAGTGTTGGAGAAATCAAGATGTCTGCTCTAGATCATTATTGTGTGTGTGACAATGTTGGAGAAATTTTGACTAGAGGGAAAAGAAAAAAATCAATGCACCTGAGTGATAAAGAATTGTTTCCAGATTTACATTAGCTTTTTGTAATTTATGATAGGTTGAGGATGATAAAGTCAATGAGTTTGAAGTTTGGCACGGTCTTGCAAATTTGTACTCCAGGCTTTCACATTGGAAGGATGTCGAGATATGTTTGGAAAAAGCCAGAGAGCTGAAACAGTACTCTGCAGAAATGCTGCACACAGAAGGCAAGAACTGAAACTTTATTTAGCACATGATTTTTTAACTTTCATTGTCTATGTGCTTTAAAAGTGATATCACATGAAAGTTTCCTGAAACAGCGTTCTTTACATGGATCTCATTGTTAACTTATAGAAAAGGCTCTAACTTTTGAGAGTGATGTCAGATGTGGTTGCAATTTGACGTTTGACATTGAATGGCTTTGCTTGAATCATTCCCTTGTTTATTATAATAAAGTGTTAGTTGACCTTGATTGAGCATATAGCAGTAAATGGTCTAACCTGTTAAGTTATCACTGGACCAGCAAACATAGTTTATGGATAGAAGGCCAAATAGTAGTATCCCTCAACTTATAAACCCCCATTTGCTCCAAAATCTGGGGTAAAAAGAAAATGTTAGGATTTTAAATTCGAAGATTACTAAAGCACTTTGGATCAATGCCAGCTCCCTCCTCAAGAAAGGCGGCACTTCTTTAAGAAGGCATAATTTTCTTGGGCAACTGTGGAGCTGCTCTACAGTAGTCATGGGTTGTCATACCTGAGATTAATTTGTTCATCTAAGCATGCTTCTTGCTACTCTCAGTTCTATGGGAGTCACATACCTCATTCAATGAGGAGTTGAGGACTGTTTTCAGCTCATATCTTTGAAGTAAAGAAGTATTTTATACTCAACATCCATGTATTTTGTTAATCTGTCATTGCTTTCTCTACCTCCAAGCATATCACCTCCATTATCCTTGTACATATAACATTGAAAATGAAGATACATTTATCTTGATAAGCATATATGATTAGATTCATTGTTATTTTTGATCCTCCATCCCTTAAATTTGAGATATTTGTGAAAAGTTTTATGTTCCCTTTTAGATTTTAGTGGTCAAAAGTCATATTTAATAGTATAAACCTTTAGGCTTATATCATCAAGGTATTTCCACCTTTACCTAATTTATTTTAGGTAGTTCTTTCTTTGTTAATGTAAATAAAAAATGTTTCCTACTAAAATTGATTGGGCAATTTATTTCACCATTCATAGTACTTTAAAGCAAATAGCTCTTACCACCATGAAACAAAAAATTTTACCACTGAAAGAAGTAATACAAAAATTTAGCTAATCAGAGGACCACAAAGCTTATAACAAACCCAAGGCTACACAATTGACACTAACTAAATTGCACAATAACAAATGGAATTTCAGGAGCATATTGGAATATTCTTAAGTTTTTATTGAATAGTAAATATATATTATCAGGTATGAAAATCGATTTCATCTGTTATGATCATTCTATTGTTGTTGTTCTTGTAGCGAGTTGTGATATCATTATTACTTTTTTTCTAAAAGTCCTTTATTACAATAAATTAAAAACCAAACCCCTCCTCCCCAGTCCGGCAGTCCCCACCTTGATGTGAGAGGAACTTGAACAAAAGACTTCTTGTACAACAACAGTAGACCTTACCAGCTAATATTAGTAATACTTGAAATAGATGCCCCATGATAATTTTAATAGAAAAAGTTTTTCCATTTTCTTGTGTAATTTTACCAGGTGTTATGTTTGAAGGACGTGGACAAGCCGATGATGCTTTGTCGTGTTATATTAATGCTCTTATGCTGGAACCATTTAATGTGCATTGCAAAATACGAGTTGGTGCTCTGCTATTCAAGATGGGCCCAAATGCGTTGCCTGTAGCTAGAAGCTTACTCTCAGATGCATTAACAATAGAACCTACCAATCGTATGGCCTTTTATTACATGGGTGTAGTTCATAGGGATGCTGGACGATTAGCTGATGCTGCAGATTACTTCCAGGCAGCCTCCATGCTTGAAGAATCTGATCCGGTCGAAAGCTTCAACTATTTTTGACTGTCTTCCATCTATTAAAGGTTTAACTTTACTTTTTCTTTGTATATTAGATTATCTTTCTTCTTCTTTTTCCATTATAGCTATGCTATGCATTCGTTCTTACTTCTGCCTACCATTTTTTGCAGTCAAATCAACGCCTGTGTAATATTCAACTATATATACTCACAAGTCACAACATTGGAGGACATGCTTGGGGAGATGGTTTCAAACTTTTATTCCATTTGTTATTCCGGATATTTATCCAATTCATTATTTTTTTGCGCACCCCGTGTTTACAAAGAAGTTCCATGAGCAAAAATCTTCAATGATTCCAGCAATACATGATTTGGGGAAACTTTGGATGAAGAGAAAAAGAAACAGTGAGGAGAGGTAAAGTTTAGTTACTGGTTTTGATTGTAGAATGAATACTATAGAGAGCTTAGACAGGTTGTCTATTGGTTTAATCTGCAATCATAGCTCTGCTATGTAAATTTGGTTGTTTAAGAGAGCAATTGTTGCTAATTTATGATTGCAGATAATTTTTTTTTTTTCCCTTTGTCATATAATCATTTTGTACTATTTTATTTAATTATTTTTGGAACGCATACTCCATTATTCATTTTATTAGATGTTAGAAGAAATAATATTTGCATGTATGTATGGGAAGACTGAATTCTGTTGATTTTTTTTTTCTGATATACTCAAATCGGATACATTATTAGATTGAATAAACGTCTTTTTATGACTAAACCACATTGGACGGTGGGCTGATGATAGACCGAATTCTGTTGATACTAGCTGCAATATTACCAGTTGCATTTGATATGTATATAAATAATGCTTATATTGTAAAAAGGACTACAATTTTGTCAGATTTGGCTCTATTAAGTCACTAGATCACTAAATCATATTCAAAATCCCACACTTGATAATTATTTATATATAATCTATTTGTAAATTGCATAATCATAAATTATTCATTACTATAGGAAGGTTCAAAGAATATAAAGAATTTAAAAATTAAAAACTGAGCTGATTTTTTAGTTTAATTAATAGCAGAATCCTTAAAAATAAAATAAAAATAATAATAATAATAATAAGAGAGCTTCTTTTGACAATCCAATTGTTTCTTTTTACACTTCTTTTCTAAAAACACTCCATCTTCAAAATTTAAATTTTAAAAAATTATAAAGACACTTCATTTTGTTACAAAATTATCCATTTTATCTTTTTTGAATTAAATTATTAAAAAAGGAAATTATTTCTCTTAAATCATTGTATTAATTATTACATATTAAATACTCTCTACTAAATTTTTAATTACCATATTAAACTCTCTCTCCTCCAATACATATCTCTAATTTCCTATCTCCATTCTTTCTCAAACAAAACTAACAGTTAAGAAAAAAAAAAAAAAAACTTACTAATAAACTTGATTTTTAGGAACCATATGTATGTATATATTTAAAAAAAAAAAAAAAAGAATAAATTTATATATATATTACTGTTAGTAAAAAACTAAAATATTCATAAGTTTTTTTTTTCTTTAACTATTAATCAAAAAGTATGAAAATATGATTTTTTTTTTTTTTGTTTGAAAAAATGGAGAGAGATAAAGTAGGAGAGAGTGTTTAATATGGTAATAACAGATATAAGAGAAAGAGCTTAATACGTAATATTAAATATAATGATTTAGGAGAGAGAATATATATTTTTAATAATTTAATTAGTTTGGAATGTCTTTAATTTTTTTTTTGTCCTTTTTAGTAATTTTAATTTAGGTTAAAATTGTCATTAATAAAAAAAATTAAATTGGAGTGTGAATAGATAATTTGTGGATTGCAAGGAGAAGCTCTCTAATAATAATAATAATAAAGCTGATCAATCGGGCCGGGCCGGGCTGAAATATTTAGGCCCGGTCATTGTTCGGACCAGACCGGATCGTAGTCCGAACAGCATTCGGATTGGACCAGGCTGGATCCAATAGAACAGTAACCTACACAAATTTGATAATCGGATCGGATTTTTTTCGAACTGGGCTTTGAACGGATCGGACCTAACTTTGTTTAGGCCGGACTTCACTCAAGCGGATTGGACTTTGATTGGATTTCAATTTTGTGTAAAAGAAAATATATATATATATATATATATCATGAAATTTACAGTTCTACTAAGCTTCCAAAATTTTACATGGTTTGAGACTTTTGAGTGTTTGTCACTATTCCAGACTAGTAGACTACCAATATCCAATGGCGTGGCATGCAAAGGCTTAAAAGCTTGGTTATTTATACCCAAATACTAAGGTTGGGATTGATAAATATCAAATAATTGATGAAATTAATAAGAAAGTTCTTTTTTATATTACAATTCATGAAGATGAAGAAATTAAACCATCCAATCAAAAAAAGTTCTTTTTTGATTGGATGGGATTATAGGAATGAATGAAGCAATACTAAGTTGTCCTATATTAAATCTGGATCTTTGGTTCTTTCAAGAATTAGTGCTATTTTTTAATGCATATAAAAAAAAAACCGTGGATCATACCAATCAAATTACTTCATTTCAGTTTTAATGTAAAATAAAGCAACGAACGAAGTAAAAAAAAAAAAAAAACATGCAATTGTTTTTTTTATTCACAAGACTTCTTTCCTTTGATTCTACATTTCTATCCAGAAATAATGAATTGAGTTCTTATAGGCATTTTGGATGCCGCTATTGAAATACCCTTTCCAGCTACATTTTCGGTTTTTTCAACAATTGGATGCCTAATCAACTAATAAAGTATTCAAAATTAAGTTTATCTAATTCTCTCATATTTTAAGTTTGTTTATATTTTAATTACAATAATGCCACTTTATCTAAATTTAGTATCCAAATGATGTGGTATCACTGTAATTCATTCATTTTAATTGTATTAGATTTGCATGATTTAAATGAATGGATTATAATGTTGTCACATTATTTTGACACTAGATTAAGTAAAATTACTTAATTAAATTAAAATATTTAATTAACATATTTTATTATTTAAATTAAGTATTTAAATGTTTGTTTTAATTAATGATTAAATTATTATTATTTTTGCAAATCGGACCGGGCCGGACTTTTAGCAATCGGGCTGGACTTTATATTGGATTCAGACCGGTCTTTGACGGCATTCGGACTCGGGCCAGACTACCTATTTTCCTTGAAAAGCCCGGTCACAGATTTTTGACATATGGACAGGACCGGATTTGGGCCATTTGAATTTCAAGTCGGACCGAATTCGGATACGGAACCGGATTCGGACTGGACCCATCCATCCCGACTGACACCTCTAAAGTCTAAACACAGCTCTACCAAGTAGCAAGTACTAATTTTAGTATTTTACAGAGCAGTAATTTTTATTTTTATTTTTATTTTAAAAAAAGAGCATCTTCTAATTAAGACCCAGAGGGCTGTCGCAGTGTTGCGGTTCATTTACCGGGCAATTCATATGGATAAGAAGATAATATAAGACCCGAAAATATCTGTAAAACAGGTCCTTAAACAAAGCTTCAAAGGTGGGATGTCGTATAAGCTTTGAATTTGAAAGAAAGTCTTCAATGCCTCAGACTCTGTTCCTCAAACCATTTATTTCAGCTCCTTCCATTCACTTGAGGTATGTTCTTCATTTCTTTTAATCTTATTTATTTACTTTGATAAACCCTATCTAAACCCTCTTGAATTATCCAAAGCAAAACCTAGCATCAATTTTCGCTCAATTTATCAAGATTTAAATTCGCATTTCTTAATAGTAACTATGAATGAGCATATCTGTTTTAGTTGTCGTAGATAATTTCTCTACTGTATTGTTGTTGTTATGCAAACGATAACGTTTTTTTTTTTTTTTTTTTTTTCTCCTGTGCAAACTGTTATGTTTTCAGCGAACCGAAACTGCTTGTTAGTTCTGTGGATGTCAATGTCAAATTCCGCGGGAGATTTGGGGTGGTTTGTATGGGCATGTTGGCGCCAAGAAAGTTTATGCAGAGGAGGAGGAGAGTGGAAGTCTTCAAGGATGAATTTGATGAAGCTGATCAGAAGAACTGGAGGAGATTGATGAGAGAGATTGAGGAGTCGGGCTCAGCAGTTTCAGTTCTCAGAAGCGAAAGGACAGGAGGCCACCCTCTTCCTAGAGACCTGGTTCTCGGTACCTTGGTTAGATTTAAGCAGCTAAAGAAATGGAACCTTGTTAGTGAGGTATGATGCTTCACTCATTCTTATACTTATATGCATCTCAAAGGTTTGCGTTGTTTATTTAGTTTGAAACTTCTCTAGTGTATATGGATCTCAAAGGTTTGCATTGTTTATTCTATTTGACTATAATGGATTATTCTATGTAGAGGTTTTCATATTGCTTGATGAAAAATTGAGGTTTGGAGATTTGGCAAAATCTTAATATGTTGAGTTTGAGGAATCTCACTTATAAGCAGTAGCTGTTAGATTTTTTTTTTTCCTTGCTAAGAATTGCAAGATATTTGCCGTTGCTTAGCTCATAACATGCTAATATCCTTTCTTTCTAGATACTTGAGTGGCTGCGAATTCAGGCCTGGTGGGACTGTAATGAAATGGATTTCTTGATGCTAATTACAGCATATGGAAAGCTGGGGGACTTCAACAGGGCTGAGAAGGTTTTAAGTTTTATGAATAAGAGCGGCTATGTGCCAAATGTTGTATCCCATACTGCTCTTATGGAAGCGTATGGAAGAGCAGGCCGATATAATAATGCTGAGGGCATCTTTCGACGAATGCAGTCTTCAGGCCCTCAACCTTCTGCTGTAACATATCAAATCATACTTAAAATATTTGTTGAGGTAAGCAGCTCTATCAAAGTGTTTGTCTACAATTGTTCTATGAAATATCATTTGATTAGTATGCTATCTAATGCTGAACAAAATAAAAGAAAAAAATTACCTTAGATTGTGTAAAACAAGAAATTTAGGTGATTGTCATTAGATAATTTATGGCATCAAACTACATTTACAACATCATATTATGTGGACAATGATCAGAATTGAATCCCTTCCTTGCCACCTGCTCCCCATCCAAAATATTTATTTTTGTAACTGGGGTACTGGGATTAACTAATATATTAAACTAATATATATATATATATATTTGTGTACTACAAATTCTGTAATTCATGCTGTCAACGCTAAGTGTCAACTGTGCAATAATGGGCCACTGCAGGGAAAGAAGTTTAAGGAAGCTGAAGAAGTGTTTAATACCCTTTTGGACGAGGAAAAATCACCTCTGAAGCCAGACCAGAAAATGTTCCACATGATGATCTATATGCATAAGAAGGCTGGAAGCTATGAGAAGGCTCGTAAATTATTTTCACTGATGGCTGCACGAGGAATTCAGCAATCTACAGTCACTTTTAATAGTCTTATGTCTTTCGAAAGTAATTACAAGGAGGTCTCAAAGATCTATGACCAGGTAAAATTTCAAATTTTATTTGATTTTTTTCCATACATCTCAGTTTGAATATGCAATTACTGTCACTAGCTAGACCTGTTGCCAACTAAATGATCAACATTACTGTAACTAGTTGTGTCACTTTCTCCAACGATGAATGTTTTTTTCTTTATCATTTCTAACCATAATGTTGTTCTGAACCGTGAGTCATTGAGGATTTACCAATTACACTTGCAGGAAACAACCTTTACCTGATCTTGAATGATTTGCCTGTTTGCCAGTTCAGCTATAGTTACTAACATTTTGAAATGGGCAAAAGAGAGTTTTTACCGAATATATCAACTCGATCTGGTTCATTGAATTTTTTTACTTTAAATAATTAATACATCAAAATTTCAAGATCTAAAGTAAGTGGTTATTTTTATTTATTTATTTTTGATTTTTCTGAATATCAGATCTTTCTAGTTTATCATGTTTACCTTTTTCTTTTTGGCATAACATTCTGTTAGTATATGTATCAAATTTTGAACTAAATGCCTACTTCTAGATGCAAAGAGCTGGCCTTCGACCTGATGTGGTGAGCTATGCCTTGCTGATTAGTGCTTATGGAAAAGCTAGGAGGGAAGAAGAAGCTTTAGCAGTTTTTGAGGAGATGTTGGATGCTGGTGTCAGGTATGTTTTCATGAAGCCCACTGTACTTGAAATATAACTATCCTGAAGATAGGTGCTTCTTTTAAATGAATGCACACGCCAATAGAAGTTCAAAAACGAAAACTTCCCCAAGTTGGACTTTTGTGCATAAATTTTGTTAACCTTATTAGAATACTGGCATACAACTGAATTCTATGGACAAGGAAAAAAGTGAGGGGGGTAGAGATGAGGGTTTGGAGGAATTTCCTCCTGATCTCTCCCAAGCTTCTCCTCCCCCCTCTCTTATTCTAGTGAAGTTTGAATGTCTGAAAGTTGGTGGGGATTAGTCTTATGCTTCGTAGACGCCGTAAAGTGCTTATGAATTGGGACAGATTGAGTAGCTGCTGGATATGTGCCATGTGGCCTGTTGAACACATCTTATTTTTATTGTGCTATGAACTTCAGTCTAGCCCAACCTAGTATTGCAATATGAGCTTCACCTAATAATGATTGCCGTTTCTGTTGTCATCATCTGTGGTATTAAAGTTTACTGCTTTCTGTACAACAATCTAAATAGACCGCTATTCAACAGCCACATATTCTGTCTGTCAAGTGTTAAATTTATCTTCTTCTGTTGCTTTTGGAAGCTCAAATACCCTTTTGTTATGTCTCCTTTTCAGGCCAACCTACAAAGCTTATAACATTTTGCTTGATGCATTTGCAATCTCGGGAATGGTGGAGCAAGCTAGGACTGTATTCAAGAGCATGAGAAGGGACAGGTAAG
The DNA here is from genome assembly GCA_954870605.1 of Acer campestre. NCBI lineage: Eukaryota > Viridiplantae > Streptophyta > Magnoliopsida > Sapindales > Sapindaceae > Acer > Acer campestre. Next base: position 7,696,643 of record OX940803.1, on the reverse strand, counting down.
GTCTCCTAATATACGATGCAATGTTGCTGTAAGATCTTTCAGAAAATAGGATTTATATTTTTATATGTTAAGGCTTATTTGTTTTTATTTCTCCCTCCCTCACTCTCTCTCTCTCTCTCTCTCTCTCTCTCTCTCAGATAATAGGATTTGTGTTTTGATATGTTAAGGGTTATTTTTTTAATTTCTTGACCGTAAATGCACTGATCTTACCAATGTTTATTCTTTGCAGATGCACCCCAGATATTTGCTCCTATACAACAATGTTGTCGGCTTATGTAAATGCTTCTGACATGGAGGGTGCTGAAAAATTCTTCAGAAGACTGAAACAAGATGGATTTAAACCCAATGTTGTTACCTACGGGACATTGATCAAAGGGTATGCTAAGGTAAATGATCTTGAAAAAATGATGGAAATTTATGAAAAAATGAGAGTTAGTGGTATCAAAGCGAATCAAACAATCTTCACTACGATCATGGATGCAAACGGGAAGAATAGGGATTTCGGAAGTGCTGTAGTTTGGTATAAGGAAATGGAATCTTCTGGTTTATCTCCTGACCAGAAAGCAAAGAATATCCTTTTGTCATTGGCCAAAACTGCAGATGAACAAAAAGAAGCCAATGAACTAGTAGGAAATTTGGATTATCATAGAGATGAGCCAATGATTAACGGAGTAAATAAGTTTGTTGATGATGATGATGAGGAGGACGATGAGGAAGATGATGGCGATGACAACAAAATTAATGCAGAAGAGGCTATTACATATGAAAAGCAAGATCAATTTTGCTAAGGTGATCATCAACAAAAACAAGGCCTGCATAATCTACAAATGTTTGATTTGTGAAGTCAGGATTTTTGCATTCTCAGGTATTGCTTCCATCATAAAATTAGCTAAAATGAAATGAGTAGTCTCTCCATGCAAATGATCTTACTATGGCCCTTGTAAATTAATTTATATGACTCCCCATTTTGATGTAAAATGTGTCAATTTTTGTAGCACCATATTATGGTCATTCTCAAGTTTTTCATGCACGTCATTTATTGCTTTGGCCGAGTAAGAGGAGATAGTTCATGTTCTTTCACATTAAAATGTGACTTCCAATTCCAATGCCTATAAGAAATATAATAGCTAAACCAAAGTTAATGGGCAAGTGACGAAGTGAAAACTATAGAATAGTCGAATCTACAACAAGAATGTGCTTCAAATGAACGATTTTATTAATAATAATGAAATGTAATAATAAGTTTTTGGATACATAAATAGAAATTACATTCACAAACGAGCGCAACAAAACTTGAGTTATACACTAATTCTAGAAGAGCATTCACAGAAGAACGTAACAAAACTAATTGAACTGAATGTTACCAATTTACCATATCAAATATGATATGATCATACGATTTGATATGGTATATTTCCTATATGGTCTATTTGTTATATAGTATATTTCCTATATGTTTTAGTTCTTACATGGTCTATTTCCTTTATAATAGATTTAGTTCCTGATTTGATTCTCTTGTATAGATTATAAATAGGTTTCATATTGTACATATTAATTATGCTGAGTAATACAATTCATTCTCAGTTATTTGAGAAATACAATTTCATACTCGGTTTCTATCACCGAAAATGGAAATTCCTTTAAAAAAAATATATGAAAAACAAAGGCCAAAACAACAGAAATTGGAAAAACTGCAACGCATTATAAGGGTTTCCGGCGATTGTTGTATGGCTTATCAAAACAGTTCTAACGATATATACTCAAATCCAACATATTTAAGGTTTCAACGAGCTTCCAAAAGTGTCCTACATGAGGAAGAGTGAAACAGAGGTTCTCATGCGGTGACCACCAAGTCTAAGGTTTCCTCATTTGCAGATCTTTTCAACCGATCAATTGCTTTTTCAACCTACGTACACAAAAACATTACCAATTACGAAGCAATGATGATAATTATCTTTCTAAGAGTTTACACTTACATACATAATTTATTGAAATCCAATGCTTAATTACCTCGACATTCCAGTTTGTTCTGGCTGTGAGAACAATTAGAGTTAATGTTTGCAAGGAAACACCAACAATCATCCCCCACCAAATACCCTGAAAAAGAAAACCCAAAATGCATCCTGTTAGCTTGTTTAAATCAACATCAATGGCAAATAATTTGCAAGTGACAAAGATCGATTTTGAACTTACAGCTACTCCTAAAGAAGTTTTGAGGCCGAGCACACATCCAATGGGGAAACCGATAAAATAGTAAGTAACTATGTTAACATAAGCAATTATAGCTTGCCATCCACTCCCAATAGCCACACCTGATCATTCCAAAAATTAAGAATTTAAAACTGCCTTGGCTTTGCTGGTTTGTCCAAGTTAATTTATCTAATAATTACCTGAAAGTATAGGTTGGATTCCACTCAAGAAAACAGAGATGGCAAGAAGTGGTGCCAAGTTGGTAACAGCCTCTATAACCTCAGCATCACTGCTGAAGAGTTTACTCAATCCCACTTTGAATATCAAAACAATTGCACTGAAAACTATACTTATCAGGATGCTGTTTGCATTCACTACTATTACTGAAAACTTTGTCACTCTTGGGTGACCTGCTCCAAGTTCATTGCTCACTCGAATGCTGCATCCATTAATTAATAAACATGTATTCATTAATGATCAAATCAGAGAGAAACCACGTATCGAGGCAATATATAAACTTGTTATTTGAAGCGTTTTCACTAACCTGGCTGATACAGATAGGCCAAACATAAAACATAAATCCCAGGTCAGGTAACTCATACTGTAAACATATATCATCAAATTAATTAGAGCTCTACATGTAACAACCCAAGTGCTTTTACTAAAAAGCATTTGTACAAAAGTCAATGTTAAAAAGTGCTTAATGGAATGTAAAATTAATGTGGAAAGAGTCTTACCAAACAGAAGTCGTGTCAAGTGAGATAGTAGGGTTTGGGAGGAGCCCAGATATTAGCACCAGTCCTTGAAAATACCAAATCTCCAAACTGAGTCAACAAAACTACACCGTTAACAACTATATATATATATATATTAAATACTGCTTGGTAATCTCTCTAGTGAGCTTGAAACAAACCAGAGCATAACAGCAGAGGCAGCAGTGAGCTTGAAATAAGGCCAAATGCCTGTAAAGGCTCTGATAGACAAACCAGTCCAAGTTTCTTTGCAAGAAGGACTCAACATAATGTAAAGTCCATTGATTATGACAAGAATCCACCATGAGAAACTGAGAGTGAGAGCTGCACCAAGAAGACCATAATCCAAGACAAAAACAACAACCCAAGTCAAGAGAAGGTGCACCAGAAAGACCCCGACAGCCATGTAAGCCAGAGGGTTGACAATGTTCTGTGCTTGAAGGAACCTCTGCATAGGGCAGCTCAGTGCAAAGGCATAGAGTTGAGGGATCAAACCACGAGCGAAAATCTGGCCTTGTTCGGCTATGCTGTCTGACTGACCAATGGCTCGGAGGAATGCGCTGGAGAACCAGTAGAGGAATGTGAGGAGGATTGCTGCTCCTAAGTGAAGAATTATTGCTCTCTGGCAAATTATCCCCATTGTTGAATATTTCTTGGCTCCATAAGCTTGTCCACAAACTGTTTGCACTGCACTGGCCATGCCTAGCTGTTTTGTTTGCAAAGATATTTAGTGTATTAACGAATTTTAAACATGGATGAACAATATAGTGTTAAAAATTTCATGGTACTGTTATAAAAAATATGTATATAATATATTCAGGGTATTGTAAAAAGTTGGCTGGGATAGGATCAATCTATTAGGGACGGAGTCAAGAATTTATGGGGTAAGAAGCTCGGTGTCTAAAGTGCATCTTCCATTCAAATCATACCAATACAATATGGAATGACCTCTTTCGAAAATAGACATAAATATATGAAATTTTAACATTTGACCACTAATGTTAAGGGTGGTTTTTGTAACTTTGAGCAAACATTCCATATATGTGAAATTGCATTCAATATTGGGGATGATTGTGCAATTTATTAAAAATATTAAGGACCATGACAGCAAAAACAGCAAACATAACTAAAAATGTGATATTTAGAAACACCTGAAGGGAATAAAATGACAATTGCCTAAAAAACAATAACAAGCCAGTATTTTTTATGATTTTGATATAAACGTTAGAATAAATGAGTCAGTTATCGAAATAGTGTCAATTCTTGTAGCATCATATTAGGTCATTCTCAAGTTTTTCATACACTTCATTTACTGATTTGGCTGAGTAAGAGGAGATAGTTCATGATCTTTCACATTAGACTGTGGGATAAGGATCCTCTGCTGAATTTCTTCTCTACTGAAATATGATGAGATTTGAAGGATCAATTGACAAGTGTCTTTTAAAATAACATGTGGTTAGGATTTACTCTTATTATTTGTCCCTCTAACTAAAGGACAAGGATCCTCGATTTGCCGAACTTCTTCTCTGTTGAGCTGTGTTGAGTTTTAAAGGATCAATTGACAAGTGTTCTTTTTAAAATTGGATGGCTAAGATTAATTATTATATTTTTCTTCCTAGTTTTTAATACCCAACTTCACCTTTTTTGGTTTTTATAACAAAAATTCATTTAATATTTTAATCCCAAACATCACCTCAAACTCAAATTTTACACATTTTTCGGCTATTTCTTATGGGAAAGTCCGGTGACCGGATTAAAAAAAAAAAAAAATTCCTACAAATTTAAGCTTTTGAAAATACATAAAATCCTTGAACAAAATTTTAATTATAAGGGTTTGTGGGTTGACTCGGGTTCTATTTTTCGATTTGGACTTCAATTCTACTCTTTGGGTTGAAAACCAGGCTTTTTACCGCTTTAAAATTGGTCCTACCCACTTTCACTTTCACTTCCAAAATTTCACAAGTCAAAACATTTTATAATTTCAAGTTTCAACAACATATTCATTGGTTTATTTAAAACAACATATCATTATCAGATAGTCTAATTGCATCAAGCCCATGACACACTAGGAATTGGATCAATCTACCGTATGATTTCGACATTATATTCATTTTATAGAAAGAAAAAAAACTTATAAAATCAGCATGTAAAATCAAAACCCAAAAGAATCCCTTAGAGAAGAAGAAATAGAGATTTATTGTGATTTAGAGAAAGAGATTTAGGTGAACAGATCTTTTCCAACAAAAAATATTGGAATACACACAATAGGACAATTTGGAATGAAGGCTTCATAATTTTTTTTATGAAATCATAACCCAAATATATTTTAGGAGGAGAGGTAGTTTGTTTAGGTTATTCGAGATTCGAAGATAGAAGATAAGAAATATAGATTTATTTCATCCATTGGTGGAATGAGAAGAAGATGAAGATGATATAGTTTAAAAAAAAAATGAAGTACATTTCAAAAAAAAATAAAAAAAAAAATAAAAAAAAAATAAAAAAAAAATGAAGTCCGATAAATTCCAGTTTTGAGAATTTAGCTATGTTTTTTCTTTAGGGTTTGGTGTATGGACTTATAAAATGGTGTAGTATTGGTTTTAGTTAGAGGGATAAATAATAAGAGTAAATCTTGACCACATGTTATTTTAAAAAACACTTGTCAATTGATCATTTAAAGCTCAGCACAGCTCAACAAAGAAGGAGTTCAACAGAGGATCCTTGCCCAAAGAGAAAGGACAACTATAGAACATGCTTCAAATGAACGATTTTATTAATAATAATGAAATGTAATAATAAGTTTATGGATACATGCTTAAATAGAAAAACAAAACTGACTGCAACAAGACTAGCTTCTAACTGGTCCTAAATTGGAAAAATCCTGAATTTTACCCACAAAAAACGTACCATAATTCCATAAGCGAGACCTTGGATTCCAACGTTAGCAATGGAGGCGCTGGCGAGCTCCAAAGCACTCAAGTGGCCAATGAACATCACGGTGGCGATAGCCAACATGTAATTGAATACGGAAACAATAATGGAGGCCCAAGAAAGGATCCAAAGCAGCCTGGTTTCCCACCAAACAAGACTCGGCCACCATCGTAGCTCCACACCCCCCACCGCCCTGTTCTCCAAAAACTCTTCGATCGCATCCGACGAGTCCATTCCATGCAAGAACGGCACATTGTACTCTTCGCTCCTACTCATCATGCTTATTGTTCGTGATCGTGTACACACACAAGCAGAGGCATGCACGTAATGTTATTTATATGCACGAAGTCGAAGCGCCTAATCTGTCCGGTCTATTTTTGCTATTTTTGGAAGAAGAGTAGATAGATCATAAATATACGGTCTAAGGGGCTGTTTATTTTTTTATTTAAAGTTTTATAAGACTTTAATTTGTTAGACATATCAATAAGTCTTATAAATTAAGATACTATCAGAGACGTAGCTAGCCATGGGCTAGGGTGGGCCTGGCTATTTTTAAAAAAATTAAAAAGATAAAAAAAATAATAAATTATTAATATCATAGACTAGGGAGTAGGGAATCTATGATGGTAGCTTGTTAGAAGACTTTTATATCACATTTTACATCCCACGAGACAAAAGAGGCATCACATATCATTTTTTGTTTTATTTTTTGTTTTTATTTTCCTTTTTCTTTGATAATTATTATCATCTGTCCCAAAAAATTCCAACACCTCAATAATTCATCTTTGTCTAAAAAATTTAGAGATGACAAAATAACCCGTGGGGACCTGCACTTATGGGGTGAGGATGAATTTCTATTTGGTGATGATGGATAGGGATGGATATTAAAACTCACAATGGGTATGGGGTAGGGATGCATTTTATAATCCCCGCCCCGCCCCTCTTAAAATATAATATATATTTATTTTATTATTTAGTTCAATGTTTATGTTTTAAAATTATTGAATTTATTTGTTTAGTTTTGAAATTTATATTTATGAGATGATTTTCAATAGTTTTTTGGATTTACTTTATATTATTCATTGGGATATATGTTTATTATTTTAATAATATTAAAATATTATTTTTGACAACATTTTTTTGAAATAAATTTTAGATAAATGGGGTAAATTGGGTGGGGATTGGGGAAAGCATACCCTGCTCCGCCCTGCCCCGCTCCATCTATTGAGGAGTTTTACAAGGGAATGAGTTTTTGAAAAATAAATGGGGCGGGGTGCGGTAAGGGTCACCTTGCCCCAAACCCGCTCCATTGCCATCTCTAAAGAAATTCCTACGCCTTTTAGAGTTGCAAACTAAGCGAAAAAAACTAAAGTTTCTATCTCCCTCAAAAATCCATTTAACCCTAGACTTGTGTCTCCAATTTCTCTCTTCCTTAAGATGTAAGGACCACATTTCAGCTAAGACCTTGCATCTTTCATCTCTAAGGTTCGCACACCAACCGCTTGCGGCTTGCCTTAGCACTAGCTACAATAGAATCCAAACTAGATTACAGCTTGTGCAAAGAAAAGTATCTTGTTATTTATATTTTCATAGTTATTTCAAACCCACTAATTTCTCTCAAGTCTCTTTTGCTTAGCATCAAAGTAAGTTTTTTTTACTTTTATTTTTGTTTCTTACATTTTATCTTGTCATTTTATTTTTTTTAGTTGGTTGTTTATTTTATTTTATTTTAATTACTATTGTATGTGGAAATAATACTATGAAATAAGTAATTTTTATAATAATTAGTTATGTCTTCTTTTTTGAACAAAATTTTTGACTTAGCCCATCCTGACAAAATTTCTTGGCTACGTCTCTAGATACTGTGATATGTTTGTTTTTTTCATTTTGGAGGACTTATTACAAATATAAAATTGATTAAGTTGTGCTAGGATTTCTTTAAAATTTGGAATTTTTGGAAAATTAATTTTTAGAATTTTATTATGTACGGATAAAATTATAAATGTATAAATTGTTATAGAACATTTATGGAAATTTATTAAAAAAACTCTATTGTATCATTTTTTTGAATAAGATAAAAGTCAAAATTTTTTACTTTTTTTAAAAGACATATATATATATAGTAAAATAAGATATGAGTTAGAAACACAAACAAACTAATTTATTTTAATTTAAGATATAAGAGGCAATAAGTCTTACGGTGAAAAAAAACAAACGACCACCGAGTGTCGACTACAAGTTTGATATATATCTACCTTTTTGGCTGGCGGTGGCAGCAACGTGCACCTAACCTCTCTCAAATTCAATCTTAATTTGAACTTTGTCTTGATTTAATCATTAATCATTAATCATTTCAACTGCCACATAGATACATCGTGACATAAGTGATCATAATAAATCACAACAATGAATTACACTTCTAAAATGGCACTTATATAGTTATGTACGTGCGACCATTTTTTAACTTTTCTTTAATGATACTGGAGATTCTCCCGATCCACCATATATATAGTCTTTCTATTGTCAATTGAAATTGATATAAAATTTGCATGTGAGTCATTGGATTAAAAAAATGCTTTAACAAGTACATGTAACCAAGTCAAGACATTTGAATCCAACGGTCCACATGTAAAGAACTAATATATTTTATATCAGTTCGAACTGATAATAGAAAAACTATATATATAAAGTCGTTTCATGGCTTTTGGTGCTCTATATTGTTTGCTGTTTTCTGTGTTCCTCCTTTCTCCATGTTGTCCTTGGGGGCTGTTCTCGCTCTCTGTTTCTTATTGTTTGTGTTGCTAGTGTTGGGTTTGTGTTTAGTTGCCGTGTTTTATCAATAAATCTTGATTTTCAAAAATATATATATATATATATTATTATATATATATATGAAATATACTCTCTCAATATATTATATATCTCTAGTATTGTGACATACTAACACTTTTCATTTTTGGAATACCGAACTTAATTGGAGTTATTATAAATGAACTAAGTTCTCATTTATTTACAACTCAAACCACACTACGAGGTTACGGGTTCAAATCATATCTTTTCTAAAAAATAAACCCCGAATTTATATACTAGTGTAATACTTCAAAAAAAAAAAAATCACTAATTTTTCAAATTACACTTTTCTATTGGGTCTTCTGATCATTAGATTGTTTTAAGGTAAAAATTATTAAAACTACGTGGATACATATTTTTTGTAGCATGAACAGTGGTAACATTTTTTTTTTTCCTCATTTCATATTAAAATTTGCTAATTGTCCTTATATACACTTTATAACTAGGTATCCCAAAATCAGAAGAATTTTCTCAAATCAAAAAGATGTAAGCTTAATTAAAAAGGGAAAATTTTCTTTTTGTATTTCATGGTGTTTTCGTACAAATATAATGCAATTTGTCTTTTGGTTTATGAAAAGATGTACCATTTATTTTCTTTTAGTTTATATGAAATTTTTATAATATATTTTTGAAGAAATGGCAATTTGGAAAGTTAGTGGTTGATTTGAGTCGCAAATAAAATGAAAAAACAAGTAATTTATAATGCTCCAAATTTGATGTCCCAAAAATAAAGGTGTTCACATGTCGTAAGAGATTGTATTGGGAGATTGTCTAAGGGGGTATTTGTTTTTTTCACTATAAGACTTATTGCCTCTTATATCTTAAATTAAGATAAATTAGTTTGTTTGTTTTTCCAACTTATATCTTATTTTAAGATATATTTGTCTTTTAGAAAAAGTAAAAAATTTTGACTTTTATCTTATTCAAAAAGTGATTCAGTATAGTGTTTTTAATAAATTTCCATAAATATCCTATAACAATTCAAACATTTATAATTTTATCCGCACATAGTAAAATCCTAAAAATTAATTTTCCAAAAATTCTCAAATTTGAAGAAACCCTAACACAAGCTAATCAATTTTATATTTGTAATAAGTCATCCAAAATGAAAAAAACAAACATATCATAGTATCTTAATTTATTAGACATATTTATTAGACATTTATAAGACTTATCCATATGTCTAATAAATTAAGGTCTTATAAGACTTTAGATAAAAAAACAAACGGCCCCTAACATTAGTCGATAATATTTATTTAATTCTAATAAATTTGATCAATTAATCAACTTGTCGTTAACAAGTACTCTCACTAGTGGAGAAGAAATAATAACTAAAAGTACATATAATTGTACTTCCACCATTGTATGTTCACTCCTTCATTTGCTTTAAATCTAAGGGTTGTCAGTATTTTTTTATTATTTTTAAATACTAAATAAATATTAAAGTTACATATTTAAGTTATAAATAGATATGGACAATATGAGATTAGCCTAGTGGTTTACCCTTCACACCTACACCGTAAGGTTGCGGGTTTGAATATGAGATAATACTTGGGTGCTGACCAGTTAGCACCAAAAATACTGGCCTAGTAATGTGACCCAATTGAACTGTATCACGTGTCATTTTTCTTTCACCCATTCCAAGTTAATGGGTAAGTGACGAAGTGAAAACTATAGAATAGTCGAATGTACAACAAGAATATGCTTCAAATGATCGATTTTAGTAATAATAATGAAATGTAATAATAAGTTTTTGGATACATAAATAGAAATACATTCACAAACAAGCCCAACAAAACTTGAGTTATATACTAATTCTAGAAGAGCATTCACAGAATGTAACAAAACTAATCGAACTGAATGTTACCAATTTGCCATATCAAATATGATATGATCATACGATTTGATATGGTATATTTATTATATGGTCTATTTCTTATATAGTATATTTCCTATATGTTTTAGTTCTTGCATGGTCTATTTCAGTGGCGTAGCCAGGATTTTTTCTATGGGTGGGCTAAACATATTTAACATTTCGATAAACATAACTTAATAAAACATAAAAGCTTTAATAGTATAACAATATATACACATAGTTAAAAGAAATAAGAAATGTTAGAAGTCTAATTTATTTTGTATTTTGTACAAAATTATAAAATAAAAATAAACGACAATAAATGAAAAAAATTAGAGTTTCCTAATTTTTTTTGTAATATAACTTATATATATATATTCAAGTCATTTCGCACTAATATAACTTATATCAGTGAGTTGCATGTGGACCACTATATTTATATGCTTTGACTCAGTGTGTATGCACTTATCAATGTTTCTCCATAATCAATGGCCCACATGCAACGCATTGTTGTAAGTTATATCAGTGCGTACTGACCAGAATCGGGATATATATATATTTTTTGATGATTAAATTAATATTTTGAGAATAAGAGAGTCGTGCACTCGTGCTAATAAAACAAGAGATCAAATATTTAACAATCAACATAAATAAAATAATTTAACAATTAGCATTGAAAAAAGTTAAATTTGAATAATAAAATTATTTTATTAGATAATCTAGTGAGTTTTACAACATAGAACGTACTCTAATATATTTGTACTGATTTGAAAGAATTTAGATTGATTATATTAAATAATCTCATAATTAACTCATGAATAACTTACCTAACCAATAATTTTTTTTCCCCTAGTTTTAGACCGGGCTGCAGCCAGGGGTAGCCTACCCTTGGCTACGCCCTTGGTCTATTTCCTTTGTAATAGATTTAGTTCCTGATTTGATTCTCTTGTATAGATTATAAATAGGTTTCATATTGTACATATTAATTATACTAAGTAATACAATTCATTCTCAGTTATTTGAAAAATACAATTTCATACTCGGTTTCTATCACCGAAAATGGAAATTCCTTTAAAAAAAAAAAAAAATGACTGCAACGCATTATAAGGGTTTCCGGTGATTGTTGTATGGCTTATCGAAACGGTTATAACGATATATACTCAAATCCAACATATTTAAGGTTTCAACGAGCTTCCAGAAGTGTCCTACATGAGGAAGAGTGAAACAGAGGTTCTCATACGGTGGCCACCAAGTCTAAGGTTTCCTCATTTGCAGATCTCTTCAACCGATCAATTGTTTTTTCAACCTACGTACACAAAAGCATTACCAATTACCAAACAATGATGATAATTATCTTTCTAATTTATTGAATGAAATCCAATGCTTAATTACCTCGACATCCCAGTTTGTTCTGGCTGTGAGAACAATTAGAGTTAATGTTTGCAAGGAAACACCCATAATCATCCCCCACCAAATACCCTGAACAAAAAGAAAACCCAAAATGCAATCATGTTAGCTTGTTTAAATCAACATCAATGGCAAATAATTTGCAAGTGACAAAGATCGATTTTGAACTTACAGCTACTCCTAAAGAAGTTTTGAAGCCAAGCACACATCCAATAGGGAGACCAATAAAATAGTAAGTAACTATGTTAACATAAGCAACTATAGCTTGCCATCCACTCCCAATAGCCACACCTGATCATTCCAAAAATTAAGAATTTAAAACTGGTTTAATTAATTTTCCATTGATTGGTTTATCTAATAATTACCTGAAAGTATAGGTTGGATTCCATTCAAGAAAACAGAGATGGCAAGAAGTGGAGCCAAGTTGGTTACAGCCTCTATAACCTCAGCATCACTGCTGAAGAGTTTACTCAATCCAACTTTGAATATCAAGACAATTGCACTGAAAACTATGCTTATCAGGATGCTGTTTGCATTCACTACTATTGCTGAAAACTTTGTCACCCTTGGATGACCTGCTCCAAGTTCATTGCTCACTCGAATGCTGCATCCATTAATAATAAGCATGTATTCATTGATGATCAAATCAGAGAGAAACCACATATCGAGGCAATATATAAACTTGTTATTTGAAGCGTTTTCACTAACCTGGCTGCTGCCGATAGGCCCAACATAAAACATAAATCCCAGGTCAGGTAACTCATACTGTAAACATATATCATCAAATTAATTAGAGCTCTACATGTAACAACCCAAATGCTTTTACTAAAGAGCATTTGTACAAAAGTCAATGTTAAAAAGTGCTTAATGGAATGTAAAATTAATGTGGAAAGTGTCTTACCAAACAGTAATGGTGTCAAGTGAGATAGTAGGGTTTGGGAGGAGCCCAGATATTAGCACCAGTCCTTGACTATACCAAATCTCCAAACCGAGTCAACAAAACTACACCATTAACAACTATATATATATATATATATTAAATACTACTTGGTAATCTCTCTAGTGAGCTTGAAACAAACCAGAGCATAACAGCAGAGGCAGCAGTGAGCTTGAAATAAGGCCAAATGCCTGTAAAGGCTCTGATAGACAAACCAGTCCAAGTTTCTTTGCAAGAAGGACTCAACACAATGTAAAGTCCATTGATTATGACAAGAAGCCACCATGAGAAACTGAGAGTGAGAGCTGCACCAAGAAGACCATAATCCAAGACAAAAACAACAACCCAAGTCAAGAGAAGGTGCACCAGAAAGACCCCGACAGCCATGTAAGCCAGAGGGTTGACAATGTTCTGTGCTTGAAGGAACCTCTGCATAGGGCAGCTCAGTGCAAAGGCATAGAGTTGAGGGATCAAACCACGAGCGAAAATCTGGCCTTGTTCGGCTATGCTGTCTGACTGACCAATGGCTCGGAGGAATGCGCCGTAGAACCAGTAGAGGAATGTGAGGAGGATTGCTGCTCCCAAGTGAAGAATTATTGCTCTCTGGCAAATTATCCCCATTGTTGAATATTTCTTGGCTCCATAAGCTTGTCCACAAACCGTTTGCACTGCACTGGCCATGCCTAGCTGTTTTGTTTGCAAAGATATTTAGTTTATTAACGAATTTTAAACACGGATGAACAATATAGTGTTAAAAATTTCAGGGTACTGTTTTCCAAAAAAAAAAAAAAAAATTCAGGGTATTGTAAAAAGTTGGCCATGATAGGATCAGTCTATTAGGAATGGAGTCAAGAATTTATGGGGTAATTAAGAAGCTCAGTGTCTAAAGTGCATCTTCCATTCAAATCATACCAATACAATATGGAATGACCTTATTTAGAAAATAGACATAAATATATGAAATTTTAACATTTGACCACTAATGTTAAGGGTGGTTTTTGTAACTTTGAGCAAACATTCCATATGCGTGAAATTACATTCAATATTGGGGATGATTGTGCAATTTATTAAAAATATTCAGGACCATGACAGCAAAAACAGCAAACATAGCTAAAAATGTGATATTTAGAAACACCTGTAGGGAACAAAATGACAATTGCCTAAAAAAACAATAACAAGCCAGAAAAGGTACGATGGTATACCATATTATTTTTTATGATTTGTGATTTTTTAGTTTAAATAATAATATCTACTTTGTTGGCTAGCGGGCAGGCACGTGTTTGCTTAAGTGCGTTGGGTACCCTTTTTGAGTATTGTTTTTTCGTTTTTTCAGTTCAAACTTCAGAAAATATAAAAAATCTGTTCAGTAATCGATACGGCGTTTTTTAAAAAAAGAAAACAAAAACATTGGGATCTGTTTTTTTAGTTTAAAGCATTAAAAGCTAGGAAGCACGGATACTTCATTTGGTGAAGGTAACTCGTATCGAACTCGTATCCAGTTCCGATACTTCCCGGATACTCTAGGATACGTATCCGATACACCAAATGGCGTATCCGTTGACTTTTGCACAAGTTTGACTGGAGGATACTTGGAGGATACTTGGAGGATACTTGAGGGATACTTGGAGGATATGTTTGGGGCAATATTATAATTATTTTAGTATAAAACGGGGTCGAATTATAATATCAAAATATTAGGGGTCAAAATGAAACTGTAAAGAAATTTTGACTTTGATTCCATTGACATGAAGAATAACGGGATACTTGATATTACAAACCTTTCACTTGATGAACCAAAGTTAATTAGATGCCGAATTATTTAGATCATTTAACAATGTGAATGATGATAATGAAGTTAATTAGGAATTTAGTATCTATTTTATGAGTTTATTTTATGTATTATTTGGATTTTGTAATATACTATAACTTATGTGACATGTGTTTTATTTGGATTTTCAATTTTGTAATATGTTACGACTTAATTTGGATATTGTAATATGTTACATTGTTATGACTTAGGTTGTTATGTGACATGTTTTATTTGGATGATTGGATATGAATATGTTTTGATTTTTGAATGAATTATCAAATATCCTTTTATATATTCTTATTTTAAAAATATATAAATATATATTATTTTAATTGACGTATCCTGCCGTATCCGTATCCTAGTTTTTGGAGATTTGTCGTATCCCCGTATCGTGCCGTATCCGTATCCCGTATCCGTATCCGTATCCGTGCTTCCTTGATTAAAAGACAACAAAAAATCGTTATCTCAGAATTGTTCTTGTTTGTAATGGACCCACCATTAAGTTATTATTATTTTCTTTGAAAACTTACCAAAATCTTATATTATCTCTTTATGAGTTTCTCTCCGAGTCTTTCTTCATCTTAATCATCCCATCTGGATCATACCAAACATTTATCTCTCTTCATTTGAAACTTTCTTTCTTCTCCCCATCTCATCTACGGTATTGATGGAATTTTGTATGTGTTGTTAAAGAAAAAAATTGGTTTCGTGTTTGCTTGTTTGGTGGCGGCAGCGGCGACCTGGTAGGTGGGTTTTGCCTAGACGAAGATGGAGGTTGGGTGGCCAAAGCTGGAAATGGTGGTGGAGATGTTGACGATGTGGTGGTTGAGCAACGAAGGAGGCCGCGATCGGGACGGCAAACGGCGATCGATCTGCCCAAACATCGAGCAAATAACGATCGAACTTGGCTGCCGAGAAAAGGGAAGGCTCCCATGGACCATGGTGATCTATCTCTGGATTTAATATGTTTGGTATGGCTTTTGAAAAGATCAAAATCATTTTTTTTTTAATACTATATTGAAGTTTTTTTAGATTGTTTAGCAAAACTCAAAAGTCTTTTTTAATATATGAATTGTCTCAATTACCTTTTAAAAAGTCATTTTATGTCTATTTGGAGAAGCTTAAAACCAAGAAGTTTTTTATTTTTAGCTTTTTAAAAACATATGAATTGTTTTAACCACCATTTATAAATTTTGGATATTCCACCATCATTATAAATACATTGTCAACACATTTTTTGTAATTCACTCGACCAAAAGCTATTTCTAAAAATACATTGTTAACACATTTTTTATAATTTACACAATCAAAAGCCTTTTTTGTTAGAAACTCTAGTCATTAGAAACCCTATTACAAAAAGATCTACTTTAGAAGCTCAAATTGAAAAGTCATATCAAACACACTCTTAATAAAATTGAAATAAAAAGCTTTTTTTTTTTACACTTTTATTTGTTATTGTCAACTGTTATATCTGAATTTTGTTGAAATCTATATGAGAATCCACTTCCTAGCTTTGAAGCTGAATTTCTATTCGAACAAAGAAACCCATTTTGTTATTGTTTGTGTTATTCGAAGAATCCCGAGAAGCTCATCACCGGACGTGTTTTATGTTTTTATTCTTAGAACATTGTTTTCAATAATCGTTACCAGACACGTTTTCAAACTTGAAAAATATAAAAATCAATTTCTTGAAATTAAATAAAAACAAGAAAACTGAAACCGAAAACAAAAACGTTACTTAACCTCCTCTCAAATTCAATCTTATTTGAACTTAATTAAATAATAAATCTTTTCAAATGCTACATGGATTATGGAGTGCATTTTTGCTCACCCACACTAACTAGGGTGAACCATTACCACCCACTTCAGGTGTTGACACGTGTCACAAACTTAACCCAAAGTCTAAAGTTAATCCAAAGTTAACTCAAAATTTGGGACACGTGTCAACACCTGGAGTAGGTGGTAATGGTTCACCCTAGTTAGTGTGGGTGGGCAAAAATGCACTCTGGATTATGGATAGTGACATAAGTGATCATAAATCACAACAGTTAATTACACTTCTTGAAAGGATTCAAATCACATGTTTATATCATACGTAAACAATCATTTACATTTTTTTTTTTTTAAAGCGTATACACATGATCTAATTTGGTTGGTTAAAACACAAATTATAACACTATTTTTTCTTCTTCTTAAAATGACACTTAATATATTGATTCTTAAAATAGAATCAATATATTTATTCGAACCGAGCTCTTACCACATAACCACATTGGGCGGTGGTAGAAACAATACGTTTTTAGTTTAAAATAAGTTTGAATAAGCAAATTATAAAAAACGTACCATAATTCCATAAGAGAGACCTTGGATTCCAACGTTAGCAATGGAGGCGCCAGCGAGCTCCAAAGCACCCAAGTGGCCGGTGAACATCAAGGTGGCGAAACTCAACATGTAATTGAATACAGAGACAATAATGGAAGCCCAAGAAAGGATCCAAAGTAGCCTGGTTTCCCACCAAACAAGCCTCGGCCACCATCGTAGCTCCACACCCCCCACCGCCTTGTTCTCCAAAAACTGTTCGATCGCATCCGACGAGTCCAGTCCATGCAAGAACGGCACATTGTTCTCTTCGCTCCTGCTCACCATGCTTATTAATTGTTCGAGATCCTACACACACACACACAGAGACACAGAGTCATTCACGTAATGCTAACTTATTTATATTCACGAAGACGAAGAAAAGTAGATATATAATAGATATATATATTCTAACGTTGACTGCAAGTTTAAAATAATAATAGGCAGACACGTGTGTGCCGAACCTCTCTCTCAAATCCAACTTGATTAAAATAATTATTAGTGACATTGATTATGATAAATCAAAACAATTAATTGAAATGGCACTTGTATAGTTATGGACGGGCGACCAATTTTTTTTACTTTTCTTCAATGATGCTGGAGACTCTAGCTACCAGTCCACTCTCTCAAAATATCTATCGACTGCATACAAAAAGTTAGATGAGCTCCACAATTATAACTCCAACAAATTTGTTTGATTTTCTTTGATATTGAGATGGCATATACTGATATACACCCTTAGTAAATTTGAAAATTACTTAAAATATATACAGATGGTTTATAAATGAGGGGTATATGTGTCATTTAATTTTTTTTATTTCTTCCATAATTACTCTTAATTTGGAAACCCCTAATATATTTCAAAATTACACGAAAGATACAAACGAAATATTAGGTAAAAAGGTACAAATGTCTTTTTCTTAGTTGAATTAGGGATGTTTTTGAAATATTACATATAATTTCCCATTCCACTTTTTCCTTATTAGCTATCTTTTACCCTTGAAATGTTGCTAAATTACAGTTATGTCCATTACCCCTTGAACGCATGTTTGAGGGGGCATCTACAGTTATGTTTTACCAAATGAAGAGAGTTTAAGGGGTAAATTGTCTAGAAAAAAAGGTGAGGGGCAACTTGCAAATTCACTAATAGTTCAGGGGATATTAATGTTGTTAACCCATTTTAGAAAGTAAAATTAAAGGGTACAGATATTAACACCCATAAAACTTATTAGTGCACCCATTTTTATAAGTACACCCATGTCTAAAATTTAAAAAATAAATATTACTATAAACACCCATCATAATGCCAATAGTACCCTCATTGAAATAAATATATTCATTTTAATACATATTATTTATAAACACTCTTAAATTATTATCACACACAATTTATATAAAAAAAATTATATTATTTTTGGAATCAAATCCTCTTTTAATGATGATCCAATTTACTTTTGGAAATATCTCGAATGTAGGAGCCTTATAAAAGGGAATATGTGGAACCGTATATAGGGTCAAGAGATTTTAATTTAGAATTTTCTTATTTATACGGCTATCTAAAAAAAAAAAAAAAAAACTTACTAATATCTATGATTATCTTAAAAAAAATGTATATTATTGATATCTATAGCTATCGTTAAAACAAATATATTTTATTTATTGATAAAATTCATAATTATACATAAAAGAAATATAAAAATAATATGATAATCATGTGATAATGAAAAAGTTTGAAACTTAAAATAAAATTAGAGTTTAATTAGGGTTATCATAAAAATTAGGGTTTATCATAAGTTTTTTTTTTTTTTTTTTTTTAAAGGTAAGTTTTTTTAATAAAGAAATATAGTTGAAGATATGAGTGTAATTAATGAGTATATATAGTATTTAATTTATTTTTAATTAAAGTAATTTGTCCTTATTGGTAAATTTCTATTGGGATATTTTTGTAATTAAATTTTTTAATAAAATGTGGGTGTACTAATAAGTTTTATGGGTGTCAATATCCGCTCCCAAAATTAAAATATAAAATTCACATACGTTTTTTATTCAGCTCAGGTTTTATAACTTTTATCGATTACTTTAATTTTTTATAGTTTATTTATTTATTTTGAAACAATTCTTCTAACTAATTTATGTATTAGGGTTTCAAAAATATAGATACTGTCAAACATGTATTTAATCATAGTATATATACATGTGTGTATATAAATATAAATATATATATATAGTAATTACTCGTTTGACTTTTCTATACTTTGCGGTGGTCAAAAAATAGACCATAGGCCCAGTAAGGCAGGCCCTTCTCATAGATAACAAATAAAAGCAAAGCAGCCCATTTTGGGCACTACTAAGAAAGCCCAAGTAAAGAATCAAAATAAAAAGGGGGAACCTAGCCCAACTAAAGAATAAGCCCAAAAATCGACCTGACCCATCTCGGTTAATCAAAAAACCAAGTGGTCAAAGACATCATAAAAGGTGACCATCATGTCAGACGTTACATGAACCTCAATGTCTAACAACCTTTATCCTTTTTGCCAGATTCAAATGAATCAAAACGGGCAATGAATGACTCGTGATCAATGCTAACTCATAAAAGACATGAGTGGTGAAGACTTCAGGCACTTCACTATAAAAGCCAGACCCTTTCTCAAAGAAGGGTTCGAGAATTTTTACTTACTCATGCGAAAGTTCTCCCTCCCTCTTCTCTCAATTCTTCTCTAGATTATTGAGCATTTATTGCGGTACTCCCCTCTGCATTAATTCAGCCCACTACCCAATTGAGGTCAATTTGATCACATTCAAAGATCGACCAACCCAATCCACGATTGATCTACATTGAACGGAGGAGCTCACCGGAGATTCTATACATCAGATACATCAACATCCAATATCGAAGGGACAGGGGTCAAATGACCCTACTGCCCCTGATTATTTCTGATACCAATTAAAGGACCATAATACCCCTGATTATTTCTGATTAATAAATGAATCAAATTAATAAATATAATTCAATTAAATAAAACAATTTAAAAATAAAAAATAAACAAAACAATTTAAAAATCACACACAATCGAACCACGCACATCTCCATCTGCAACATCATCATCTTCAACATTCCATATTTTCACACATTTTCACACAGTAATTACCACCACCACTTCACCCATAAACAATTCATCTTCTTCACACAGCCAAGCCCACAGACACAGAACTAGTTCATCTTTTTCACAAATTCCAGATTTTACATACAAAAAAAATAAAATTAAAAAATTAAAAACCTTTGAATAATATCTCCACCAACATTGCTCACCTACACACAAACTTCACCGATTTCCTTTTGCTGCCGGCAAGCAGCTCTCCGTCTCTGATCAAACCACAGCCGTCTTCCTCTACACACTTCACCAATAGATAAACCCAGATCAATAACAACCTCACCAATAGATAAACCCAGATCAAAAACAATCACACCACCACATTCAAACCATTCAAAAATCATGCAAACATCCATTCAATCTCAAAAACCCTAACCCCCAAATCCAATCACGACCAAATCCCTAACCCCCAAACCTAGAATCGGACCAACACACCACCACCATAAATCTCGGCACCACTTGCACACCCTTGATCACATTGTAAGAGAAATCTCTTGAAACCGCAACTAGAGTCAATGGTAACCAGAGAAGAGTGAAACCCAGAACCCATGATCTGGTGCAGATCGAGCTTCCCAAACCCAGACCAGGCGCTGCTCGTTCGGTCATCGCTGCCGTCTTCGTCGCTGCTTCCGATCGTCGTCGTTGGCACTGGTCATCACCGCCATCGTCTCTTAGGTTTTGGGAGGTTTGATGTTGATGATGGAGTGAGAGAGAGAGAGAGAGAGAGAGAGAGAGAGAGAGAGAGAGAGAGAGAGAGAGAGAGAGAGAGAGAGAGAGAGAAAGAGCGCCACCGTGGTCGCCATGAAATAGGGTTTGGTGAAGAAAATGGTGAGATGGGTGGCTGGTGAAGAAGACGAGGAAGAAGATGATAAGTGGATGGGTTTTGTTTTGTTTTTAATTAATTTAATAAATAGATAAGTGTATCGAGGGTTTGATGTTTTGTTTTGTTTTTAATTAATTATTATTTTATTTAATAAATATGTTTTATTAAATTTATTTAATTTAATAAACCAAGCTTTGCCTAATAAATTTCTATTAACATATTAATTTAATTTAATTTTTTTATTATTTAATTTTATTACAATTTTATTTTAATTAATTATAAATTTAATTAGTTTTTTTTTCATTTTTTAATTATTTATAAATTAATTAGTTTTATTTATTAACATTCTGGAATGGTAAAATAATAATAATAATTATTATTATTATTTTAATTGTTTTTTATTTAATTTAATAATGAATTATAAATTTAATTAGTTACAGTTTTGCCCTTCTTATACAACATTCTAGAAGGGGTAGGGATGACTTTACCATTTTACCCTCGCTCTATTAACGTCTGTTTCAAAATTCCTGACTGAATTGGACGGCAGGGATTATAAGAGGAATTAGTTGAAAACGTTTGGACTAAAGTGGTGAAAGCTGGAACGACGGGGACTAAAATGAATAATATGGCAAACTATAGGGACTAAAACGATATTATCCCTTTTTATTTTGAAAGTTAAATTTATAAAACCCTCATGTACAATACTTGTACAATTCCAGTCAATTTTCTTGATTGTCGTCTTCAATTTCATCGGAAGTTTATAAATTATAATTAAATAATAAAAATTAAAAACTCAAGAACCCACAACCGATGAATTCCAACCAAACCATTAAAAAAAATTAGAACTTAGATAAGAACTAAATATAAAATAAAACATTTGACAAGAAATTTTAAATTAAGAGAAACAAAATTAAGGGAGGAGGAGGCGGAAAGTTTCTACTAAATTTGATTTCTTCCTTCCATTTCTGACGAGGCTGATTTGAGCGAGGACGGGATAAAAACCTCTCTAAAAGTCTCCCTCGGAGATCCCTTATTTACTTTTTTCTTTTTGGTATAACATTGTGTTAGTATATGCATCAAATTTTGAACTAAATGGCTACTAGTAGATGCAAAGAGCTGGCCTTCGACCTGATGTGGTGAGCTATGCCTTAATTGCTGATTAGTGCTTATGGAAAAGCTAGGAGAGAAGATGAAGCTTTAGCAGTTTTGCAGAAGAGGCTATTACATATTCTGAAAAGCAAGATCAATTTTGCTAAGGGTGGATATCAACAAAAACAATAAGACCTGCATAATCTACAAATGTTTGTCAGGATTTTTGCATTCTCAGGTATTACTTCCATCATAAAATTAGCTAAAATGAAATGAGTTAAATCTCTCCATGCAAATGATCTTACTATTATGCCTTACTGGCCCTTGTAATTAATTTATATCACTCCCATTTTGATGTAAAATGTGTCAATTTTTGTAGCATTATATTATGGTCATTCTCAAGTTTTTCATACACTTCATTTATCGAAATGAATGGGTAAGTGACGAAGTGAAAACTATAGAATATGCTTCAAATGAACGATTTTATTAATAATAATGAAATATAATAATAAGTTTTTGGATACATGCTTAAATAGAAAAACATTCACAAACGAGCGCAGCAAAATTAATCAAACCGAATGTTACCGTATCAAATATGATATGATCATACGATTTGATATGATATATTTCCTATATGCTGTAGTTCTTACACTGTCTATTTTCTTTATAGTAAATTTAGTTCTTGATTTGATTATCTTTTATAGACTATAAATAGGTCTCATGGTCTCATATTGTACATGTTAATTATTCTGAGAAATACAATTTTATACTCTATTTCTATCACTGAAAATGGAAATTCCTTTTCAAAAACAATTGAAAAACAAAGGCCAAAACAACAGAAATTGGAAAAACTGCAACGCGTTATAAGGGTTTCCGGTGATTGTTGTATGGCTTATCGAAACGGTTCTAACGATATATACTCAAATCCAACATATTTAAAGTTTCAACGAACTTCCAGAAGTGTCCTACACGATGAAGAGTGAAACAGAGGTTCTCATGCGCTGGCCACCAAGTCTAAGGTTTCCTCATTTGTAGATCTCTTCAACCGATCAATTGCTTTTTCAACCTACGTACACCAAAAGCATTACCAATAACCAAACAATGATGATAATTATCTTTCTAAGAAGTTACACTTACGTACATAATTTATTGAAATCCAATGCTTAATTACCTCGACATTCCAGTTTGTTTTGGCTGTGAGAACAATTAGAGTTAATGTTTGCAAGGAAACACCCACAATCATCCCCCACCAAATGCCCTGAAAAGAAAACCCAAAATGCAATCCTGTTAGCTTGTTTAAATCATCATCAATGGCAAATAATTTGCAAGTGACAAAGATCGATATTAAACTTACAGCTACTCCTAAAGAAGTTTTGAAGCCAAGCACACATCCAATAGGGAGACCAATAAAATAGTAAGTAACTATGTTAACATAAGCAACTATAGCTTGCCATCCACTCCCAATAGCCACACCTGATCATTCCAAAAATTAATAATTTAAAACTGGTTTAATTAATTTTCCATTGATTGGTTTATCTAATAATTACCTGAAAGTATAGGTTGGATTCCATTCAAGAAAACAGAGATGGCAAGAAGTGGAGCCAAGTTGGTTACAGCCTCTATAACCTCAGCATCAATGCTGAAGAGTTTACTCAATCCAACTTTGAATATCAAAACAATTGCACTGAAAACTATGCTTATCAGGATGCTGTTTGCATTCACTACTATTGCTGAAAACTTTGTCACCCTTGGATGACCTGCTCCAAGTTCATTGCTCACTCGAATGCTGCATCCATTAATAATAAGCATGTATTCATTGATGATCAAATCAGAGAGAAACCACATATCGAGGCAATATATAAACTTGTTATGTGAAGCGTTTTCACTAACCTGGCTGCTGCCGATAGACCCAACATAAAACATAAATCCCAGGTCAGGTAACTCATACTGTAAACATATATCATCAAATTAATTAGAGCTCTACATGTAACAACCCAAGTGCTTTTACTAAAGAGCATTTGTACAAAAGTCAATGTTAAAAAGTGCTTAATGGAATGTAAAATTAATGTGGAAAGAGTCTTACCAAACAGTAATTGTGTCAAGTGAGATAGTAGGGTTTGGGAGGAGCCCAGATATTAGCACCAGTCCTTGACTATACCAAATCTCCAAACTGAGTCAACAAAACTACACCATTAACAACTATATGTGTATATATATATATATATTAAATACTACTTGGTAATCTCTCTAGTGAGCTTGAAACAAACCAGAGCATAACAGCAGAGGCAGCAGTGAGCTTGAAATAAGGCCAAATGCCTGTAAAGGCTCTGATAGACAAACCAGTCCAAGTTTCTTTGCAAGAAGGACTCAACACAATGTAAAGTCCATTGATTATGACAAGAAGCCACCATGAGAAACTGAGAGTGAGAGCTGCACCAAGAAGACCATAATCCAAGACAAAAACAACAACCCAAGTCAAGAGAAGGTGCACCAGAAAGACCCCGACAGCCATGTAAGCCAGAGGGTTGACAATGTTCTGTGCTTGAAGGAACCTCTGCATAGGGCAGCTCAGTGCAAAGGCATAGAGTTGAGGGATCAAACCACGAGCGAAAATCTGGCCTTGTTCGGCTATGCTGTCTGACTGACCAATGGCTCGGAGGAATGCGCCGGAGAACCAGTAGAGGAATGTGAGGAGGATTGCTGCTCCCAAGTGAAGAATTATTGCTCTCTGGCAAATTATCCCCATTGTTGAATATTTTTTGGCTCCATAAGCTTGTCCACAAACTGTTTGCACTGCACTGGCCATGCCTAGCTGTTTTGTTGGCAAAGATATTTAGTTTATTAACGAATTTTAAACATGGATGAACAATATAGTGTTAAAAATTTCAGGGTACTGTTATAAAAAAAATAGAAAAATATTCAGGGTATTGTAAAAAGTTGGCCAGGATAGAATCAATCTATTAGGGATGGAGTCAAGAATTTATGGTGTAAGAAGCTCGGTGTCTAAAGTGCATCTTCCATTCAAATCATACCAATACAATATGGAATGACTTCGTTTAGAAAATAGACATAAATATATGAAATTTTAACATTTGACCACTAATGTTAAGGGTGGTTTGTGTAACTTTGAGCAAACATTCCGTATATGTGAAATTACATTCAATATTGGGGATGGTTGTGCAATTTATTAAAAATATTAAGGACCATGACAGCAAAAACAGCAACATAGCTAAAAATGTGATATTTAGAAACACCTGTAGGGAACAAAATGACAATTGCCCAAAAAAACCAATAACAAGCCAGAAAAGGTATAATGGTATTGAAAAGGTATCATATTATTTTTTATGATTTTGAATTTTGATAGGAACGTTAGAATAAATGAGTCAGATATAGAAATAATGTCAATTCGATCCTGAATAAGATCCTTTACCATTAATATACATTACGACACATTTTTAGTTTAAAATAAGTAATTTATTTTTAGTTTAAATAATAATATCTACTTTGTTGGCTAGCGGGCAGCACGTGTGTGCTTAGGGTGCGTCCGGTACCATTTTTCAGTATTGTTTTATCGTTTTTTCAGTTCAAAAAATATAAAAAATCTGTTCGGTACGCCGTTTTTTTAAAAAAGGAAACAAAAACAATGGGAACTGTTCTTTAGTTTAAAGCATTAAAAGACAACAAAAAGTCGTTTTCTCATATTTGTTCTTGTTGTTTTATATTATTATTTTTCTTTGAAAACTTACCAAAATCTGCATCATCCCTACCAAAATATTATCTTATCTCTTTCTGAGTCTTTCTTCATCTGAATCACCCCATCTGGATCATACCTAACGTTTATCTCTCTTCATTTGAAACTTTCTTTCTTCTCCCCATCTCATCTACGGTATTGATGGAATTTTATATGTGTTGTTAAAGAAAAAAATTGGTTTCGTGTTTGCTTGTTTGGTGGCGGCAGCGGCGACCTGGTAGGTGGGTTTTGCCTAGACGAAGATGGAGGTTGGGTGGCCGAGCTGGAAATGGTGGTGGAGATGTTGGCGATGTGGTGGTTGGGAAACGAAGGAGGCCGTGATCGGGGCCACAAACGGCGATCGATCTGCCCAAACGGCGAACAAACGGCGATCGAACTTGGCCGCCGAGAAAAGGGAAGGCTCCCATGGTGATCTATCTATGGATTTAATAAAATAGAAATAAAAAAGCTTCTTTTTTTACACTTTTATTTGTTATTGTCAACTGTTGTATCTGAATTTTGTTGAAATCTATATGAGAATCCAATTCCTAGCTTTGAAGCTGGATTTCTATTCGAACAAAAAAACTCATTTTGTTATTGTTTGTGCTGTTCGAAGAATCTCGAGAAGCTCATCACCGGACGTGTTTTATGTTTTTATTCTTGGAATATCATTTTCAATAATTGCTACCGGACGCGTTTTCAAACTCGGAAAATATAAAAATCAATTTCTTTAAATCAAATAAAATTAAAACAAGAAAACTGAAAACCGAAAACAAAAATGTTACCGAATGGCCCCTTAACCTCCTCTCAAATTCAATCTTATTTGAACTTAATTAAATAACAAATCTTTTCAAATGCCACATGGATTATGTATAGTGACAAAAGTGATCAAAAATCTCAACAATTAATTACATTTCTTGAAAGGATTCAAATCACCTGTTTAAATCATAGTAAACAATAATTTACATTTTTTTTTCAAAAGTATATATATGACTCAATTTGGTTGGTTAAATACAAATTATGACACAGGTGATTTGAATCCTTCTTAAAATGACAATTAATATATTGATTCTTAAAATAGAATCAATATATTTATTCGAACCAAGCTATATAAACACATTGGGCGGTGGTAGAAACAATACGTTTTTAGTTTAAAATAAGTTTGAATAAGCAAATTATAAAAAACGTACCATAATTCCATAAGAGAGACCTTGGATTCCAACGTTAGCAATGGAGGCGCCAGCGAGCTCCAAAGCACCCAAGTGGCCGGTGAACATCAAGGTGGCGAAACTCAACATGTAATTGAATACAGAGACAATAATGGAGGCCCAAGAAAGGATCCAAAGCAGCCTGGTTTCCCACCAAACAAGCCTCGGCCACGATCGTAGCTCCACACCCCCCACCGCCTTGTTCTCCAAAAACTGTTCGATCGCATCCGACGAGTCCAGTCCATGCAAGAGCGGCACATTGTTCTCTTCGCTCCTTCTCACCATGCTTATTAATTGTTCGTGATCCTACACACAAAGTCATTCACGTAATGCTAACTTATTTATATTCACGAAGACGAAGAATAGTATATTCTCACTGTTGACTGCAAGTTTAAAATAATAATAGGCTGACACGTGTGTGCTAACCTCTCTCTCAAATTCAACTTGATTAAATAATTGTTCTTTTCAACTGCCACATAGATAGTCATGACGTTGATTATGAAAAGTCAAAACAAGCAATTACACTTCTTGAAATGGCACTTATATAGTTATGGACGGGCAACCATTTTTTTGACTTTTCTTCAATGATGCTGGAGACTCTAGCTACCACTCTACCAGTCCACTCTCTCAAAATATCTATCGACTGTATGCAGAAAGTTAGATGAGCTTCACAATTATAACTCCAACAAACTTGTTTGATTTTCTTTGATATTGAGATGACATATACACCCTTAGCAAATTTGAAAATTACTTAAAATATATACAGATGGTTTATAAATGAGGGGTATATGTGTCATTTTATTTTTATTTCTTCCATAATTACTCTTAATTTGGAAACCCCTAATATATTTCAAAATTACACGAAAGATATAAATGAAATATTAGGTAAAAGGGTACAAATGTCTTTTTCTTAGTTGAATTAGGGATGTTTTTGAAATATTACATATAATTTCCCATTCCACTTTTTCCTTATTAGCTATCTTTTACCCCTAACACATGTTGCCAAATTACATATAACAGTGATAGTGACTAGTGGTGTGTGAAAAACCAACAAAGGGAACCAAACTGATCAGCCTAACCCATAAAATTTGGATTGGTTCGCTTACAAATATAAAAAATGGGTGGTACGGAACCGATTAAAGGTGGTTCAGTTTGGGATTGAGTGAAATAATTCATCAACCCAAACCAAACCACATATTTTAGAAAGTAAATCTAAAATATAAAATTCATCTACGTTTTCTATTCAATCCTGACTTTATAACTTTTACCGATTACTTTAAGTTTTTATAGTTTATTTATTTGTTTTGATACAATTCTTCTAATTGATTAATGTATTAGGGTTTCAAAAGCATAGATATAATGCTGTCAATCATGTCTTTAATCAGAGTATATATACATGTGTGTATATATATATACGGTAATTACTCGTTCGACTTTTCTACAATGTTGCAGAAGTTGACGACTAGGGTCGACTAGTTGCTCAATGGTGAGCTGCCGCCGCAATTTAAGGGTAGTCGATGTTGTTGGGTGGCTTCAGTCAAAGTTGGTAAAAATCAGTCCTAATCAGACCTACAGGGGCGGAAGAGTGTAGAGGCTAGTAGAGGCCATGGCCCCTGCCCAAAATAAAAATAAAAAAATTAAAATTAAAAAAATTAAAAAAAAATTATGCATATAAAATTCCTCACTTGGTAATGTTATTACAAAAAAAAACCAATTATTAAACTCTTGCTCCGTTGCTTCTTCCGTACATATATCCTAACTCTAGCACATTTCTCTGCACTACTAATTGTGTAGTTGATGCATTTAATGATGGATGATTTCAACATCTCCATTGCCTCCTCCATTATTTATTGTTCCTATTAAATTTAACATTCTTTCGATAATCGTAACATTTAGGTATCTAAAATGTGTTTAAATTTTACG
Source organism: Acer campestre (assembly GCA_954870605.1). NCBI lineage: Eukaryota > Viridiplantae > Streptophyta > Magnoliopsida > Sapindales > Sapindaceae > Acer > Acer campestre. The sequence goes on along the minus strand of OX940803.1, from coordinate 7,667,631 downwards.
GATTATTGTAATTGTTATGGTTTTTATCAAGTTTTAGGAGGTGTTAATTAAGTGTATTTTATATGGTCATCTCCCTTATTTAATTAAAATTTTATGTAAGCATGTTAAATGGTTTTTAGGTTTTTGCTTCATAATAGTCATGACTCTTGAAAATCATAATTAGCACCATGATTAAACAACTTAAAAAACTATTGATTTTTTCTTTAAAAGAAATACGTAGAAGAAATTATTAATTTGATTGTTTTTGTCATTATCATACATACCGTAAAAATTTGTTAGATGCACTTTGGCTCCCCAACTTTGAACTTCTAGTTCCGCCCTTGCAGACCTAGTCACCGAAATCATGCACTCTCTTCTTCTCTTGCTGATCAGTAACCACTGTGCTGCACTCACTTTGCTGCTTGTCGCCAATCGTCGTCGCCCGTCGCCCATCGTCCCTGTCCTTCACTTCTTTACTTCTTCGTCGCCTTCGCTTTTTTTTTTTTTTTCCTTTTACAACAGAATGATGAAAGCTGTGCAGTGTTGTGTGAGTTAGTAAGTTATTAAAGTTGTGTGAGTTAGTGTTTGTTAGTGTTAGTGTGCGACTGTGTGTAATACTGTAATGTATTAGTTTAATAGTTTATATTATACATTATAATTTATATGCAACGATACAAGAGTGTTAGTGTATAATGTGTTACAACTTTTCAATAGATGAAAATATATATATGAAACAGAATAACATTTACTCAATTACAATTTAATATAAAAATATATATTTTCAGCCGGCTGTTGACCGGTCGACAGCCGACTTCCGACCATCTGCCTAGTCCCCGACTAGTCCCCCTAGACTGCTATTCAACAGCCACATATTCTGTCTGTCAAGTGTTAAATTTATCTCCTTCTGTTGCTTTTGGAAGCTCAAATACCCTTTTGTTATGTCTCCTTTTTAGGCCAACCTACAAAGCTTATAACATTTTGCTTGATGCATTTGCAATCTCGGGAATGGTGGAGCAAGCTCGGACTGTATTCAAGAGCATGAGATGGGACAGGTAAGGTATCCTAATATATATACGATGCAATGTTGTTGTAAGCTCTTCCAGAAAATAGGATTTATATTTTTATATGTTATGGCTTATTTGTTTTTATTTCTCCCTCCCTCCCTCACTCTCTTTCTCTCTCAGATAATAGGATTTGTGTTTTGATATGTTAAGGGTTATTTTTTTAATTTCTCGACCGTAAATGCACTGATCTTACCAATGTTTAATTTATGTAAATGCTTCTGACATGGAGGGTGCTGAAAAATTCTTCAGAAGACTGGAACAAGATGGATTTAAACCCAATGTTGTTACCTACGGGACATTGATCAAAGGGTATGCTAAGGTAAATGATCTGGAAAAAAGGATGGAAATTTATGAAAAAATGAGAGTTAGTGGTATCAAAGCAAATCAAACAATATTCACTACGATCATGGATGCAAACGGGAAGAATAGGGATTTCGGAAGTGCTGTAGTTTGGTATAAGGAAATGGAATCTTCTGGTTTATCTCCTGACCAGAAAGCAAAGAATATCCTTTTGTCTTTGGCCAAAACTGCTGATGAAGAAAAAGAAGCCAATGAACTAATCGGAAATTTGGATTATCATAGAGATGAGCCAATGATTAACGGAGTAATTAAGTTTGTTGATGATGATGACGACGACGACGATGACGATGACGATGACGAGGAGGGGGAGGAGGACGATGATGAGGATGATGGCGATGGCAACAAAATTAATGCAGAAGAGGCTATTACATATTCTGAAAAGCAAGATTAATTTTGCTAAGGGTGGTCATCAACAAAAACAATAAGACCTGCATAATCTACAAATGTTTGTCAGGATTTTTGCATTCTCAGGTATTACTTCCATCTTAAAATTAGCTAAAATGAAATGAGTTAAGTCTCTCCATGCAAATGATCTTACTAGGGCCCTTGTAATTAATTTATATCACTCCCCATTTTGATGTAAAATGTGTCAATTTTTGTAGCATCATATTATGGTCATTCTCAAGTTTTTCATACACTTCATTTACCAAAATTAATGGACAAGTGACAAAGTGAAAACTATAGAATATGCTTCAAATGAACGATTTTATTAATCATAATGAAATTTAATAATAAGTTTTTGGATACATGCTTAAATTTAAATGGAAATATAAAACTGACCGCAACAAGGACCAGCTTTTGACGGGTCCTAAATTGGCGAATTTTACCCCAAAAAAAGTCAAACTTGAGTTTTAGACTAATTTTAGAAGAGCATTCACAAATGAACATAAGTATCCGGTGATTGTTGTAAGGCTTATCGAAACGGTTCCAACATACTTAAGGTTTCAACGAGCTTCCAGAAGTGTCCTACATGAGGAAGAGTGAAACAGAGGTTCTCATGCAGTGGCCACCAAGTCTAAGGTTTCCTCATTTGCAGATCTCTTCAACCGATCAATTGTTTTTTCAACCTACGTACACAAAAGCATTACCAATTACCAAACAATGATGATAATTATCTTTCTAATAGGTTACACTTACAGTTACATAATTTATTGAATGAAATCCAATGCTTAATTACCTCGACATCCCAGTTTGTTCTGGCTGTGAGAACAATTAGAGTTAACGTTTGCAAGGAAACACCCAAAATCATCCCCCACCAAATACCCTGAACAAAAAGAAAACCCAAAATGCATCCTGTTAGCTTGTTTAAATCAACATCAATGACAAATAATTTGCAAGTGACAAGGATCGATATTAAACTTACAGCTACTCCTAAAGAAGTTTTGAAGCCAAGCACACATCCAATGGGGAGACCAATAAAATAGTAAGTAACTATGTTAACATAAGCAACTATAGCTTGCCATCCACTCCCAATAGCCACACCTGATCATTCCAAAAATTAAGAATTTAAAACTGGTATTAGAGTGTCAATATTGTAAATACTCATATTTGTTAATATGTAGATTAGTTAGTTAGTTAGTATTCTGTTATAACTAATTATTTGATTACTGGCTATATATATATAGCTTGACTCTGTAATTGAAAATATACCGAATAGAAGAGTTTTGACTCATCTTTCTTCTTCTTAGCTCTTCTTCTTCACGAACTTAATATGGTATCAGAGCAGATTTGATCCGCTGCAAATTTGCTTGTTTTCTTTTCTTTTTCGATTTGATTTTTCTCTCCATTCGATTGATTGTTGCTATTGTCTTCCTTTGACATGGCAATCATTTCTTCGGTGAATGAATCTACTTCTGGAGAGCGTAACAGTTCGAATCGTTCCGCCATTGAAGAACCTTCAAATCCCTATTATCTTCATCATTCTGATAGCCCAGGGCAAGTGCTTGTCTCGCAGCAGCTCACTGGTGAGAATTACAACAATTGGAGTCGCGCGATGCTGATTGCCCTGTCTATGAAGAACAAATTAGGTTTTGTGGATGGTTCTATCTCTGAGCCTCAAGGTACTGATGAACTGCTCAATCCCTGGATTCGCAACAATAACATTGTCATATCCTGGATCTTGAATTCGGTTTCAAAAGAAATCTCTGCTAGCATTATTTTTGCTACCTCTGCAAGAGAAATTTGGATAGACCTTAGGGATCGATTTCAACAGAAGAATGGTCCTAGAATCTTTCAACTTAAACGTGATTTAATGAATTTACGCCAAGAACAGACTTCTGTTGGTGTCTATTTCACAAAACTGAAAACTATATGGGAAGAATTGAGCAATTACAAGCCCAATTGTTCTTGTGGAAAATGCTCTTGTGCTGGAGTTAAGAACATTAACGATCATCATCAAATGGAATACATTATGTCCTTCTTAATGGGACTTGATGATTGGTTTTCTCAGGTTCGTGGTCAGTTACTTCTCATGGATCCGATGCCGCCTATCAATCGTGTTTTCTCTCTAATTGTGCAAGAAGAACAACAACGAAGGCCTAATCCTTCTTCTGATTCAGGCAATTCTACTGGCACAATGGCTTTTGCCGTTAAAACTGAGGTTGCTAAATATGGTGGAACTGGCTCTCAGAATGCCAATTTCAGTGCCTTCAAGAATCAGAAAAGAGACAGACCTTATTGCACAAATTGCAAGATTCTTGGACATACAGTGGATCGTTGCTACAAACTTCATGGTTATCCTCCTGGTTACAAATTCTGGTCCAACAACACAAACTCCAATGTTGTTGCTCATCAAGTTTCTACTTCTGATAACAGATTAGATCAGTCCAATTCATTTGGGGGATTTGTTCAGAATCTGGACTCCAATCAATATCAACAATTAATGGCTATGTTTTCTGCACATTTGGGTGGCTCAGCAACGGTTTCCAGCAATAATGATCCCTCTCAAGCCAACTGTCTTGCAGGTATTTGCTTCTCTGTATCTTTGAGTCCTATTTTTTCATCCAATCAGTACTGGATTATAGACTCAGGAGCTACTAGGCATATTTGTTCTCAAGCAAGTGTTTTTGTTTCCTTACATCCCATCCATCACACGACTGTTACATTACCTAATCATTCTCAGATTATGGTTCACTTTGCTGGGGATGTAAAATTGCATGCTGATCTTGTGCTTAAGGATGTGCTATTTGTTCCTCAATTCAAATTCAACTTGATATCAGTTGGTGCTTTGGTAACAGATTCTGGCCTTACTGTGAATTTTTTGGCTGATTGCTTTGTTATTCAGGACCTGTCCACCAAGAGGATGATTGGCAGGGGTGACAAGGTCCAAGATCTTTATGTTCTTGATGTTCAACTTTTGAATTCTGTTTCATCTGTTTTTGTCAATAATGCTTCTGCTCACATTTGGCATAGTAGGTTAGGCCATATTTCTTTCAAGAGACTTGATTTTTTGAAAGATCAGCTGCCTTGTAATGTGACCAATTTACATAAGTCTGCACCTTGTTATATTTGTCCCCTTGCAAAGCAACGAAGGTTGCCCTTTGAATCAAATAATCATTTGTCTGCACTCCCTTTTGATCTTATACATTGTGATGTTTGGGGGCCATACCAAACTGTTTCTCATAGTGGTTTTCGTTTCTTTTTGACTCTTGTTGATGATTGCACTCGGTTCACTTGGGTTTATATGTTGAAAACAAAATCTGATGCTGGTTCTGTAGTTCCAAGATTTTTTCACATGGTTTCTACTCAGTTTAATGCTAGGATCAAAGTCTTTCGATCGGATAATGCTCCTGAATTGTCTTTCACTGAGTTTTTCCATGCTAGAGGTGTTTTACATCAGTTTTCTTGTGTTGAGAGACCTCAACAGAATTTGGTTGTTGAGAGGAAACATCAACACCTATTGAATGTGGCTCGGTCACTGTTCTTTCAATCTAGGATACCGATTGGTTTTTGGTCAGATTGCATTCTTGTTGCAGCCTTCCTAATCAACAGAACTCCTACTCCTTTATTGAGGCACAATACCCCCTTCCATTTGCTTTATAAATCGACACCTGATTATTCTCTTTTTCGGGTGTTTGGTTGCTTAGCTTTTATGTCTACATTGGCTGCTCATAAAACCAAGTTCCAACCTCGTGCTCGAGTTTGTGTTTTTCTTGGTTATCCGCCTGGGGTGAAAGGTTATCGGTTTTATGATGTGGAAACCAAGCGGGTTTTTCTTTCAAGAGATGCTGTATTTCATGAAGATGTGTTCCCCTTTCATGCTATCACTACTTCAGACCAAATACCTGATCCTTTTCCTGACTTGGTTATACCACATTCTTCATTACATGCTACTTTTATTCCAGATTCTGTTTCTCCACATGTTAATGCTCCTGCTGTTGTTGAACCTACTGATTTCGTAGACACTCCTGGCTCTGCTTCTCTATTGGAGCATTCCCCTTCATCAGATGATCCTCCAATTCCATCCCATCTGGTGAAGTTCATCTTCGCAAGTCTACAAGATTACTGCAGCAGCCTGGTTATTTGAAGGATTACCATTGTAATTTGCTCACTAGTTCACCAGCTCTTGGTTCCACTTCAGCAATTTATCCCATTTCCAACTTCATTTCTTATGATGGTCTTTCTAGTTCCCACAGGCATTTTGTGCTCACTGTATCTTCACAAGTTGAGCCTCAATTTTATCATCAGGCAGTGAAATTTCATGAGTGGCGATTGGCCATGCAGGCTGAATTGTCTACTATGGAAGACAATCATACCTGGACTGTCACTTCCCTTCCACATGGCAAACATACCATTGGTTGCAAATGGATCTATAAGATCAAACTTAAGTCGGATGGTTCCATTGAGCGGCACAAGGCTCGGTTGGTGGCTAAAGGCTACACACAACAAGAGGGTTTGGATTTTGTTGAAACATTTTCTCCTGTGGCTAAGTTAGTAACTGTCAAGGTTCTTCTTGCTCTTGCTGCCTCTCATAATTGGCACCTTGCTCAACTTGATGTGAACAACGCCTTTTTGAATGGTGACCTTTTTGAGGAGGTATATATGGATCTTCCTCTAGGTTATCTTAAAAAGGGAGAGGCTTCTTCATCTTCCTGCAGACTGGTTTGCAAGTTAAACAAATTGATTTACGGTCTCAAGCAGGCCTCAAGACAGTGGTACTCAAAATTTTCTCAAGCCTTGGTCAAGTTTGGTTTTCTTCAATCCAAATCTGATTATTCTCTGTTTACGAAGGGTAATGGCTCATCCTTTATTGCTCTTTTGGTTTATGTGGATGATATCATCCTTACTAGTCCTTCTTCTCAAGCCATTGATGAGCTCAAACGGTTTCTTCATTCCCAATTCAAGCTCAAAGATCTTGGCTGTCTGAAATATTTCCTTGGTCTTGAGATTGCTCGGTCCAAGCAGGGTATATTGCTTTCTCAGCGTCATTATACTCTCCAATTGCTTGAAGACACTGGTTACTTGGCTTGTAAGCCTACTACGGTACCTATGGATCCCAAGCTTCGTTTCACAGCCACTGATGGTGAGCTTCTCCCGGATATCACTCACTATCGTCGACTTGTTGGGAGACTTCTCTACCTTACTCTCTCTCGGCCAGATATCACATTTGTGGTTCACAAACTCACCCAATTTTTAGCTCAACCTCGTCTCCCACATCTCAAGGCAGTTCATCATTTGCTTCGTTATCTCAAGAACTGTCCTGGACAAGGGTTGTTATTCTCTTCTGCATCTTCTTCCCAGTTGAGGGCTTATTCTAATGCTTGTGTTCCTCTTCGGTTGAAGGCTTTTTCGGATGCTGATTGGGGATCCTGCCCTGACTCTCGTCGGTCCACTACAGGTTTTTGTATCTTCATTGGTGACTCTTTGGTCTCTTGGAGAGCCAAGAAGCAGAATACAGTATCTCGTTCATCAGCAGAGGCTGAATACAGGGCTCTTTCATCCACTTCCAGTGAACTCATTTGGTTACAGCAGCTTCTTCGAGATTTTCAAGTCAAAATTGATTCTCCTGCCTTACTGTATTGTGACAATCAAGCTGCGATTCACATTGCTTCTAATCCAACCTTTCACGAACAAACTAAACATATCGAAATCGATTGTCATTTTGTTCGTGACAGAATTGCTTCAGGGGTTATCAAATTGCTGCCCATTCGAACTCAGTACCAGTTGGCTGACATGTTTACTAAACCCCTTCCTCCTTCTCAACTTTTCTCTTTAATGTCCAAGATGGCTGTTAAAGACATTTACAAGCCACCTTGAGGGGGAGTATTAGAGTGTCAATATTGTAAATACTCGGTATTAGAGTGTCAATATTGTAAATACTCCTATTTGTTAATATGTAGATTAGTTAGTTAGTTAGTATTCTGTTATAACTAATTATTTGATTACTGGCTATATATATATAGCTTGACTCTGTAATTGAAAATATACTGAATAGAAGAGTTTTGACTCATATTTCTTCTTCTTAGCTCTTCTTCTTCACGAACTTAATAACTGGTTTAATTAATTTTCCATTGATTTATTTATCTAATAATTACCTGAAAGTATAGGTTGGATTCCATTCAAGAAAACAGAGATGGCAAGAAGTGGAGCCAAGTTGGTAGCAGCCTCTATAACCTCAGCATCACTGCTGAAGAGTTTACTCAATCCCACTTTGAATATCAAAACAATTGCACTGAAAACTATACTTATCAGGATGCTGTTTGCATTCACTAATATTACTGAAAACTTTGTCACTCTTGGGTGACCTGCTCCAAGTTCATTGCTCACTCGAATGCTGCATCCATTAATTAATAAACATGTATTCATTGATGATCAAATCAGAGAGAAAACCACGTATCGAGGCAATATATAAACTTGTTATTTGAAGCGTTTTCACTAACCTGGCTGCTGCAGATAGGCCGAACATAAAACATATATCCCAGGTCAGGTAACTCATACTGTAAACATATATCATCAAATTAATTAGAGCTCTACATGTAACAACCCAAGTGCTTTTACTAAAAAGCATTTGTACAAAAGCCAATGTTAAAAAGTGTAAAATTAATGTGGAAAGTGTCTTACCAAACAGTAATGGTGTCAAGTGAGATAGTAGGGTTTGGGAGGAGCCCAGATATTAGCACCAGTCCTTGAATATACCAAATCTCCAAACTGAGTCAACAAAAATACACCATTAACAACTATATATATATATATATTAAATACTACTTGGTAATCTCTCTAGTGAGCTTGAAACAAACCAGAGCATAACAGCAGAGGCAGCAGTGAGCTTGAAATAAGGCCAAATGCCTGTAAAGGCTCTGATAGACAAACCAGTCCAAGTTTCTTTGCAAGAAGGACTCAACACAATGTAAAGTCCATTGATTATGACAAGAAGCCACCATGAGAAACTGAGAGTGAGAGCTGCACCAAGAAGACCATAATCCAAGACAAAAACAACAACCCAAGTCAAGAGAAGGTGCACCAGAAAGACCCCGACAGCCATGTAAGCCAGGGGGTTGACAATGTTCTGTGCTTGAAGGAACCTCTGCATAGGGAAGCTCAGTGCAAAGGCATAGAGTTGAGGGATCAAACCACGAGCGAAAATCTGGCCTTGTTCGGCTATGCTGTCTGACTGACCAATGGCTCGGAGGAATGCGCCGGAGAACCAGTAGAGGAATGTGAGGAGGATTGCTGCTCCCAAGTGAAGAATTATTGCTCTTTGGCAAATTATCCCCATTGTTGAATATTTCTTGGCTCCATAAGCTTGTCCACAAACTGTTTGCACTGCACTGGCCATGCCTAGCTGTTTTGTTTGCAAAGATATTTAGTGTATTAACGAATTTTAAACATGGATGAACAATATAGTGTTAAAAATTTCAGGGTACTGTTATAAAAATATATATATATATATATTCAGGGTATTGTAAAAAGTTGGCCGGGATAGGATCAATCTATTAGGAACGGAGTCAAGAATTTATGGGGTAAGAAGCTCGGTGTCTAAAGTGCATCTTCCATTCAAATCATACCAATACAATATGGAATGACCTCGTTTCGAAAATAGACATAAATATATGAAATTTTAACATTTGACCACTAATGTTAAGGGTGGTTTTTGTAACTTTGAGCAAACATTCCATATATATGAAATTACATTCAATATTGGGGATGATTGTGCAATTTATTAAAAATATTAAGGACCATGACAGCAAAAACAGCAAACATAACTAAAAATGTGATATTTAGAAACACCTGTAGGGAATAAAATGACAATTGCCTAAAAAACACAATAACAAGCCAGAAAAGGTATAGCGGTATACCATATTATTTTTTATGATTTTGATATAAACGTTAGAATAAATGAGTTAGTTATCGAAATAGTGTCAATTTTTGTAGCATCATATTAGGTCATTCTCAAGTTTTTCATACACTTCATTTACTGATTTGGCTTAGTAAGAGGAGATAGTTCATGATCTTTCACATTAGAATGTGGGATAAAGATCCTCTGTTGAATTTCTTTCTACTGAAATATGAGCTTTGAATGATCAATTGACAAGTGTCTTTTAAAATAACACGTGATTAGGATTTACTCTTATTATTTGTCCCTCTAACTACAGGATAAGGATCCTCGATCTGCTAAACTTCTTTACTGTTGAGCTGTGTTGAGCTTTGAAGGATCAATTGACAAGTGTTCTTTTTAAAATTGGATGGCCAAGATTAATTCTTATATTTTTATTCCTAGTTTTTAAAACCTAACTACACCTTTTTGGGGTTTTTATAACAAAAATTCATTTAATATTTTAATCCCAAACGTCACCTCTAACTAAAATTTTACGCATTTTCGGCTATTTTTTATGGGAAAGTCCAGTGACTAGAAAAAAAAAAAAAAAAATTCCTACAAATTTAAGCTTTTGAAAATACATAAAATCCTTGAACAAAATTTTAATTATAAGGGTTTGTGTGTTGATTCAGGTTTTATTTTTCGATTTGGACTTCAATTCTACTCTCGGGGTTGAAAACCAGGCTTTTCACCGCTTCAAAACTAGTCCTACCCACTTTCACTTTCACTTTCACTTCCAAAATTTCACAAGTCAAAACATTTTATAATTTCAAGTTTCAACACCATATTCATTGGTTTATTTAAAACAACATAGCATTATCAGATAGACTAATTGCATCAAGCCCATGACACACTAGGAATTGGATCAATCTACCGTATGATTTTGACATTATATTCATTTTATAGAAAGAAAAAAAAAATTATAAAATCAGCATGTAAAATCAGAACCCAAAAGAATCCCTTAGAGAAGAAGAAATAGAGATTTATTGTGATTTAGAGAGAGAGAGATTTAGGTGAACAGATCTTTTCCAACAAAAAATATTGGAATACACACAATAGGACAATTTGGAACGAAGGCTTCATAATTTTTTATGAAATCATAACCCAAATATATTTTAGGAGGAGAGGTAGTTTGTTTAAGTTATTCGAGATTCGAAGATAGAAGAGAAGAATTATAGATTTATTTCATCCATTGGTGGAATGAGAAGAAGATGAAGATGATATAGTTTAAAAAAAAAATAAAAAAAAATGAAGACCGATAAATTCCAGTTTTGAGAATTTAGCTATGTTTTTTCTTTAGGGTTTGGTGTATGGACTTATAAAATGGTGTAGTATTGGTTTTAGTTAGAGTGACAAATAATAAGAGTAAATCTTGACCACATGTTATTTTAAAAGATAGTTGTCAATTGATCCTTTAAAGCTCAGCACAGCTCAGCAGATAAGGAGTTCAGCAAAGGATCATTGTCCGAAGAGAAAGGACAACTATAGAACATGCTTAAAATGAACGATTTTATTAATAATAAGTTTATGGATACATGCTTAAATAGAAAAACAAAACTGACTGCAACAAGACTAGCTTCTAACTGGTCCTAAATTGGAAAAATCCCGAATTTTACCCACAAAAAACGTACCATAATTCCAAAAGCGAGACCTTGGATTCCAACGTTAGCAATGGAGGCGCCGGCGAGCTCCAAAGCACCCAAGTGGCCGGTGAACATCAAGGTGGCGAAACTCAACATGTAATTGAATAAGTAGACAATAATGGAGGCCCAAGAAAGGATCCAAAGCAGCCTGGTTTCCCACCAAACAAGACTCGGCCACCATCGTAGCTCCACACCCTCCACCGCCTTGTTCTCCAAAAACTCTTCGATCGCATCCGACGAGTCCAGTCCATGCAAGAACGGCACATTGTACTCTTCGCTCCTGCTCATGATGGTTATTGTTCGTGATCGTACACACACACACAAACAGAGGCATGCACTTAATGTTATTTATATGCAAGAAGACGAAGCACCTAATCTGTCTGGTCTATTTTTGCTATTTTTGGAAGAAGAGTAGATAGATCATAGATATACATTCTAAGTGTGGACTGCAAGTTTGATATCTACTTTTTTGGCTGGCGGGGGCAGCAACGTGCACCTAACCTCTCTCAAATTCAATCTTAATTTGAACTTTGTCTTAATTTAATCATTTCAACTGCTACATAAATAGTGACATTGATTATGATAAATCAATACAATTCATTACACTTCTTGAAATGGCACTTATATAGTTATGGACGGCGACCATTTTTTTACTTTTCTTCAATGATGCTGTGGACAATCTCCCAGTCCACTCTCTCAATATATAAACACTTTTCATACCCTCTGGGCATGTCAGCAATTGTACTTTGGACGGAAATTAAAGTTAACAAAAGGATCATTTTTAATAATATGGGAAAATAGTGGACCAAAGGACAAATTACCTCAAACTAGAGGGACGTTTTTGCTATTTTCCCTATTATAAATGAACTAAGTTTTCATTTTATTTACAACTCAAACCACGCCACGAGGTTACGGGTTCGAGCCATCCCTTTTCCAAAAAATAAACTCCAAATTTATATAATAGTGTAATACTTCAAAAAAAAAAAAATACTAATTTTTCAAAATACACTTTAATTTTACTAAATTTCCATTATCAAATATCTCTGATAGTCGATTCTACAAGACATCAAGTCGTCAAGACTACAACTTTTTTTTCTTTTTTTCTTTTTCTGACCTTGGGTGGACATTTCTCAGATTGCGTTTATGTTTTTTTTTTTACCAAATTTTCATTAAGTTATAAGTTATAAATTAGTATTGGTGTACAATATTGGCTAATTGTACTTATATATTAATATATGCTTTATACGTATCCCAAAATCTGAAGAATTTTCTCAAATCAAAAGATGTAAGCTGAACTGAAAAGGGAAAATTTTCTTTTTGTATTTCATGGTGTTTTCGTACAAATATAATGCAATTTGTCTTTTGGTTTATGAAAAGATGTACCATTTATTTTCTTTTAGTTTATATGAAATTTTAATAATATATTTTTGAAGAAATGGCAATTTGGAAAGTTAGTGGTTGATTTGAGTTGCAAATAAAATGAAAAAACAAGTAATTTATAATAGCTCCAAATTTGATATCCCAAAAATAAAGGTGTTCACGTGTCTTAAGAGATTGTATTGGGAGATTGTCTAACATTCGTCGATAATTGTGTGAATTCAATGTTCACTCATTCATTTGCATTAAATCTGAGCTTTTTTATTTTATTTTATTTTATTTATTTATTTTTAATACTAAATAGATATTGAAGTTACAAATTTAAGTTATTTAAGTTATAAATAGATATGGACAAGATGAGGTTGGTCTAGTGGTTTGCCCTTCACACCTACATTGTAAGGTAGCATCCAAAATACTGACCCAGTGATATGGCCCAATTGAACTGTAACACGTGTCATTTTTTCTTTTACCCATTCCAAGACTTTATAGTTATATGAAGTTCAGTTTTGTTGGGATTTTATGTTCTCATACATTAAAAGTCTTAGAGCATAAGAAGTATTCAAATGGATGAAAGAAAAAAGGACACATGTTACAGTTTAATTGGACCACATCACTGGGTCAATATTTTGAGTGCTGACCGGTCAGCACCCAAGTATTATCCTTGAATATGTCCACCGCCCTCAAATCAAGAATTATTTTAATATTTTAAAATGAGGTTGGTTCGGTGGTATACCCCTCACACCTATACCATGAGGCTGTGGATTCGAGTCATTCTCCCATGTAATACTTCAAATAAAAAAATTATAAATGGATATGAAGTCAAATTTGTAAGTTATTTAGCCTAACCTTTTTATGATTAATTATTAAGATTGCCAGCTATATATCATATTGCCCCCACAATAATTGCCAACAATCTTCTGTTAGTCGATTTTGGAATGTTTTTGCGCCTCGAAATCAGAATGTGACCAACAATGTGCCTTTAAATGAATGCATTTTCTTTGCAAAGAACTGAATTTCATAGGCAAAAAGTGACAGGAGTGATCTTCTTGTTTTTTTTTTTCTCTTTTAGTACATATAATCAAATCCATGATGATGATCCGTAAATGCAATAAATAAAAGCTGTAGACTGATAAAACAATGGAGATCAATCCTCATGCGCCTGCCACCAAGTCTAACGTTTCCTGTGCGTCATCCGAATTTCTCTTCAAACGTTCAGCAGCTCTTTCGACCTATAGAAAAGTAATATCAGGACTCTGAAGAGCTCAATCCATTACTGACGTCGGATTACATGATTTTATGAAAACATTCATTTACGTTACCTCGACGTTCCAGTTTGTTCTCGCAGTGAGTATAATTAGAGTTATTGTCTGTAAGAGAACTCCAATAATCATCCCCCACCAAATACCCTGATCAGACCAACAATGTCAATAGTTTAATCATCAATGGTGAATAATTTGCAGTGACAGAGATTTTTGAACTTACTGCTACTCCTAAGGAAGTTTTGAAGCCAAGCACACATCCAATGGGGAGACCAATAATATAGTAAGTAGCTAAGTTAACATAAGCAACTACAGCTTGCCATCCACTCCCAATAGCCACACCTGAAATTTCAATAAGAGTACATATCCTAAAATTAGAGGTGTCAAATAAGTCGGGCTCGAAAACGGCCCTAACTTGGGCTGCCACTGCACCAGTTAGGGCCTAGGTTGTTGCTATCTTTACCTGAAAGAATAGGTTGGATTCCATTCAAGAAAACAGAGATGGCAAGAAGTGGTGTCAAGTTGGAAACTGCTGCAATAACCTCAGAATCACTGGTGAATAGTTGACTTAATTCAACCTTGAATATCAAAACAATTGCACTGAAAACTATACTGATCAGAATGCTTGTTGCATTCACTACTAGTACTGAAAATTTTGCAACCCTTGCATGACCTGCTCCAAGTTCATTGCTCACTCGAACACTGCATAAAAGACATTACATCGAAACTTAACGCCCTCTAGATTATCCGAGAAAATTAAAAAACATGAGAATGAAAATTGTTTGGAGCACCATCACTAACCTGGCAGCTGCAGATAGGCCTAACATAAACTGCATGTCCCAGTTCAGGTAATTCATACTGAAATCATAGCAAATTAGAGCCAAATGTAAGTGTACAATGTTGCAATGTTGCAGAGTCTTGTCTTCACAAGACTAACACAAACTAGTCTATATTTTTTGGTTGAAAATAGACAAAAATAGCTTTTATTTGCTTTCTGGAATTACTAAATTTTGTATTAAATTTGTATAAGATTCAGTGAAATACCAGATGGAAATGGAATCCAATGCGATTGTAGGATTAGAGAGAAGCCCAGATATAAGCACCAGTCCTTGGTTGTACCAAATCTCCAAACTGAATCAACAAAAATACCATCATCACCATTAACAAATCAATAAAAAGAACAAAAAGAAAAATGAACAGAGAGAAGGAGAGTGTGCACAAACCAGAGCATAACAGCAGAGGCAACAGTGAGCTTGAAATAAGGCCAAATCCCTCTAAAAGCTCTAATAGAGAAACCAGTCCAAGTTTCTTTACAAGAAGGACTAAAAACAATGTAGAGTCCATTCAAAATAACAATAAGCCACCACGAGAAACTCAGAGTCAGAGCAGCACCAATAAGTCCATAATCCAACACATAAACAACCACCCAAGTCAGAAGAATGTGAACCAAGAAAACCCCAAAAGACATATAAGCCAGAGGGTTGACAATGTTCTGCGCTTGAAGGAACCGCTGCATGGGGCAGCTCAAAGCAAAGGCATAGATTTGAAGGATCAAACCGCGAGCGAAAATTTGGCCTTGTTCTGCTATGCTCGTTGATTGGCCCATCGCTATCAGGACTGGACCAGAGAACCAGTAGAGGAATGTGAGCAGGATTGCTGCTCCCAAGTGAAGAATTATTGCTCTTTGACAAATTATCCCCATTTCTGAATATTTCTTGGCTCCATAAGCTTGTCCACACACTGTTTGCACTGCACTGGCCATGCCCAACTGGGTTTTTTTTTTTGTCAAAGAATTTTGTTAACTATCAATGTAGTTTAGTAGTATTTAAACACTCTGTGAGACCGACAGGCTTAGAATCGTGGACTATGCCCGAATAGATATGCAGATTACAGAATAAATACAAAAACAGATGCATATGAGGGGACTCAAACCAAGAACTTCTAAGCCCAACCTGACTCCACCCATGTTAGTACTTTGTAATCATAGGACCCAAAACTAAGCTAAAACACCATGAAAACAGAATTGAACTCTGTGAAAGAGCTTCCAGAAACTTGCATTTGCTATTTGATTTAACTAAAAAAAAAAAATTAAATGAAACGTACCATGATTCCATAACTGAGGCCTTGAATTCCAACACTAGCAATGGAGGCCCCTGCGAGCTCTAAAGCACCCAAATGACCAGTGAACATCAACGTCACAAAGCTCAACATATAGTTACATTCCGAGACAATAATGGACGCCCCAGAAAGGATCCAGAGCAGTCGAGACTCCCACCCGATAAGACGAGGCCACCACCGCAGCGCCACCGGCCTGTGCTCCAGAAACTCCTCTATCACGGCGGATGTCAAGTCGGGTATCCGGGAATGCGAATCGAGCCCAAGCAGCGGCTGGTACTCTAATGACCCCATAATTGTTGGAAGGCGCCAAGCTCTGTTTGACTCTCTCTACTCTATATGTGTCACTGTTTAGTTTAACAGGGGATGTTCTTGTGGAGCCATAAGAAGAAGAAGAGTAAAATATATAAATATGAGTGAAATGTTTGTGTTAAGACATTGTTGTGTTTAAAAATTCCTGTAACTACCAGTCCAGTTAACAACCAGTTTGCTTTGTTCGAAACTTTGCGCTAAGCAGAGCAGGTGCAAGAAGAGTAGCTATCTAACCATTCGTTTTTAGTTTTTAGTCACCTAATTTTTTAGCTTAGATTTCTCACTATTTGGATTTGTTAACATTAATACAACTTGAATGAAAAGGTGACATTATTTAATTTAATTTAATTTAATTTAATTTTTTTTTTTATATATTTTAAACTCGTTTTATAATCTTTTTAATTTATTTTCAAAATGGTCATGTGTTTTGGCACGTGTCTTCCATAATTCATGGTTGGTTAAATTTGTTAAATTAGATTTTAGAAAACCTGGATTGTGTGACATGTCACGATAAGGAGAAATTATTTGTAACATTATTTTTTGAGTTACTTAGCATTATTAATTTTTTGAACAAATTATAGAGGTTTGCTCTTTTACATTCGGAAAAAACTTCATCATTAATTGACATTTACCTCCATTACCATTAATTAAACTTAACCTTTACTAAATTTGACTATTAAAATACCAAAAATACCCCTAAAATTCTTATTTAAATTTTATACTTCTTTTTTTAATATTTGTAGGTAGTTGTTGAAGAAAGAGAGAGTGTGTCCTCTGTAGTCTGTACTACTAACTACTAATGAGTTTGATTCCACTTGAGAGAAAAGTTGAGTCAAAGTGCATGTAAAAGGTTGGGAGGAGTAGGTAAATGCACGTGCATGCTATCGTGCACCTACTTCCATCATTAATTCATCATGAATCATAATCTGGATTCAGTATTCAGGCGTCTGACCTCTCTGAACTAGATCAACGGTCGCAATCGCAATCGTCTTTTTTCTTCCTTGCTCCTGTATTATCTTTAAACTTTTCTAATCAAACCTAAGACAGGTCTTGGGATATCAAAATATCTGTGGGGCCCTCAGATGGGAAAAATATCCTTTGGGATGAGTGAATTTCACCCTCAAAATTTAAGTGGAAATTGTCAAAAAAGACCATATATATTATGGAAAATTCGTTTTTAACCAGAAACGAAATTTTAATTGTTAATAGAGACAAAACCAGAAATAACCACTCAAAACATCAAACTTTTCTTAATAACCACATTTGAAATTATAATTGTGAATAACCACTTTTTAAAAAAAAATTCACTGTATGTCCGTAATTTACTATAATGCCCTTAAAATTAGTTTTTTTTTTAAAAAAACCTCAAACTTGAAATAATGGTTAAAAACTTGAATATTGAAACTTGAAAT
>OX940803.1:7475336-7649596 GCA_954870605.1 Acer campestre | reverse complement strand
TTTAAGGGTAAATTACACTGCACCCCTTGAGGTTTGGCCTTAAGACACTTAGATGGAAAAGTTTCATTATTCTACACTTAGACCCCAAATACTTAACGGTTCCAATTTGCTTCTAACGGTGTAAGGCTATTTTGGTCTTTTGAAAATATTTTTATTTGATAAAAAAGAATTCAATAACAAAATAAATTCAATTTTTTACAACCCAACAACAAGAATAGCAGATCTAATCATCCAACTTCCACTCTCTACAATACATCAACGATACCACCGCCAGCACCGACCTCCATCTTTATCGGCACCGACCTTCATCAATTGTCATGTTGAATCGCGACGAATCTGGGCTGCAAAGGCGAATTCTTCGCAAGTTTCTTTTGCGGTTTTCGGTGAACAAATCGTCGGCGTTAATGGCTGGGATTTGGTGATCGGTGACCGGCGACCGGCGAAGCTTTCTAGTCCGGTGTAGATCAGTGACTCGTGGTGGCGGCTTGACACACAGGTCAACTGCGATGGTGGTTTATTCTTTAGCTTCTATCTGAGATTTTTTTTTTTTGTGGAATTAAGGATGAAGATTGCTGGCTGTTTGGTTGGATTTTGTTGTTGATGGAATTTATTTTGAATTTTTTTTCAGAAGATAGATGATGATTTTGGGTTGGATTTTTTTCTTCACGTTGTCACTATTTAAGGAGAGAGTTTGCAGAATGGTTTGTGGTATTCTGGTAGTTTTGAGATGGGGGATTTGAGTTGGGTTTGATGTGTTTGAGGTTTTCTATCTGGAATGGTGTGAATTTGGGTCTTCAATTTGAAAATGGATTTGGAAGTAGATGATTACTATTTTATTTTGACAGGAAAATCCACCCTCCCATCTATTTTCTGTGTCTTTCATCTTTTCCCTCTTTTCTTTCTCCCATCTCCCTTACTCAACCTCTCTCGTATTTGTCACCGGTCACCACCGATGGGGAAAGACAATCTCAACTTGAAAATTTTGAGTTTGATGTTGTGGGATTTAGGTTTTGATTTGAAGGGTTTTGATGTTGTGACTTGTGAGTTTTAACCTTGAATTGGGTTTTGGATTATGAAAAATAATTGAAGTTTTTTGTTGTTGGTTGGAATTTTGTGTTGCCATCCAAGTGAGTGGCGTGTCTCCCCCACTGGTTTAAGTCTCAAGCCAATGGAGGAGTCCTACCTTAACTGTGCACGACCACAAATTTTTTTTGTTTTTAATTAATTGAAAGGCATGGTAAATTTTTATTTATCTATTATTATTATTTAGTTTTATGTTATTTATTTTTTATTCATTTCCAAGGGTATTTTCGACATTTTCAATGTCAATGTTGGTCAAATTAACAGAACACATAACCACTGTTAAGTATTTGGATGTAAGTGTAGAATAACGAAACTTTTCCATTTAAGTGTCTTAAAGCCAAATCTCAAGGGGTGCAGTGTAATTTACCCAAGATAGGGTAAACTTTTCTAATCAAACCTAAGACAGGTCTTGGGATATCAAAATATCTGTGGGGCCCTCAGATGGGAAAAATATCCTTAAAATACGGAGATGAGGATGAAGATGGGATGAGTGAATTTCACCCTCAAAATTTAAGTGGAAATTGTCAAAAAAGACCATATATATTATGAAAAATTCGTTTTTAACCACAAACGAAATTTTAATTGTTAATAACCATGTTTTTGAGAAATTATTGGAAAGCTCTCATATAGTTTTATGTTATTTATTTTTTATTCATTTCCAAGGGTATTTTCAACATTTTCAATGTCAATGTTGGTCAAATTAACAGAACACATAACCACTGTTAAGTATTTGGATGTAAGTGTAGAATAACGAAACTTTTCCATTTAAGTGTCTTAAAGCCAAATCTCAAGGGGTGCAGTGTAATTTACCCAAGATAGGGTAAACTTTTCTAATCAAACCTAAGACAGGTCTTGGGATATCAAAATATCTGTGGGGCCCTCAGATGGGAAAAATATCCTTAAAATACGGAGATGAGGATGAAGATGGGATGAGTGAATTTCACCCTCAAAATTTAAGTGGAAATTGTCAAAAAAGACCATATATATTATGGAAAATTCGTTTTAAACCACAAACGAAATTTTAATTGTTAATAACCATGTTTTTGAGAAATTATTGGAAAGCTCTCATATTAAAACCATCCCCAAAACACTATCTCTTTTTTTTCTCTCTTTTCCTTCTCTCTCTCTCTCTCTCTCTCTCTCTCTCTCTCTCTCTCTCTCTCTCGTCGCCAAACTGTCTGGGCTGTGCCGGACGTCGTTGCACAACCCTCTCAAACCAACGGCGTCGTGGTTCGTCAAGTACAGCGCCGCTAGTTCGTGCGACGACCAGGCGATCGGTTCATATGCCTCCGCTGGTTTGTGCGACAACTAGGCGACATCCAACAGCTTCGTGCGACGTCCGACATCCGACGATGTGGTCTGCAATTGGTTTAATTGGTTCAAAAAAACCTAATCCTAGTTTCAATTTAGGAAGAAGAAGAGGAAGAATAAGGGGGAAAAAAAACCTAATCCTAATTTCAATTTAGTCAAGTTTTGACATTTCAATTCAATCATGATTTTAAGTTTGGGCATTTCAATTTAGCATGATTTCATGTTTACTTTAAAATAAAAAATAATAATAAATAAAAAATAATAATAAATAAAAGACTATTTTCAGAGGTACTCTAGTAATTTATAAACATACACTGAATTTTTTTAAAAAAAAATGGTCATTAACAATTAAAGTTTCAAAAGTAGTTACTAACAAAAGTTTAATGTTTCAAACAGTTACTTTGGAATTTCTGTCCAAAATTTAAAGGGGGCGTGGATGGGGATACCGCAGGATACATGAAAACAGGAAATTGGGTGAGGGCTTGAATACCTCCCCACCCAGGTTCCCATATAACCCGGTGAAATTTTTCATATATAAAAACCGAAATATATCTATTTCCCAAGAGATAAAAAATATCGAAAATATTTCGATAAAAATATGAAATATTTACTCTCTTGAAATTAATAGAGGACATCCAACAACTAACATTAAACATCCAAATAAAAGAGAGAATCATCTACCATGCATTCAAATTCTTTCCCTAAAGCTTAGTACAAACCAAGGACCTAAATATAAATAGTAAGAAATTTTAATAATGCATAAATGGATATTTTCAAAAATTGATAACTAAGGTGTAATAAGAGTTATAAATGTCCTAATACTCTTATATGATGAACATCTCATAAATTACAATTCAAGATAGCAAACAATCTGCTACTACCATAGATGTCGTTTCTCGTTTCTCCTAAAGGATCCATCCGTGTTCTAAGTAGCATCGCTACTACTTCAAAACACAAACTCTCCCTACTACAATAATTTACAGTGATATTCTGACATACAATCTTTTTTATAATTAATGTAACAAACATCTCTCACCTATTTCAAAAGCGTAGAGAAGAATGATAAATATCTGATGATGACAACAACAACAAACATTTAACGTATAACAGTTATAGATACTTATCAGAAGCCGATGTTCGTTTTTTTATTCTCCTCACGTTGAAAGAGAATTTCGGCTTCAATAATCAAGAGACCCCATGGATGCAACCCCATTGCTTGAACTTCTTAACTCCTGTCTGCTCACGTAATCATCACAGTTGTTATTGGAGAGCCTTTGTCCTGGGACCGAAGACACCTGACTAAGGCCTTCTTTGCCCATTTGTTGCACTTCCAGTGGAGATAGTATCTTAATGTACCAGACATTGTTTACAAACTCCCTGGAGAATAAACAAGGGAAAAAGTGAAGACAAAGTCATATTGAGAAATGAAAAGGGATTACACATAATTCATGCAGAAATGTATTAACTACGCATGCTTTAACAGCTTTCTAGTCATGATACATGCTAATGAGCCCACCAACGAAACATGATCAAAAGCGTTAAGAATAATGCATCCTACTCCTGCTGCACGAAATATTCCCCAAGTGCAAGCAAAACAAGGTTTATACCAGGAATTGGAAGAAATAGATATTTCATTGTTCTATGACAAAGACTTTCGACTCCTAGAAGGTTAAATATATGGCCCCATACTGCACAAATGAAGTACACCAAATGTTCTTCAAAGGTGGTTTCTTGCAATTATCTGAATTCTGCTTGTGATTGCTGATGTTTTGTCTTTAATCTTGTTAAAATTAATTGCCTATTGTCATGGCTCAAAATGCAGACAGTAAGAGACTTTAGGAACCAAAATTGGCAATATGGGTTATCGATGTTATGATTTCTAGTAAATTAGTTTTAAGTTGTTCCCAAGCTCCATTTATTTCATGGAGAAATTATTTACTTGTTGAAAATGTCTAAATGGAACAGTAAAGAAACCGGTATGCTTTCACATAGCTTTTCAATGTTTGGTACACGTAGGAAATTGATTAGTAATGATTATTAACAAATGACAAGCAGCAATTATCAGCAATCATACGTAAGCAACACAGATTAACAACACTCATTAATGATCAATGTCAATGATTGTCTGTGACCAACTACAACCGTTGTCACTGACAGTTGATGGTACCTGTTGCCTGATGCCAACAACTGAACTCAGGGAAAAGCAGGGCCATCTATCCTCTAATTTGCATAAACAGTCTCTTTTTAAATCTCGTCTTTTTACTGGTACTAACTTACCAAAACACAGGTAATATTTATGTAGAACTAATCAACTAAAGATCGAGGTGAAGTACAGTATCAAAGCAATCCTATCCTATGATCCTTGGGAGCATACACTCCTTAAAGTCAACCAATCTTAGTCTTAGAGACAAATAAGAATCATGCCCAAAAATTAAAACTGAAGAACTAGAAATAAGAATAAACTGGAGCTAGATCTGTTACTTACTGCCAAGGGTCATCACCGAGGAGAAGAACATCATTCTCCCGGTCTACAAATACAAGCTGCCAGCCTGATCTCTGAGGATCCTCTAGTTGGCCTTCAAGGCCAAACATGCGAGCGAGTTCACTGCGCAGCTCATCA
Organism: Acer campestre; assembly: GCA_954870605.1. Lineage (NCBI taxonomy): Eukaryota > Viridiplantae > Streptophyta > Magnoliopsida > Sapindales > Sapindaceae > Acer > Acer campestre. Next base: position 7,644,582 of record OX940803.1, on the reverse strand, counting down.
TAGCTGCTGAACTTGGAAATGTCCAGTGACCGCCCAAAGGACCCCGACTTGTGAACCTGTCAAATTTACACTATTTGAATCAACAATTAAAAGATGAAAGGCCATAAAAACTTAAGTTATGGCTCACAAAAATCATAAATGGAATGCAAATAATAGTTGCACAAAAACAAATATTTGGAAGCAAAAATTCAAAATACGCCAAAAATAAATGCTGTATAGAACAGGCAAAGTCCTGAAAAATAATAATCTCAGTTGGCACAGAATTAGATTAAAGGTCGTATCCTCCAGAATATTTTTCAAATCATCAAGCAAGAGACAACATTAACATTCAAAACACTGTCTGTCCAGTTTCAAGACATTCACAGCCTATAATTGATTCAATTGGCTGTTGCAATCCTAGTCATGATTTTCTAGGAAATAGCAGGCAAGCATAATCCATTCAGGTTTTGTTGAAAATAAGTTTTTGAAAGAAGAGAATATGTTGCAGTAACAAAACAAAACAAAACAATCCCCATACAACTTGACACTTGTGACATGCTAAGAGAAAGACTTTTGCGTTTACCTTCACAAAGGTTCTGTTTGATGTATTCACTTGGTCCACATTCTCTGAAGAATGCAAAAAACCTGATTCATCTACACAACTTGAAGTTGTCATCTCAGAGTTAAGTGGAAAATCAGTTCCCACAGCACTCGTAAAATTCGAAGCAGCAAATGGAAGAGACAAAGAATCATTTTCACTGCCAATGTTTTTCAGATTTTGCATCCCATGTTGTGCCATGAGAGATGAGGAATCAATGGAAACACCAAAAAGAAGGTTGTTTTGTGGATCAGAAGAACCTTGGTAAGAAGAGTACTCTCTCCCAGGAAATGGTGGTAGCAAATTAGCAAGTTCAGAGACATTTGACTGTTGTGTTCCTAACTGTTCCACCTGGGGCAGTATGCCGTGAGACACTCCAGAAGAAAGGTGTGGATCTACTGTGACTTGCTTGGTTATAATGGAAGAGGAAGTGATGATAGGGTTGGACACATTCGAGCTAAGTAAGTGGGATGCACCATCCTGAGATAATGAACCTAATATACTGTGCATACTGGAAACATCAGATGTGGGTATCGGATTACCAAGAGAATCAGAAAAGCTCGGCTGCTGACACTGTGGAGCAATGGCCTGAAGTGTTGGCGGCTGGGATTGACTGGTTGATGCGAGATGAGGTAGAGAGGAGATGATATTTGGGATCTGTGACTGAACAGATAACTGGTGCAATTGCTGAGGTTGTTGAACTTGCTGCTGTTGCTGCCGTTGGTCATTATAAGAGTGCTGTTGCTGACGTTGGTCATTATAAGAGTGCTGACGCTGCAACTGCTGTTGCAGAAGCTGAGCCTGAGCACAGGCCTGGTTTTCTTGAAAACTCTGCCCAAAAGCATTTTGAGAATGGGACTGCTGTAACATCTGCCTCGGAATCAAAGAAGCAGACCCATTAGACACACATTGAGACTGTTGGAACTGCAGAAGAGATTGGGAGGCTAATTTGGAAGAATCCACTGTTCTCATTTCCTGAAGTGCAGCAGCTGCCATTGCTTGGTATACATCCGGTTGTAAACCTGGCATAGAATTATCAAGCCTTGGCTGCATCCAGGGTGTAACCCCAAATCCTTGAAAGTTCAAAGATTGGATTCCCTGATCCCCAACTCCTCCTTGAAGCCACATTAATGGAGAATTGATGCTCATATCACCATCTTTCATAGCTTCATAAAACATATTTAACATATTTGAGTGAAAAAGTTACCAAAATGTAGATTTCAGATCAGATACAAATCAAGGAGAAATTATTCATGTTATCCAACATCAAAAGCTATAACCAAAAATACCAGGGAAGGAGGGCAGTCCAGAAGGCCATGGCCGCTTCAGTCTCAAAGGGAAGGGGGATGGATACATAGGAAATGTTGTTAATGGTTCAATCTCCCACAAGGATACTCTGGGCTGCCTCTCCCCTGCAGTAGATTCATCCCAGCCTACCTGCATTAGTGCAAAAAAGAAATTTCATGTCTATCTAGAACTTAAACTGGAATTCAATAAAACAGTGGTGATTCAAATTCAGTGTTACAACTTAAAGAGTAAAATCCTTCAAACAAACCTTAACAGAGCGCCAATGTGAGTTTGGCCAGCGGTTGGGATCTAGATCACTGATGCCAGTAATTGTACCCATGTATCTGGACATAAACATACACCAGTGAGCAATTTCTTTCTCTTATTTATAATTATTATTTAGGATAAGAACGCCAGTGAGCAAAACAAAGGAAAAGGCAACTGCATCTGTTCACAGTATCAAGCAGCAACCAACCTACCAATTCATTTTACTAACCAGCCCAAACCTAATGCTTTTCCTACATCTACCCTTTTAGCCAGCTTTTAAACTCAAAAGCCTTGATAGACTTTTCACTGCTTAGCTCTCAAGTGTGTATCATTTGCCAATAAGACAATTCATTTTGACAACATAAAGCAAAGAAAAAAACATAGAGAGAAAAACGTCAACTTCCCTCATAATAGGAGGGGTCAAAAGCACACTGATCAAGGTTCTAAGCAGGTCTCGCAATTGAGGGGAGAAATGAAAATAAAATTATGGGAAAAGGGGCAAAAAAAAATTCAATCTAAGCTTTAAATTGAAAAAAGGCAAAAATGCTAGACATCTTCAATTAATTACCTTGCTACTTATATGTTTATTAGTGTTGACACTGGACAGATCATGCTAGGACGAAATGCAGCACCTGAAAGGAACACAATCTTTCTTTCATCTTCAACAATGGGGATCCCATTTTTTGTTCCGAAAAAAGATTCTAAGAAGAGCACTTGAAGACAAGCTCCATAGAAGGATATGTCCTAGGATGACGGCCACTCTCAAGACACAAGGGAAGAAAGGGAATAACTTTTTTTAACCAGTTTGGCGGCGAAGTTTATCCTCTCCTTCCTTTTTTGAGAAAAAAATCCTAAAACTTCCTCTAACAAAACCCTAACCACCAATCAAATAGAAAATAATGGGATCAGTAATGTGTAGGGACCACACAAGAACATCTTACCTATTTGTTGGGAGGGGACCAAGTTTCCTAAATTTTAGGCTTCGTGTACCAACACACATACAAGATTTCACCCCGAATGTGTATTGGTACAAAAAGCCTAAAATTCAGGGAATTTAGTGGTCCACTCCTAACAAATAGGTGAGAGGTTGTTGTGTGATCCATACACATATTCCTCATTCCATTATATTTCCGTATGATGGGTGGTTAGGGTTTTGTTAGGGAAACTTTTAGAGTTTTTTCTCAGAAAAGAAAAGAGAGATTGAACTTCACCATCAAACTGATAAAAAAGAGTTATTCCCTTTCTTCTCTTGTGTCTTGCCAGTGAACATTGTCCTAGGACATTCATCTAAGCAACTTGTCCTCAAGTGCTCGTCTTAGAATCTTTTAGGCCGAACAAAATATTGGTGTCAACATACCCTTTGTTGAAGATGAAAGAAAATGCACCATTGAACTTGTGTCTTGTGTCTAAAGATGCATTTCGTCCTAGGACATGATATATCCAAGGAGGATTTCGTCTTTACAAAATCCAGTCCAGTGTCAACAATTAGTATGAACCATTGAACTTCCAAAAATGTACAAGTGAGACATACCGACGAACACTTGACTCTTCCGTCTCAAACAACATCCTAAATCGCATGCCCACAGAGACCCGAGTATGATAGACTGCTTTAACATACTTAGCCAAGGGAATGACAAATTCTGAAGGACTTGCCCTGCAATCAAGACAGTTTGAATGATTAATAGTTGTATTGAATATCCTCAATCAGTCACTTGAGCAGATAATTTCACCTTTTTTTTCTTTATAAGGGATCAAATACTTCACCTTGGATTATAGAATATAGTAAAACGACTATTCGTCGCTGCTGCATGTGCAGCTGCAGCAAGAAGACCAATGTGCATACTATCACTTGACAGAACTGATGAAGGCATGATGGTCTGCGGACGATTCGCTCGGCGGATACCCAAGAGCAATTGATTTTTATCATTCCTAATGGAAGAAGAAATAATTAAAAAAAAATGACGAAAATTACACCATATAACTACTATTCACAATCAACTTCCTGAATGCAGGTTATGCAGCAAACTAGAAACCGGCCTAATCAAGTGCATCATGAACAAATTGCATAAGCAGGATAGGGAGCTACTAGGCAAGTATGCAGAAAAGTAAAATCCTTTGGTGTAGACAACATATAATTAATGGCATAGCAACAGTATTTATAATCTGACATCTATAAAATCTTTTTGATGGTAACCCACAATACAAATTAGGTAGAACGGGTCAATAATTCATCAGATTGTCTTAAGCTCTCCTCAGCAATGCCACAAGCATTGTATCATGGGCCATTTGCTCCCTGGCTGACTACCCATTCAAATAGAGATGTTCCAGCACAAAATTGAAAATAAAAAACAATCCCTAAGTGGAAAAAATAGTATATTCTAACCAGATAAACAGGACAGAATCACCAGCAACAAGTCTTTTTGCACTGACAAAAACACTCCATCCCGTCGTAAGAAGATGCCTCTTGGGCTGGCCTGAATATGCAAATAGGAAAAACTAGTTAATAATTTAATATTTGGAGTTTCTTCCTTAGAAAGTCAGCGCTCTTTTAACTATCTACATAAAATGTCATACTTCTCTCATAATTACTGTTATTCTATCCATATATAGGAACGTTGATTCAAACCAGATATGTACAAAAAACAATACCGTTAAGCATTATCATTCTGGAAAACTTTAACAATTTATTCTGGCATTAAGACCACCTCTTAACTTTTAATTATTAAGTTCATGATACAATGATGACCCATCAATTCTAAGGAATGTGTTAAAATCAGTTGTTAAAATCTAATTTTTTTTTTTTTTAATTTCTAATTACTTTCATTTCCGTAAAGAAGAGGAAGCTTGATTCTTGAAAGCAAATTGTGGTTAAGACTTTATTACTAAATGCAAATATTACGCCACAGTTAATTTGTATCTCACATTTTATAGTAAGCTTAATATTTGAGAATGACTGTCTACATCACTGGATAAAAAAAAAATTATGCACAGGGCACACCAAATGAAAACATGAACTTAAAACCAACCCCAAAGTACAGAAAATAATTCAAATTTTTTCGGCATCAAATTTACAATGTCCTTCAGTCCATTATTTTATATGAAAAGCACACTTCCAGATCACTGTAATATCGGATAACATTCATGAAATGGGTAATGCAGCGGAGATTCTGGAGAGTAATCTGGCTAGAGCTTTGAAAGAAAGTGATCTAACATGACACAGGCATGAGCACAACAAATTTTCAGGAAATAGCACACATCAAAGGCAAGGAAACAACAGCACCAAGACAAATAATGTATGAAATCAAATTCAAACAAGTTTATTAATTTGTTTTCTCCATTCCTTCCAAACAACTAATTTTTGCATGAATACGAACTCATCTCTAGGCAAAGACCTTAACCTCAGCTTTTTGGTATTCCTAAATAACATTTTGTGTAAGTAAGAGAAAGTTTACAAAAAAAGGAAAGAAAAATCTCTGTTTAAATTAGATGATTATATTAATTTTTGCTTGGGTAAGAACAAGATCTTTAGCACAAAGCTGGTTACTATCAGCATTCAGCAACAACAAGTATTGGCATGTCATCAAAGAAATTACAAAACATTCATGCTGAACAGAAATTTCAAATTCGAATACTACATACACTAGTTCTTTGAGAGGTATTCTTAAAACTGCAAATAACAAGTAATAACAAAGAGTAACAGAAAAGAAGTTGCTTGAACATAACATTTTAATGTATGAATCATATTACATACGAAGAGGAAAAAAAGAAATGACCTCTAAATATATGTCTGAATTTCCATTCATTATCATGAAGATCCCTTGCAATCAATTCTTGAGCTGGAGGTGTTTGTGTGTAATCCTGAAACAAAAGTGAAAATCAGAAGTAGAAAGAAACAAATTGGATTTGCAACTCACAAGACACTGTCAGAAGAGTAACGGGTGAATTTAGTCAAATTACTATTATCAAAGGTCACCTACAAGGGGGGGAAAGACTTTTTCAGCTGCTCGGCGAGGAACAGAGAAGCCACCATGAGTGCTGGTATCACTTGCAGTCAATGTTTTACAAAAATAGTTGGTTGGCTGTTTGCTGGCAGAACCCAATTCCGCAGGCAGTAGATATATATCTTTTTGCTCTTGCTACAATAAAAAAAGTGTCAAGACAATCAAATAATTACAACCCTAAAAAGCTAGTCAATCCAAACGAGGCAAAATAAAGTACCGGACTCAGTGGTTGCAAGGTCATCTGTGCATATACTTCATCCGTCTCCACGTCTGCCTGCAGAGGCAAAAATTCAAACTTTTAGGGAGCATCCCATGAAAACATTGAGAAGCAATATAATCAGAAAAGAACAACACTTACATGCATGGTAACATTGTGAAGCTGACAGATGAGTTGTGCGGGTAAGCTAGGGTAATTAGGTATATGAGCATCAACTTCTTTGTTGGTCGACGCAGCAACCTGCATGTTAATTATACCATCGAGCTACGGACATATTAGAAGCTTCAACCGTAAAAGAAATATTAGGTTTTGATTGTTTCATGATATAACTGAGGGTATAATTGATAAGGCAACATCAGCAATAAGTACTCTACCTAAGATCTACAGTATAGAAGTCCAAGATGTAATCAGTTTTCAGATTTGACAATTCCAGGAATCAGTTTATAACAGTTTGATAACATCGGATAATAGGTAAAAAGGAATTATACTGACAGTTCAATAAGATCGGATGTGGTTATTGGTGAAAATATTATTTATTCCCTACTAGATATGCAACTAGTAAGCAACTCCTCTCAAAAGTATACTGACAGTTTGTGTATTAAAAGATTGAAATGAGGAAGACAATGCTGCAACTGTGAGAATTCATTTAAAGGGTGCCATTGGTTTGAGAGGAATAAATGATGTATTATGTTCTTGTAGGATTACATCCAATAGATTTTACTTATCGAACTTCCAATATGCTGAAACAGAACATCTTAACAAGTCTTCTGCTCATGCACCATGGCAAGAATGTAGTTGTTGATTTTATAATAAATGACAACTGACCAAAGCAATACATGTTGACACACTCATAATGACCTGTTCACTGTGACCCTGGGGAAAGTAGACGGCACGGCTTCCAACAAGAGGCAAGGACACAAGTGGTCCCGCACATGCATGCCAAAGCTCCGAATTCAAACATTTCTTCTCCCCTGCACAAATTTACCACACTTGTGTTAAATTGGCATTGCTCAATATAATAGCAAAAAAACTCTGTAACTTTTAAGTTTTAAAAAGTCTGTCCGAGAAGACATGTCACATGTGCGAAGAGCATTGAAATCATAGATTGTGTATAAAATCCAATATTTCAAGTTTCACTACGTCATATAAATCTTAACCACTACATGCACACCCGCATTAAATATTTGAAGCCAGGAATGGACATGCTATTTATGAGTAAAAACTATCTCAGCTTAAACTTAAACCCTCGAACACATAAGCACACGCATACAAATATAAGAAACTTATTAGACAGCAAGTTCAATCAAAACACAAACAAGCTCAAACATCGGATAGATAATAACCACAATCAACAAGCAGAGGATTCTAAAAAAATCACAAACAAATAGCTGAAAACAGGAAATTTCAAGCAACAAGAAGAACCAAAACGAAGTGGAAAAATCTGAGCTAACTAACCTTCCTGAGTCTGCTGATTAAACCCCCCCGATGAAGAGAGTCTCATTCTTCAAGACAAAACCAAGAACTTTGAGATACTAAAACCAACCCCACCAAAAAAACAGCCTCCAATCACCAAATAACTTATCCACTTGCTCACATTCATGAAAACGAACCCACCCACCCACCCACCCCACCCCCCAAGTAACCCAGAGAAGTAAAAAAAAAAAAAAAAAAAATCAATCAAATGTCATCCGAAACCAGTATCACTACAAGCCACTAACCTCCTCTGCCTCATAAGCTTCAGATCTTCTCAAACCCGAACCTAGTCCTCTTCACAAACTAACACATTCCACACTAAACCCTAGTTTCGAGAAACTAGCTAGAAATCCCCAAATTTTGCAAGTAAAACCCTAGCTGACTACCAGATCTCAATTGAAGCAGCAGGCCAAAACTCACTAGCTTGACGAACTTGGAGTTAATAAACGTATATAGAGAATCCGTGTGAAGCAAACTGAGCAGAAAATGACATTATTTTTTGGATTTTGATTTCTACGAACAAGCTGAAAAGTAGTAGTGGAATGAGAGAGAGAGAGATGAGTCTTTGAAAGTGCTTTCTTGGTCTACAAACTCTGCGATCAATCAATTAATACAGTGTCATTATTTAATGTTTTTTTTTTTTTTTGGCTTTTTTTTAATTTAATATATAAATAAAAAGTAAAAACTGTGAGGCAAGATTGTAAAGCTTGAGGTGTCAGGTATGTCAAGTACTGTATATGTGGGGGCAAAACGCTGCGTGTGGGTGTGGCTGCTGCTCGTCAGCTCGTCCGTGTTGCGAGTTGTAGAATCTACAACTCTTTGGTCTACCGTAGGAGAGAATCTTGCATACACCTGATGCATTGCACCCAGACAATACGTGTATGCCATGTGATAAGGCAACAATCAAATGAGTTCTCCTTACTACGTGGCATATATCCATTGGTAGCGTATATAGCACCGGGTGCATTAAAGTTTTTCTCCCCCTAGAATCGTAGATCTCTCTTTAGATATTTTAGATCTTTGTGGGTCCTACTATTATTGCTGCATTTCTTTCAAAAATAATTTCTTGCCATTACGATTAATTCCCGGTTCGAATCCACGACCAACCTTAATATGCGGGTGTGGTTAGTATTACACCTGATGAATCGAGAACACTTTTGCTCACCCTGTTTGAGGTAGGTAATCATTACTTTCCTCTTAAATGGATAACATGTATTCATGAAGAAGTAAATTGTCCAAACACAGTTATCTGTTTTTAATAAATTTACACCCCAAGACACATGTTGTCTTTTTTAGATGGAGGTAATGCTTATCCCTCATTATAGGGGTGATTTTAACCTTCATTCACCTATTTGCTCTGGATAAAGGTGGCACCGGTTCGGTTTGGTTCCAGTTTCGGTTCCAAACCGCCGGTTCCAGTTTGTAGGGCACCATAAACCGAAACCGAAACCGAAACCGGAAAAGCCGGTTTGTTACCGGTTTCAAACCACTGGTTTGACGGTTCCGGTTTTAAAACCGACGGTTTGGGCGGTTTTTCAAAAAAAAAAAAAAAAATGCCACGTGGCAACTTTTGATTGGTTGATTTTTTTAAATTTAAAATTTTTTTTTTATAAACCGGCGGTTTAACCGCCCGTTAAACCGTCGGTTTTGGACAGTTTGAAGGAATCTCAAACCGAAACCGGAACCAGAACCACCGGTTTCCAAACCGACGGTTTCGGTTCCGATTCCGGTTTTCAGTTCTGGTTTTCGATTCCGGTTTGGCCAATCCGGTTCCGGTTAAACCGCGGACAAAACCGACGGTTTAACCAAACCATGGTCAGCTCTAGCTCTAGACATAGAAAGAGACAATTAATTAAGATAATGATATCAGAATTTTAAGTTTATATAGTTTAAGTGCTTAACCCAATTTAAAATTTATCAAATGCTTCTTTTTATTTATTTTTTATATAATTTAATAATAATAAAAATTCATCTTGCCTTTAATAGAATTAGATTCCCCTATTTATACTGAACTTTTGGAGAGGTTAAGGATTTTTTTACCTGTGTTTTAAAGTTTTTACTTTTTACTACTTCAAAATTCAATTATTGCATCACAGATTCACAGTACACTTTTAAGGGTTGATTTTTATTTATTTATTTTGGAAAAAAAAAATAAAAAAAATTGAGAGTTGAGATCTTTTGTTACTACACGGGCAGGAGATTGAAATGAAGTGGTGGAGGAGCTCGTGGTATTACTTGGGCCTTGGGGACTTTCAAGTTTCAATGATGACCCATCTTACCTAATTGTCTAATGTCACTTTCAGTTTGTTTATGAGATCAAGTCAACCACCGAGTCATGGTTTGGGGACCAATGGACCTTAATTGACCTTAATATTTGATTAATTTGTAGCTACACGTGAATTGTTTCTCTTATCCATAATTAAATGTCATTTGTATATATATATATATAAAAACTAGTAATGGGTCTGGGTCTCGGGTCAGTCTATGCGACCCACGGGACCAATAGTTAGGTACATTGTTTTGATTCGAATAACTATTGTTGATAAGTTTAAGATATAAAGGTTTTTTTATATCACACAAAAAAAAAAAAAAAAAAAAAAAGATATAAAGGTTTTTGGAATGCTATCTTTTTACTATTGCTATTGATCACGTTTTTTTTTTTTTTTTTTTTTTTTTTTTTTTTTTTTTTTTTTTTTTTTGGAAAGGCACCTGAAAACCTGGAAAACCAGATCCAGGGCAAGGTTACAACCATAACTGGGACTCCACACGAATTTTGTGTCCTACTTTAATACGACTTTTATTAATACGAATTTTGTGAATCCTAATAACATTGTTAATAAGAAGAGTAATGTTAGGTTGTCTAAAATATTTATCAAAAATCATTTCCAAATGATGTGACATGTGAGTTGTCAAGATCTTGTAAATCATGTGATTATGTTACAAATGGTGTGATCTTGCAACTCATGTATCGTATCATTTGGGTATGGTTTTGGGCAGCCTTGTATTTACTATAATGAGTAAGAATACTATGATCTTACAAATGTTGTAATCACAAACTCGTGTTTTGGTTAAATTAAACTATTTTGGTTAATTAAATAAAATTATATATATATATGTCGAGTTGTTTTATTAAATTATGTTATTTTTAAATGAAGGAGAAATTATTTATTTTTTTATTTTTATTTTTAAAAAAAACATGAAGAGGAAAATTGACATTATTAAAAAAACAACCTTACGTCTAAAAATAAATACAAATTAATCACATCACCGACATTAAGTTATAACAAAAGGAATAAATTAGAATATGATGTAATCAATTATGAATTGTCATGATACGATAAGGTATGTGTACGTCATAAGCTAATTATATGTTGTATGTAGACTAATAATATATATAATGTAGACTTGTTATCTCAATCTAAATATGAAATTTGTCGAAAGAGGTAAAATATATATATATATATATATTGCATAAATACCGCGGTTCAATCATTATATTGAAAACACAGTTCTCAAATGTATACACCTAATTTTAGATTGTAAATATCATGGTCTCAACTCATCGTGATTATAAAGTTTAATCTTTCTTCCAAGAACTTGTATAATCTTGCAATTGAAACAAACCATTGGATCAACAATTTGCCGGTAAATGAGATTTGGATGGGTGTGATAAAAACTTTCATTAAATTGTTTATGAATTCACAGATGTGTTCAACGGTTTATATAGGATCAAACTGGTGATTATACTTTAAGATTCAACTGTCGCAGATGTGATAAGATTATTGCAGTTAGTCTTATTTATTTACATTTATTTATTATGCGAATGTCATTTTTGTGTTGTTTAATACGAATTCTATGAATCTCAAGAACATTGTAATCACAAATTGTAGTAAAACCTGTGTTTATGGATTGGTTCATCTAATTATAACCTGGTGTGTTGGGATGGATATGGAGCCATATATATATATATATATATTTTTTTTTTAAAACTATTCCAGTTAATTTTACGATAAAATGATTTAAAAATATATGACATACGTAATGTAAAACTCGCTGTTGCTTGGTTATCCAAAAAAAAAAAAAAAAAAACTCGCTGTTGCAATCACATGCATTAAGAAATAAATCGAACAATATTTATAAAATCAGTAATGCTACGCATTCCATATAAAATCCCACATCTTTCATCTCACTACATATAGCATGTGAGGTGTCAAATTGTGAGTGGATACATGAGCTAGGTGAGATAAATCATCATTAATGTGTATCCACTCACAATTTAACACCTCACATACCATATGTAGTGGGATGAAAAATGTGAGATTTTAGATGGAATGTTTAACATTATTGTTATAAAATTAGTTGTCAAGATGGGTGGTTAGTTTTTAGCTTCACATCAATGATATCATAGGTTGAACTCATATTTACTTAAGTAGATTTGATATCTGTATCTCGGTCTCTCCTCTTTCTCTCTCTTTTCGGGGAAAGTGTGAAAGTAGCAAGTTCCGATAGGTAGATCGTCTTCTCCGGGCAGAAGTAGCAGTTAGTGAATCAGGCTCCCTCTCTCTTTCTTTATAGTTTTCTGAATCTGGTGGCTTGGGGATCTCTCCTCTCGGTTTTCTTCACTAGTATCGCAATGTATGAACCAGACATTTCTAAACTTTACGAAAACCTATCACTAGCAGATGAAGATGGTGAGGTGCTGGAGGTAGCGGAAGAAGCCCAGATCGATGGTGTGGAGGATGTGGATCGCTGTCTAGTGGGGAAGGTACTCACAGGTAAGAAGGTTAACAGAGAAGCCTTTAAAGGCTTAATAGAGCAGATCTGGAATCCGTTTGGGCATGTGGAAGTGGAGCTGATCGGAGAAAACATTTTTATGTTCTATTTCATCAATCGAGAGGATCGGAACAGGATATGGAACATGGGTCCTTGGCATTTCGGAAATAGCATTATTGTTCTAGAGAAACCAGTGGGCGCGGGCAATGTCGCCCAGTTAGGGTTCAATAAGGCCGACTTTTGGGTCCAGATCCATGACATCCCTATTGTTTGTATGAATCGTAAGTCAGCGAAATGGCTCGCGGAACAAATCGGCGAGGTGGTGGACATACCACCAGAATCACGAGATTGTTGGGGAAAGTTCATCAGAGTTAAAGTTCGCATTGACATCTCCAAACCCCTTAAACGGTGGCTAAGGCTGAAATTGGGGAAAACAGATGAGGTTACCAGAGTTTGCTTAAAATACGAGAGACTCCCAGAGTTTTGCTTTACTTGCGGACGAATTGGTCACGGAATTAAGGAGTGCCTAGACGAGGAGGCGAAGAAATCTGCGAATGAGGGATCTATAACTAGGTATGGCTCCTGGCTTAAAGCTCCTCAGCCGGACAGATTGAAATCTAGAGTGAGCTCTCAGTATAATGGAAACTCATCTGATAGAACAGCATCCCTGGAAGGTTCACGGGATACAGAAGGAAAGGGGTCAGTCAGCTTGAAACGCGATTCAATGGTCTCTCAGAAAGATGAGCAGGCAAGTATAGCGGCAATTTCCCAGAATTCGAAGAAGGAAGGAAGACAGGAAACCCTACACACAATGGTAGAGTATGGGCCTCAGCAGTCTATCGGAATGTGTATAGATGGGCTGGGCTCAGGGGTTCAGGAAAACCTGTTGGAGATAGGCCAGCACACAAATGAGGCCCATAATGACAGGCCGGTGGGTAACCATGAGGAGAATGGACTACTTATCAACGTGAATCAGAACCAGCAAAAAAACATAGATCCCCAATCTTATACCAGCCCGATGAAACAGGATACCCCCTCTGCTCAACAATCAGAACCCATCATCTCACCCCCCACCTCAACCCCAAAAAAGAAATCCACTAGGAAATGGAAGAGATCAGCCAGAGAGGCCGCTTCAAATCAATCACCTAATCTAATCTCGAGTCCCCTACACAGATTAATGGGGATCAGTAAGTCGACCAGATGTTCACCAAAAAAGAGTAAGCAATTAACTTCAGCAGAAAAGAAAAAAACCAGATCAAACACAGGGAAGAGCCCACAAATAGCCTCTCCTCACAATAGAAGATTTCCGAGTAAACAGTGTGATAACTCCACTTTCAGATCAGTGGTAGAAGGCCAAGTTTGTAAAAGGAAGGTTGAATTTGATCTACCAGAGGAACAGAACAGGGATGTCAAGAAAGGAAAGACAACAAACCCCAGTTTGGGATCACTCATATCGGCGGAGCCTGAGGTCCAGGCTCGCCGAGAGCAATGATAGGCCTCAGCTGGAATGTACGAGGGCTGGGAAACCCCCGTACATTCGCGGCCTTGGCAAGGCTGCTCAAGAAACATTCCCCAGATATCGTTTTTTTATCGGAAACTAAAATTAATAGTGCGAGGATTGGTAAATGTAAGTTTTTGGCCGGTTACAAGGGGTGTTTTTGTGTTAACAGTGAAGGGAACAGTGGGGGTCTCTTGCTCCTCTGGAAGGATGATAGTATGGTCACAATTCTCTCCTTCTCGCCTGGTCATATTGATGCCAGGGTTAGAATGGAGGATGGTTTCTGTTGGCGTTTCACCGGATTCTATGGTGAGCCAAACTCGAGTAAAAGGCATTTGTCCTGGTCTCTCCTCCGTCGCCTGAGGGATTCCGATAACCTGCCTTGGGTGTGTGGTGGAGACTTTAACGAGATTTTGAGCATGAAGGACAAATCAGGGGGGTCTGAGAAAGCTTTTGCTGGCATGTTTAAATTACGCCAGGCCGTGGATGATTGCAACCTTGTGGATATGGGATTCACTGGACCTAGGCACACATGGAACAACAAAAGAGACGGTAAGGCAAATATTCAAGAGAGGCTGGACAGGTTTCTGACGAATGAGAAGTGGAGAGACAAGTTCAAAAATGTGGATGTTATGCATTTGGGGTTTAATAGTTCTGATCATCGTCCGATCCTCATCTGTTGTAGTTCGTCGGCCCCTTTTCTTCTCCCTGTCAAGAGGAGCTTCCGCTTTGAGCCTTTCTGGCTGAGAGAGGCAGAGGTCAGGGGTATTATCGCTGAAGCCTGGAAAGGGGTGGGGAGCCATGAGCCTAGAAGAAACCTTTGTTTGAAGCTCAAGAACTGTGCCAAGGATCTTCATGTGTGGAGTGGGAAAAAGTTCAAGAATATGAGGAAGCAAATCGATGAGAAGAACAGAGAAATTGAGCGCCTTTATAAGCTCTGTGGGAAACCGGGAGTGATGCTTCAGATTAGGAAAGCTGAGAAGGAAGTTGAGGGCCTGTTGGAATGCGAGGAAATTTTCTGGAAACAACGGTCCCGCATTGAATGGCTTTGTGCGGGGGACCGTAATTCAAAGTTCTTTCATGAAAAAGCCTCCTCTAGGAAGAAAAAGAATTTCATTGCTGGTCTGGTTGATGACAACGGTGTGTTGCAAGATTCTGCGGAAGGTTTGTCCCGTATTGCCAGTGAGTTTTTCTCCGCTTTATTCTCTTCCTCAAACCCCAGGGAATCGGATATACAGGTAGCCTCTCAAGATATCAGGTCTGTGTTGACTGAGGATATGATTGAGCAACTGAGAACTCCTTTTGCGGCTGAAGACATTAAAATGGCAGTCTTCGATTTGGGGCCGACAAAGGCTCCCGGCCCGGATGGCTTCCACGCGATCTTTTTTCAGAAGGAGTGGGAACTGATTGGGTTTGAGGTTACTAAGGTCTGCCTTTATGTGCTTAATGGCGAGGGGTCCATCAGGGAGTTTAATGAGACAAATGTGGTCCTAATCCCCAAGTGTAAGAAGCCTTCGCGGATCCAGGACTTTCGTCCGATCTCCCTATGCAATGTTGTATACAAAATAGTTACGAAGGCCATGGCCACTAGGCTGAAGAAAGTCCTGAACCATCTCATCTCTCCGTTTCAGTCTGCCTTTGTGCCGGGGAGACATATCTTTGATAATGTGCAGATCGCTTTTGAGACTCTCCACTCGATGGGTAAAAAGACTTCGGAGAAAAACGGTTTTATGGCCTTAAAGCTCGATATGAGCAAAGCGTATGACAGAGTGGAATGGGCCTTTCTGGAAGCAATCATGAAGAAGATGAACTTTCCGAGTTCTTGGATCAAGCTTACGATGGACTGCATTGCTACTTCCTCCCTAACAATTCAACTGAACGGCTCCGCTATCTGCTCGATCACCCCTACCAGAGGGTTACGGCAGGGCTGCCCCCTCTCCCCGTATTTGTTCATCTTGTGTTCTGAAGCTCTTTCCTGCCTTCTCACGAAGGCTGAGCGAAATGGCCGTATTCTGGGAATCAGGGGGAGTAGAGAGGGGCCGCTCATCAGCCACCTATTTTTTGCCGATGATAGCATGATTTTCAGTAAAGCTTCAGCTGCCAGTGGTCTGAAAATTCAGCAGCTCCTGTCTTCCTACGAGAAAGGTTCCGGGCAGAAAATTAATTTGGAGAAATCTATTATTACGTTCAGTCCAAAGGTTTCGGCTGAGACTAAAAGGGAGATCCATGCCATCCTTGAGGTGAAGATATGCCTTTCTCATGACAAATACCTGGGTCTCCCGACGATTGTGGGTAGGAATAAGAGGACGCTCTTCAATGATATAAAGGTCAGAGTGGGAAACAAACTCCGCGGCTGGAATGGGAATTTGTTTTCGTATGGTGGAAAAGAAATCCTCATTAAAGCGGTTGCTCAAGCAATTCCGACCTACTCGATGAGCATGTTCAAAATTCCAGTTTCCTTGTGCAAGGATCTTAGTGCCTTGATGTCTAGGTTCTGGTGGGGTACAAGGGACGGGAAGAGGAAGACTAGCTGGATCAGTTGGAAGAAAATGTGTCTTCCTAAATGTCAGGGGGGCCTTGGCTTCAAGGACTTATCTACGTTCAATCAGGCGCTTTTGGCCAAGCAAGCGTGGCGAATCCTTTCGAACCCGAATTCGCTGGCAGCCCGTGTTCTAAAAGCGAAATACTTCTCTCATCAAGAGTTCCTCTCTGCGGCTGCTAAGAATGGCTGCTCTCACCTTTGGCGTAGCATGGTTTGGGGCAGAGATCTCCTCCAGCAGGGTCTTCGGTGGGTTGTGGGAGATGGGACAAGTATAAATGTGTTTGATGACAAATGGCTGCCTCGCCCTTTCTCGTTTAAGCCTGTTACCCCCAATCAGAACCAGAATCTCCTTGTCTCTGACCTGCTGGATAGGGGCAAAAGGAACTGGGATCATTTCAAGGTTCGAAGGTTTTTCCTCCCTGTCGATCAAGAGATGATTCTTTCCATTCCCATAAGCTGGAGAGGTGGTTAGGACTTTCAAAGGTGGCATTTTGAAAGGAATGGCGTGTACACAGTTCGAAGTGGGTACAATTGTGCTCTCCAATCTGGTTCCCAGGCCTCCGCCTCCCCTTCGTCCCTCTCTTTCCGATGGTGGAATACCCTCTGGAAACTAAAAATACCCCCCAAAGTGAAGATTTTTGTGTGGCGTGCCTGCCTCAATGCTCTGCCCTCCCGAAGAAACCTCTGGTGCAGAAACATTGTAAGGGACCCGATGTGCGTGAGATGTGGTTCTAAGGAGGAGTCTATTGAGCATGCGATCTTTGATTGCAAGGAGGTTAGGACCTCGTGGCAATGCTCGAGGCTTGTCAGTTTTATGACTCCGCTGAGACGTCGTCCTGTGACCGAGGTTTTTGTTTCTTTGGCAAACCATCCTGATCCAGACTTTCTCAGTTTGGCTTGTATGATTGCGTGGGCTGTTTGGGAAAATAGGAATTCCCTTTTGAATGGAGGCATCTCTAAGGGGCCTGAGATGGTCACTAATAGAGGTTCTGATTTGCTGTCCGAATTCTCTAACTCCCTGCAGGCATTTCTCCCTACCCCCCACCCCTCTCTGCCAAGGCTCTTTGAGGAGTGGCTGGTCCCCCCCCCTGACTTGCTAAAGGTCAACACGGGCGCTGCCTTCAGAAAGGGCTCTAGGAGAATTGGCATTGGGGTGTCAATTAGGGACTACAAAGGTAAAGTCCTGCTGGCTCGCTCCTCTTCTCTGGTGGGCTGTTTCTCGTCAGAGGTTGGGCATCTCCTGGCACTTCGCGAAGGCCTTTCGTTGGCTAAGTTTTATAATTTTCAGGCCTCGATTGCTGAAGTCTCGTCTAGAGCAGTGGTCTCTCTTGTGAACAATCCATGCTTGTCTTTTGGGGATTCCCTTTTTATTGTAAATGATATCAAGGCTTTGTTGTTAGATGTAGGTATTAGTAGGTGCCAAGCCTCCTCCGTATCGGGGAACTCCTTGGCTCTGAATCTCGCATCGTTAGCCTTCTCCTCTGTTAGGGAGAAATTGTGGCTGGACCCCAGCCCCTCTGTTTCATGTCTAGTTGTGTAATACTGTTCTTTTTTTATCAAAAAAAAAAAAAAAAAACTCATATTTACTTTATATATATATATACAATATTTCTATTGACGAAATAAATATATCAGGACGAAGAATGTGGTCCACAGATTATGGAGAAATTTTAACAAGTGCACTTTAAGTCAAAATATATAAATCTAGTAGTTTACATTATTCGTCTTGATATATTTATTGTCAGGACAAATTGATAATAGAAAAAATATATATATAAATATATAACAACAAAATTATTATTTCTTAATAAATGATGAATGATGGAATTTTTTTTCTTTATTTTATGATTTTTTAAATTAGTGGTATTTTCATCTTTATACTGTTTTTAGATGGTCAAATTTTTCGATAAGTTTATTTAAAGCGTAAAAGCACAAACCTCAAGTAGACTGATCGTAATTTGTTAAAAAATAAAATAAAATAAAATAAAAAGAGCGAAACCGACATTACGATTTACGTGTCAATCTGTGCGGTGCCCTAGCCTCTAAAGTAGAACAAAAACGAATCGCAGGCGTGGTTACAGAATCTACAGATTGACATTTACGGCTATAAAAACAGCGTAAAGAATATTTGAATAATCGAATTTGAAATTTGACACAATGGAAGCATTGGGTGGTGGAAATGGCGGATTCCTCGGATGGAATTTCTTACTCGGAAAATCGAAACCATCCAAATCTCAAAGAAGAAAATCCAAATCCTCTGATTCCGTGGAGTCTACTGGAAGACCCGGTTTCCGGTTCCCGCTAAAGCAAGCAGCGACGGCGGGTTCACTCGCCTTGACCGGTGACACAATCGCTCAACTCATCGATCGGTGGAGAAAAAGCAAGGCTTTGAAGCAACACTCCCACTCCGGCTCCGATGATTCCGATAAGGTCGGTCTTGATTCTGTAGTCTTTGCAGACATACATTTATGTTTACACTTTACAGTGGTTTTGCAAGTGTGAAAACTTTATAATATTTTTCTATTCTTCTTTTGTTATTTTAATTTGCTAATTGAAATCTTTGTATTACTATCCGAGTTGTTGAGTTAAAATCTGCGGCTTTAAAGAGTTGTATGCTGTTAATAAATAAATAAACATATAGAAATAGTAATCGAGACTAATCCAATTTGCATCACTAACTACCAATAAAGTTGATAATGTTTGTTGATTGCTAGTCTCTTAGAAACAAAATAGAAATGATACTGTTTAGTGGACTGTGTCGTTGTTGTTGGTACTTGGTCCAGAAAAAAAGGGCCGGTTTCTCGAGTCTGCTGATCAACTAATAATCTAAGCTGGTTTAGAAGACATGAATGCATCGAAATGTTCTGCATTCTTTTCATTTGTTGCGTTGAGAAAGTATAAGTCACACTTGGACATTTATATGACCACCTGAGGCGCATATTCATATAATAAAATAAAATAGAATAAAACGTGTTACTTGATGTCTAGTACTAGAGGCGATATTCCTTCTGTGCCTTCTTTTGTATCTATTAGCTTGCATATCTTTTTTGGGTTATTTCATTGCTTTGTTATTTCTGTATCTAAGTAATGCTTGAAGCTGTTTTGAGTTTGATTTTGACCAAAAGCTCTCCAAAGCTCTATCTTAGGATCTCTTGTCGCCCATCCTTCTGGATCACGACTGGGTCCGTGCTTTGCGGATGACTTCTTATGGGTTTCTTCTCTACGGCCCTGGTTCTTATGTATGGTACCGGTATCTTGATCATTGTATGCCGAAGCAAACAGTAGGGAATATAATGCTGAAGGTACAATGTCTTTGAGTTTCACATGTAGCATTTTTTAACTGCCATCAACTTTGTATGTCAAAAATAATGTCTTGTAACTTTAAATCCTTTCAGGTTTTATTAAACCAAGTAGTGCTTGGTCCATGTGTGATTGCTGTTTGTTTTGCCTGGAACAATTTATGGCAAGGGAAGGCTTCCGAGCTTCCAAACAAGTATAAGAAAGATGCTCTTCCTACACTACTTTATGGTATCGACCTCTTTGAAGCAATCTTTTTGTTGTATTGACACTGTGTATTGGTGTTTCTGTTCTCAATGTTATCCTTTGATTTCTATGCAGGATTTAGGTTCTGGATCCCTGTCAGTGCATTAAATTTTTGGTATACTTTTTTTCTCTCCTTCTTTTGTTTATATTTGGAGGTTGGGATTCTGTATGAGAAACTTAAGCAGTCCCTCTAGGAACTTTGCTGCTTTCTAAACCAATCTTGAGAAATCTAGGAAAACCTCATCTTAGAACATGACCTGCCAAGGTTTACGTTTTCTCAATTGGAATCTCATTGTAAAGCAAAAGGGTACCACTTGTCTGACTGCGTTTTGCAGGCAGAATGAGGATTTATGTTGTGAATACAGAGAGTTTTTCACTTGAGAAAATAATGTAATATTGTGCCAGATTTCATACAAACTTTCCAGATTTATTCCATTTCCAAAGTTGCCTAGTTCAACTTTGAGACTTGCTCTAAAACATTGCATATGTTCTTTGGTGACAAAAATTTTCAAGAAAAGCTCCACTATTTTTTTCCTCTCCGTGAGTAACCACCAATTCAAGTTTGATACTTGTGCATCGCAAGGAAACCTTATTCTCTCTCCCTCTCTCCCATGTGATATAGCTTTGCTTTAGGTAATTTTTGAAGATCTAATGTATGAGAAGTCTTTCAGTCAAGTAAGGTTTTTCTGTTCATGGTTATGGGTTTGATAATTGTTTATACGTTGCAACAAGTTTCTAACAGAGGGACAGGGTAGGATGCAAATATTTTAGTTATTTGCAAGATATTGCATATTTTACAAGAAGTATTTTCTCTGAGCATTTTCCTGCCCCCTAAACTTGCATCAAACTTTCTTAATGATAGTGTATTCCAGTGATTGGTAGAGTGTAATATTCTTTTACGACAATTGTGGCATGTTAACAGGGTCGTCCCTCTTCAAGCTCGTGTAGCTTTCATGTCTATGGGTTCCATATTTTGGAATTTCTATCTATCATCAACTATGAGCAAGTAGATTCATCATTTATCTATACCAAGCTTTCATCATTGATTTGGTATGAACGTGAGGAATTTTGAGGATGAGGTATATTTCTTCTCATTGAATTTGATCCTATCAGTTCTGTCTGCTGTTACTTGTAATATTCCTGTTAGTCTCTTGCATGAAAATAATATACATACTTGATATCAGGTAGACAGCAGGGAGTGAGAAAAGCGTGGACCAGAAGAAATGATCTCAGTCAATTTGTTTGTTTCCATTAATTAGTGAGGTTCCGACTTGATTAGCAAATTACTTGAACGTACCCAAGCGAAGCGAGATGCTCTAAGTAGGCTTTTGCTTCTGATTGCAAAGTTATTTACTTGAAATCAGAATTGCATAGAACTGATGATGCATGATTTGTTTACTTTAGGAATGAGCTTAAGCTGTTTGACTGGTGATTGTTTTGCTCCTTTAAGATAATTTTCATTTGGTGTAAAATCCAATTTGAAAGGATTGGTGTTTCATTGTATTAGAAGTCAGTTGACTTTGAATTCAAATGGAAGCTCATAGTCATAGTCTCATAGATGTCTTTCCAATCTGTTTATATATATATTTAGCAAATGTATATATTATATGAATGTTTACCTTGACATATCCTTTGAAATTCAAGTGAAGAACAAAACTTTAATTTGTTTAAACTTTTAACAAAATATATTGATATTGTAGTTCTGCAGAAAACTTCAGAAAAAAATTAAAAAATTGTCAATTTGGTTTAAAATTAGTTGTGGTTATATCGTTGATATATTTAAAAATATATTTGACATTGTAATTGCATAGAGGATTAAAAAAAAAAAAAAAAAAAAAAAAAAAAACATAATTTAAATATGAGTTAAATCAATAAACGATTGAAGATCTGCCCTAAAAAATGAAAAAATAAATAAAAATAAAGGGTAAACCATTCAAGGATTTTTAAATGTCAATTAAGGTATAATTTGAAAAATTTATTAAACTCTTTTCAGTGACTCAAATCACAGTCTTATGCTCTTTTATTTATTTGAAATTAAAGTCTTATTTTTATAAAGATTACAAAATTATATTAACTACATTATCAAATTTTTAAAAAAGGTAAAATTCAATTATTTGTTTCTGTTTTATAATTATAATTATTATTATTTAAAAAGGGTCCTAATTTTCAAATTAGGAAATTGGAATATCGAGATCGTTTTTCTCTATTATTTTTTTCAACATTGTCCGAGGAAATGAAGCAGAGCTTCCTTGTCTGTTAACAGCCGTTATTGTTTATTTATTTGATTCTTCTAAGGAATTGACACACAGACTACTCTGAAGTGAAAAAAAAAAAAAAAAAAAGCATCAAAATGAGGAGAAAAATCCTTGAATCAATCCTAAAACACCCAAAAACAGCAACAAAATCAACAACAGCAATGTTCATTCGATCAAAAACATCGGTAGCCGAGTACGTAGCGTCAAGATTCAGAGACCCCACGTTCGAGAAATTGATGGACAAGTACAAGAACCTCCTCAAAGTCATTTCCGTTCAAGACCTGATCCTCGCAACCCCAACAAAAAACAACAACGATCCTCCTTCTCTCTCTCTCGATTTCCTCTCTGGACTCTCGCAGAAGCTCCATCTCAACCGCGGTCCCACCCATTTCCTGCGCAAGTACCCTCACATTTTCCACATCTTCTACGATCCCATCAAGTCACAGCCTTCTTGTAGACTGACCGATATCGCCGTTCAAATTTCCCGCCAAGAGGCGGAGGCTATCAATGCCTCTTTGCCGGTTGTGATCGAGCGGTTGGTTAGGTTGCTAATGATGTCAACGACGAAATCATTGCCTCTTCGAGCCATTTTCAAGGTTTGGAGGGAGCTTGGGCTTCCTGATGATTTTGAGGACTCGGTGATTGCTAAGAACCCGAATATATTTGCTTTAGGTAATGGTCATGAACCCAACACTCATGTCTTGAAACTGGTTGATGAAATGCCTAGTAGAGAGTTTACGGCCGCTGTTGGAAATTGGAGGGTGATGGAATGTTGTGGAGAGGATTGTAAAATTGATAGAATGGAATTGAGGTATTATTTCAAACAAGGGTTTCCGTCTGGGATGAGGTTGAGTAAAGATTTTAAGGCCAAGGTGAAGGAATGGCAGAGGTTGCCGTACGTCGGTCCATACGAGGAGTTGGTGGGTAACAAGAGGACTAAGGCTGGGATGAAGAGATTGGAGAAAAGGGCTGTTGCCATTGTTCATGAATTCTTGAGTTTGACTGTTGAGAAGATGGTGGAAGTAGAAAAGATTAGTCATTTTAGGAAACCTTTTGGCATTGATTTTAATATCAGGGACTTGTTCTTGGATCACCCGGGGATTTTTTATTTGTCCACAAAGGGGAAGAGGCATACAGTTTTTCTGAGGGAAGCGTATGAGAGGGGGCAGTTGATTGAGCCAAATTCGGTGTACCAAGTTAGGAGAAAACTTTTTGATCTTGTTCTTTTGGGTCGTCATGATTTAGCTGTTTTTGATCCGAAGTCAAGGGAACTTGATCAAAGAGGGGACTGCGGGTTACAAGAAGAGGAAAGTGATTGAAGTTGGAGACTTTTCATCTTTTTGAGGCACGTCAATACTTGGTAGGAGAGCATATTTGCCTCTCTGCATGGTAGTTCTTTTACATGCTGCACAAAACAGTGCTAAATACTGCCACCGGGTCTAACTATGGCTCAAGGATGAAACTCCTGTTCATGAAGAAGAATTGGAGGGTGCGAAATTGCTCTACATCATATTACACAGTCTCACAGTCGCGGAGGTGATAATTCTTAGCCCCTGCCCCTACATCTGTGTGTTATTTTCCAGTTAGTTGAATAATATTGATCTCTATAAATGATTGAAGTTTATGTATTTTTAATTTATTGGCTGTATGGATAGTGTTGGAGCTTGGGTTCTGCTTAGTAAACTAAGAAGATGCAATATCAGGATTTTCAATCTTGTGTTCAATTCAGTATATAGAAGTGAAGCAAAATTATACAAAAATCTTTATGTCAAAGTTAAATAGGCTGCTAATGCTAAAAGGGCAGAAAGGAAGAATAACTAATACAAGCATGTTGTTAAAAAATCACTGAGAGAAGAAAAAAGGGATAAAAATATAGAATTGTTGGCCAAACAAGTATTGGTGTGTTCCATAAGCACATGATTGGTCGGTAAAACTCTGTGTTGAAAAGATTTTTCCTAAATAAAAAAGAAGTTATTTGATTTGCAAATTGAGGAAAAACTGGAGTTGCCCAGAGGCTCTTCGTGGATTTTAAGATTTTTTAGGAGAGGAGGAAGCAGACTGCTGTGAATGAATGGTGTTCATTATTTTCCTTGATTTGGACTCAGTATAGAAAAATGGTAATGAGTGCCTGCCCTACTGTGTAGAATTAAAATGTGAAACATCCCTTAGGTAAAACATATTTTTTTTTAACTAGTGAGAGAATTTGTTATTTATAACTTTAGAGGATTATTTATATTGATGACTTGCTTGTTTTCTACTTTTATAATCAACATTAGTTGGTTCTTTATGCTAAGAACAGTGTCTTAGTAAAGAGGGGAGATCACATACATATATTATTGTAAACATTAAGAAGTTAATGGGCTTTTGGAAAGTTATGAAATTCATGAACCATAACAACCTATATCATTGCATCGGACCTCCCCTCCTGGGCTTTGAAATACCATAACCTTCCAGACTCTACATCATCATTCTATTTACAAGCTCTGTGCTTTATTCTCTCAATCTACCAAATTCTCGTAAAATTTAGTGTAAAGATGTTTGTAAGATATTCTGTGGTAATTGAGCTTACTGTATCCAAAAGGTTGCATGTCTCAAGAAAGTGCTTATTTTGCCTCTCTGTCTGATCACCAAAATCCTATGGAATTAATGTAATCACTTAATGCTGTAATCACATGGCAGCGTCATAGACTCATAGATCAATGCATTCTAGGTTTTTTTTTTTTTTTTTTTTTCTTTTCACCTTTTTAGTAAGCTTGCTCTCTTGAAATTTACATATTTAAAAATGATGTTTAGATTTCCCATCACTGAGATTGTGTTATTGTTTTGTTTCATTTTTCTGTATATGAATAACAACATGTGGCATTGCTTATCTGATCAGATTGTTCGTTTGGTTTGTATGTTGTGTTTAAAACTCATTGCTTTTGCTTTCTTTTTTAATCTTGCTGCATCCTACTGTGGTTTCAAATAAAACAGTATGATTCTGAGAAAAATCGTGAGAAATGAGAATAGAGAAGAATGAAAATGAAAGGAAAAAAGCAAGTGTTTTGTCACTTCTCTCCTCACCCCAGCCTTTATTCCTTTAGTTCAGAACTAGCAGTAAAGTGCAAGTTACATTATCACTTTTTGATAGCACTAGAGAACCTTATTGTAGATGTGTAGTCAATTGCACACTATATATGCAAGTGCACACACAAAAAGTGTAAAAAGTTAGGAAACATGCATCCAGATTTTAGAATTGGATTCCTTTCTTGATGGCTATTAAATCATCCAGGCTTGACTCTTGAGGTTCATCCAACAGATAAAAAGCATCCATAAATTGGAGAAAGAATCATACTTTGCATAGAATGGGAAACAAGAAAAGCAGAAAAGCAAGCAATGAATCAACAAATGGGATATATTCACTAGGTGAATGGCCTGCAAATAAAATAAAAAATTTTGTAAAACCTTATAACTTTATAAGCCCACCACCTAAATTTAATCTTAAGTATTGGGTTTCTGGGGAGCAACTGGATGCAGCCATAGATACCATGAGTGGTAGCAACAACAATTTCACACCAGCATCAAGAAATTGGCAGGCTGGATACGATTATGGAGCTTATGTCCCCAGCAGTAATGGTTGGAACCACACACAAGCCATGTATCCTCTATTTGGATCTGTATCCTTCCCTGTAAGTATATGTTTTGCCTATACAAATGATCAAAAGTAGGAATTTTTCTTCAAATTTCTAAATCTTGCATAAGATGATTTGCTTAATATTTTAAAAGATTGCCTTATGAGTCTTTGCTCTGGTTATCTAGAATGCTAACAGAGGTTTAGACCATCGATGGCATCAATTTTTTGGGGACACAATGATGTTCGAACCACCTGGGTAAGCACGCTTATTTTCTCCTTGTATGTCAATATGGTTTCCGGAAACAAAATGATGCAAATTACAGCATAGAGAAACATCTATTCTAGGCTGGTTAGATTATGGTTCATTATAATTAAGAAAACGATTATGTGAAACAGTAGAAGAAGGGGTCTAGTTGTGAATTCATCGAAGATTATCTCGTTTAATTTATTTTTTCTATGTTTGAACAATAGTTACACATGCCTGAATACTGTTTATTTGTTATTCTATTGCCATTTCTAATTATGGAGCATTTACAGTGTCCCAGAGCCGTATTCTCCTCCACTAATTCGAGTCACTGACGATGGCATGGCAAGGGAGATTTACCCAACGCAGAGGCCAATCATCCAGGGTCCTCCTCCACGATTCATGAACCAACCGAGTTCTCCTCCAAGATTCATGAACCAACAGAGTTCTCCTTTAAGATCTCCTCCAAGATTCATGCACCAACAAAGTATACAGGTTCCTTCTCGAGACTCAAGGTTGACCCCAGATGAGCAAAAAACAGCTTTGAAGAAGCTGAAGAAAGAAATCTACAATCCCACTCCAAAGAAATTGATGAGGGGATTGAGTTTATATTATAGAGACAATGCCAAAAACATCTACGCTGAGAAGCAAAAGGAGAAAGACAACAATGATGGTAAGAACTGTGCCGTTTGCTTGGAAGATTTTGAGTCTGGAGAGAAAGTGATGATCACTCCATGCAACCATATGTTCCATGAAGAATGCATCGTGCCATGGATCAAGAGCAACGGCCATTGCCCTGTTTGCAGGTTCGCTCTCTGTGAGCGAATAACAACCAATGCATTGGCTAATAACTTTCCGAATGTACAAGCCAATGACCTGCTTGCAAGAGAGCTTATGGCAGTTATAATGGCCATGGAGGAGGCTTTACCACGGGGCAATACAACCTACTGAATACTGATAATGTTAAAGATTTTAGACATAACTTTGCAATTGTTGTTAAGATTTGTGAAAACACTTGCAAAGACAAACTCGGTTCTGTTCAAAGCTGTGATGCCTAAATGGCCCAATGATTGTCTACAAATGATTAACTTGAAGCTACACACTGCCTACACTGCCATAATGGTTTTCATTATATAATGAGAGATAAGAGATAAGATATAAGTACATAAATGTCATTGTAAAAATTGATAAACAATGAATAAAAGTTACATGTATTTTTTTTTTAACTTTAAGCTTTTGCCATAGGTAAGATTTGAGCGGCTAATTTAGTAGTTATTTACTCAAGTCTCAAGCTCGTTCATCTATCAGTTGAGCTATCCCCTAGGGCTACATAACTTATCCTATAAAGTTACATAACCAAATATGGCTACATAACTTATCTTATAATGTTATATAACCAAATATTTAGTTTTGTAATAGAATAATTCTTTGTACTGACCAGTCAGTACCCAAAATACTGACCCCACCAATAAGAGTTTAGCGGCCTTTTTTATTTTATCTTTTATATTTATCTCATGAATTGGACTACATGCTACACTCCTATTGGTGGGTGTCAGTATCTTGGATACTTAACCGGTCAGTATCCAAGCATTATTCTTTGTAATATTGTATAACCGGTTCTTAAAATCACAAACAAAAGTCTTGAAATTATCATTTTAATTAAAGCTTGCAATATATATATATATATATATTTGGTGGGGGGTATAAAATTGAACGCCCAAAGATTTTTATTTTTTATTTTTTATTTTTGAAGGGAACACCCTAAGATTTTATTTTTAAAAAATTAAAAAAATAAATTGATATATAATAAAAATTAAGAATCAGTTACTTAGGTCAATGTTCACACGAGCCGCAGTTGTGTCAAAAATAAAATAAAAATCACAAAAAGACAGGAAATGAGAGAAAAAAAAAAATCTAGAGAGAAAACTGACAAGCAAGAAAACATAAGGAAGAAGCAAGAAGAAAAATCAAAACAAGCAAGTCATTAGAAAAGCGCCACGTACAGCGTTCTCAAACCACATCCACTCTTCTAAAAACTTGTAATCAGTTGCTCTCACTCCACTTTCATTGCTTAATTCTCTTCCGTTCTCTCTGTTCTTCAATTCTCTCTATCTCTCTATTTCAAAGGTACGTACTTCTTCTTCCTTGTGATTGCTCGTTGTTTGTTTTCTAAAAAAAAAATTTCCTTTCATGCTTTCTCGAATCATGCGTTTAGTTCCATTTCTACATGCAGCTATATGTTATTGCTATGAAATTGTAATTTATTGATGGGAAATTTGAAATTGCTTCATGGGTTCTGCTCATTATTATTTTTTTAATATATGTCGGACTTGAAGTTATTAGTAGTAATATTGAAAGAAGCAAAATTGAGTTTTTTTTTTTTAAATGTCCTTGTGAATTAATATAAAATGTTGTACTGCTGTTGAAATGACAAATTGAGTGGTAGTTTGAACCCAAGTTTTCGTTATGGTCACTAGGAAAATGTTGCTGGGTTTGTCTTGTCTGTAATTTGCATATGTATTTGATCTACATGCTTGGTTTTGCTTCCTCAGTTTTATCTTCTTTAATATTTGGGTTCAAGTCTTTTAGTTAATATACTAGTGGGGTTTTGTTGTTTCCTCCAGATGGCGGCTTCATCTGCTTGCCTAGTAGGAAGTGGTATGTCAACACACAAGGCCAAGTCAAGTTTGAGCAAGGACTTCTACGGTAGGCATCTTATTCTTTCTTCGAGGTTTCCAATATCGGAAAAGAAGCACAGAACACTTCTTGTAAAGGCATCTTCGGGGGAGAGGCCGCAGGATGGAAGAAGAGGATTTCTGAAGCTGTTGCTTGGAAATGTGGGAGTTGGCGTACCTGCTTTACTAGGGAGTGGGAATGCATATGCTGATGACCAAGCGATTTCTTCTTCCAGGATGTCTTACTCTAGGTTTCTAGAGTATCTTGACAAGGATAGGGTGACAAAGGTTGATTTGTTTGAAAATGGAACCATTGCTATTGTGGAGGCCATTTCTCCTGAGTTGGGAAACCGGGTGCAACGAGTTCGTGTGCAATTGCCAGGGCTCAGCCAGGAATTGCTCCAGAAATTCAGGGAGAAGAACATTGATTTTGCAGCTCATAATGCTCAAGAAGACTCGGGATCTCTATTGTTCAACTTGATTGGGAATCTAGCTTTCCCACTGATCCTAATTGGAGGGCTTTTCCTTCTCTCAAGGAGATCGTCTGGTGGAATGGGTGGTCCTGGTGGGCCTGGTTTCCCTCTTTCCTTTGGTCAGTCCAAAGCAAAATTCCAAATGGAACCAAATACCGGTGTTACTTTTGATGATGTTGCCGGAGTGGATGAAGCAAAACAAGATTTCATGGAGGTGGTGGAGTTCCTCAAGAAGCCTGAGAGATTCACTGCTATTGGGGCTCGCATTCCTAAAGGTGTTCTTCTTGTTGGTCCTCCGGGAACTGGGAAGACTCTTCTAGCCAAGGCAATTGCTGGTGAAGCCGGTGTACCATTCTTTTCCATTTCAGGTTCTGAGTTTGTTGAGATGTTTGTCGGTGTTGGTGCATCTCGAGTCCGAGATCTTTTCAAGAAAGCTAAGGAAAATGCTCCTTGCATTGTATTTGTGGATGAAATTGATGCTGTAGGCCGGCAAAGAGGAACTGGAATTGGGGGTGGTAATGATGAAAGAGAGCAGACCCTTAACCAGCTTTTAACAGAAATGGATGGTTTCGAGGGTAACACTGGCATTATTGTAGTTGCAGCAACTAATAGGGCAGACATACTTGATTCTGCCTTATTGAGACCTGGTCGGTTTGACAGACAGGTAATTTATCAGCAGATACATAATTGTTCTAATTATATGAAGTAAGTACTCAATTATAAAGCTCCAATGCAGGTGAGTGTTGATGTTCCAGACATACGAGGCAGAACAGAGATATTAAAGGTTCATGCTGGCAATAAGAAATTCGATGCAGATGTGTCCCTTGAAGTTATAGCCATGAGAACACCTGGGTTTAGTGGAGCAGATCTTGCTAACCTCTTAAATGAGGCAGCCATATTGGCTGGTCGACGTGGAAAGACTGCAATTGCATCTAAAGAGATTGATGATTCAATTGATAGAATTGTGGCAGGAATGGAAGGAACAGTTATGACCGATGGCAAGAGCAAAAGTCTGGTTGCATACCATGAAGTTGGCCACGCGATATGTGGGTAAGTAGAAATTTTATTTTGTGAATGTCTTTTCAGAAAGTTCTCCTTTGAATTTTAACAAGGCTTTTGATAGAACGTTTTAACTTCACCTTTTGCTAATGCATAAAATTTAACCTAGTTAAATCTTATGTAATGGTTTGAAACTGATCGACATTGGACACCATCATGATAAAGTTTCCTTTAAGCATATCTGGGTCACTTTAATCACGTTAAAGTTTGTAGTAGTTGTGTAAAGTAGGTGCTCAGCAAAATTTTAGAATCTTAGGAATAGATCATAAGTTATGTTCCATATTAAATCTGGCAATAACAGAAATATGACAATCAAGCCGAAGATTAATCATGGTTGTTGCTATTGGGAGTAACATTTATATTGAACAAATTCAGAAAATGCAGTTGCTAGAACAACTATAAGTGTACCCAAATATAATTTTTAATTGAGAAATGAAGCAATTTTTGTTTCAAGAAATGCCCTTAGTTTGTACATAGGTTTAATGTTATTGAAAGAGGATTAGTAGAATTTCCTAAGAACCCGTCCTCTTCGTAAACTCTTTCTTCCACTCCTTCCACTTATTCTCTTTGTTAGATTCTTTCATTCGGTTCATCGTTTTTACTGATTCAGATTTATGTTTTGGCAAAAGAACCAACTAAATGCTTTTATTTTCGGTTCAGAACTTTGACTCCAGGCCATGATGCTGTTCAAAAGGTCACCCTCATTCCACGTGGTCAGGCAAAAGGTCTTACCTGGTTCATTCCTTCGGATGACCCTACTCTGATTTCCAAGCAGCAGCTATTTGCAAGAATTGTTGGTGGCTTGGGTGGTAGAGCTGCTGAGGAAGTGATTTTCGGTGAGCCTGAGGTGACAACAGGTGCAGCTGGTGACTTGCAGCAGATCACCGGTTTGGCCAAACAGGTAACTGAACATTTCTCTTATTGCTTGAAGTTAATGTTATTCATTAATTGTGAAATGCTATCCCAAATTAATTGAAAAAAAATTATAGTTTATAAAATGGGTAATTTATTGACCGTTGCAGATGGTTACCACATTTGGGATGTCCGAAATTGGTCCATGGTCGCTGATGGACTCATCGGCACAAAGTGATGTCATCATGAGAATGATGGCTAGGAACTCAATGTCGGAAAAGCTCGCTGAAGACATTGATGCTGCCGTCAAGAGGCTGTCCGACAGTGCCTACGAGATTGCATTGAGCCACATACGGAACAACCGTGAGGCCATTGACAAGATCGTAGAAGTCCTCCTCGAGAAAGAAACAATGACAGGAGACGAATTCCGTGCAATCCTCGCAGAGTTTGTCGAAATCCCAGAAGAAAATCGGGTTGCTGCCTCCGTTCCCACGCCAGTCTCCGTTTAAGTAGAGCTTTAATCATCATATATACTTCAAACATGATCAATTCTTGATCACACACCTTCAGTTTGTTGAAACTTGAATGTATAATATTTGTAATATTTGTAATATTTGTAATATTTGATCAATTGTAAGTAGGAAGAAATCTACACCAACTTGAATCCATGAATGAGAAAAGTTTTATAATGAGACTAAAATTATATATTTTTATTAATTCTATAAAATTTAATTTAATTAAAAAATATTATATAATTATATATTCACTAAAAAATAAATTTTTGACAAGCAGAGCACAAATTCGAAGCACATTTGTGCGCCTCCTCTTCTACACTTGCCTGTAGAAAGTTGCTCGCAAATTTGATATAGCGGACGACAAGTCAAAGCTTTTGTATGGGCAAGTATTGTTTTGGTCATCTTCTCAGGCACAGCTTCGGTTCTCTGCGTTTTTTCTCCAATACAACGACTGCTACTACTATCAGCAACTCAAGAGAAGAATTCACCGATCTCTGCTTGAGAGGGCACGTAAAAGAAGCCTTTGACAGATTCAAATCTGAGATATGGTCGGACCCTACTCTCTTCTCTCACCTCATCAAATCATGCACGC
The DNA here is from genome assembly GCA_954870605.1 of Acer campestre. Classification (NCBI taxonomy): domain Eukaryota; kingdom Viridiplantae; phylum Streptophyta; class Magnoliopsida; order Sapindales; family Sapindaceae; genus Acer; species Acer campestre. Next base: position 7,612,126 of record OX940803.1, on the reverse strand, counting down.
TCAAAAAGTCACTCCCGTTAGCGAAGCAGCTACATTCTTCGATAATCACATCTGGGTGTTCTTCGGACAAGTTCACTTGCAATCACCTCCTCAACATGTACATCAAACTGGGACAACTGCAGACAGCTGTTGCTCTGTTTGGTTCCATGCCAAGGAAAAACATCATGTCTTGTAACATTTTGATCAATGGGTACATGCAAAGTGGCGACTTGGAGAGTGCACGGAAGGTGTTCTACTTTATGCCCGAGAGAAACATCGCGACCTGGAACGCAATGGTCGCGGGTTTGATTCAGTACGAGTTTAATGAGGAGGGTTTGAGATTGTTGAGTGAAATGCATCAACTCGGTTTTTTTCCTGATGAGTTTACTTTGGGTAGTGTTTTGAGAGGGTGTGCTGGTTTGAGAGGGTTGCGTGAAGGGCGGCAAGTTCATTGTTATGTGGTGAAATGTGGGCTTGAATTGAATTTGGTTGTTGGGAGCTCACTGTCTCATATGTATATGAAGTGTGGAAGCTTGAAAGAAGGAGAAAAGGTGATCATATCTATGCCAAGTCGCAATGTGGTTGCTTGGAACACACTCATTGCGGGAAAGGCTCAAAATTGCTACTATGAGGAAGTTTTGTATCAATATAATTTGATGAGAATGGCTGATTTTAGACCGGATAAGATTACGTTAGTGAGTGTGATTAGTTCATGTTCAGAATTAGCAACGTTAGGACAAGGCCAGCAGATTCATGCTGAAGTGACTAAAACCGGGGTTAGTATGGTTGTTTCGGTGATTACATCATTAGTTAGCATGTATTCGAAATGTGGGTGTTTGGAGGATTCAGTGAAAATTTTCTCTGAAAGCAAAGATAGGGATGTTGTATTGTGGAGCTCAATGATAGCTGCATACGGGTTTCACGGCCAAGGAAAAGAAGCCATAAAATTGTTTGAGCGGATGGAGCAGGAAAATCTTGAGGTAAATGATGTCGCTTTCTTGAGCTTGCTTTACGCGTGTAGTCATAGTGGATTGAAAGATAAAGGGATGGAATTCTTTGATTTAATGATGAACAAATACGGGGTGAAGCCTAGACTAGAACATTATAATTGTGTGGTTGACCTACTTGGTCGGTCTGGCTGTTTAGATGAAGCAGAGGCTTTGATAAGATCAATGCCTATAAAAGCAGATACTGTCATATGGATAACTTTGTTATCTGCGTGTAAAACCCATAAGAACGCAGACATGGCAGCAAGAATTGCTGAGGAAGTTCTGAGGCTTGATCCTCAGGTTTCTGCTTCATATGTTCTGCTCGCTAACATTAATGCTTCAGCTAGGAGGTGGCAGGGCGTTTCTGAGGTGAGAAAAGCTATGAGAGATAGAAATGTGAAGAAAGAACCTGGCATAAGCTGGTTGGAAATAAAGAATCAAGTTCACCAGTTCTGTATAGCCGATAAATCTCATCCAAATTCAAAGGAGATTGATTTGTATTTGGAAGAACTAATGTCGGAGATGAAGAAGTGTGGTTACGTGCCTGATACCGCCTCTGTTCTGCACGACATGGATAACGAGGAAAAAGAATACAATCTGACACACCATAGTGAAAAATTGGCCATTGCTTTTGCTCTAATGAACACACCAGAAGGTTCACCAATAAGAGTGATGAAGAACTTGCGTGTCTGTAGCGATTGTCACGTTGCTATTAAGTATATTTCGAAGATCAAAAACAGGGAAATTATAGTTCGAGATGCTAGTAGATTTCATCATTTCAAAAATGGTAAATGTTCTTGTGGAGATTATTGGTAAGAGGATGATACATTTCTCATCCTGTACTTGATTTTTGATTAAGAATAATCTAGTTTTACTCTCATCTACTTCCAAGAAACTTTGTTGTGTGAAGTCGTTGTTGGAGCTTGGTTTTATACGTCCCTTATCTAGTAGGGTCAATCAAGGACTTGGTTGGCCGAAGACGTGTTGGAATTATATATAAATTCAATGTCTTTAATAAAAGTTTGACTATTGGCCACCCATTTTGAAAACGTTATACTAAGAATAAATCTAATATATTATTTTGATATATCATGACTCTTTTTGTGAAGTCAATCTTGTTTACTTGACTTGATCTGGGTTGTGATATCTCTCTCTCTCTTTCTCTTTACACACGCATAAACAGAGAGAGAGATATGGCCAGTAGCTCCTCAGGCTTCAAATTCCTCTGCTTATTTCCCATTTTTTCCTTTCTTATTAGCAATGTATTCTTTGTCCAAGCTTCAGTTTCAATCACAGGAAATTGTTCAACAAGGGCCAGTTACGTTTACTGTTTGGATTCAGGCCTTCCCTCTACATGGTACAACAACAACTCGGTGATCATGAATGGCTGGCAAATGAGAGTCTTCCTCTTATTCCAGAATGATAACAATATCGATTTCTACTGTGGATTCTTTTGCAATGGAACCTGCAACTCTTATCTGTTCTCCGTGGTCGCGGTTGCATCTGGAGGGAGTCACAGCCTGGTCTGGTCAGCTAACAAAGACCATCCTGTAAAAGGGAACGCTATGGTTGAACTAACCGGTTCAGGATTATTGCTTCGAGACTCAGATGGAACACAGGTTTGGTCAAGCAACCTATCTTTATCATCAGCTAACTCTATTGTTGGAATGAACCTTAATCAATCTGGAAATCTAATTCTTTTCAACAATGAAAGTGATATTATTTGGCAATCCCCAGCTGAGAAAATCTCCTTAGATCCTTCACCAAATAGCTCTGCTATCACTCCAAGCTCACCATTTCCTGTAGATATCGGTCCAGCTTTTCCACCATCAAATTTATCCCCTGGAGAAAACCCGCCAGAACCCCCAGTCCCACCAGGAAATGGTAGGAAAAAATTAGTGGGAATTGTAGCAGGATCCGTAGCTGCTGGGATTTTCATTATCGGTGTTGTAATTATTTTATTCATTACGAAAATTAATAGGAGTGAAGTTGAGGAACAAGAGGAGGACTACAACAAGCTAGTTCTTGGAATGCCTGTAAGATTTTCATACGAAGAATTAAGAGTTGCGACCAATGATTTCAAGGAAAGAATTGGTGGGGGAGGTTTTGGAACTGTGTACAAAGGAGTTGCACAAAATGGCATGGTGATTGCAGTGAAACGGTTGGATAGATTGGGGCAAGGTATGAGAGAATTCTTAGCAGAAGTAGAGACAATTGGCAGCCTACACCATTTCAATCTTGTGAGGTTGATTGGTTTTTGTGTAGAGAGATCATCCAGGCTTCTAGTGTATGAATATATGTGTAATGGGTCCTTGGATAAATGGATTTTCATCAGAGATGAGAGGCCTTGTCTTGATTGGCAAACAAGGAAGAAGATCATACTTGATATTGCTAAAGGACTTGCTTATCTTCATGAAGATTGCCGGCACAGAATCATACATCTTGATATAAAGCCACAAAACATTCTCTTGGATGAAAATTTCGGTGCCAAAGTTTCGGATTTTGGGTTGTCTCAGCTAATTGACAGAGACGAGAGCCAAGTTCATACCACCATGAGAGGAACTCCAGGGTATATTGCTCCAGAATGGCGAAAATCAAAGATCACTGTAAAAGTTGACATATACAGCTTTGGAATTGTTCTTCTTGAAGTGGTGAGTGCGCGTAGAAATCTGGATTCCTCGCGATCAGAATCCAGTTGCCATCTACTGAAATTGCTGCAGACAAAAGCTGAGGAAAACCGGTTGCTTGATATCGTGGAATATCTAGAGGAAAACGGGCAAGATGTTAGCGAAGAAATGATAAGAATGATCAAAATTGGAGCTTGGTGTTTGCAGGATGATCCCAGAAAAAGGCCATCTATGTCAACTGTGGTGAAGATGCTAGAGGGAGTAATGGAAGTTGATGAAAACATAATATATAGATTTTCTCAAGCAACATTTTCTGCTCCTGTTGTCCATGACCCTCCTTCTGCTCCACCACAACCATCTGTTCTTTCAAATCCTAGATGAAAATTTGCTGGTGGTTCAAGAAAAAAACTCAGCTGATAGATTAATAACAATGCTTTGATCCTTAATTCAGACCCCCACTTGGAATTGAAGAATTACAATGATCATTGTTGGGTTTTATTGTATGTCTACAGCTTGATATTTGTAATTTGTTATTTTTTTTTTCTTATAGGCATGGACATATCGTCTATGTCAAATCTCAATCATTGGATCTGCTTTGGATGTTTTAGGTCGAAAGGTTGGTTTTGGTGCTGTCATTCGGGACGCTGAGGGTTCTGTTATGGCGTGTTTCTCTCAAGTGATGGCTGCCAATTTTAATGCTCAAATTGCTGAAACTTTGGCTATTTGTAGGGCAATTCAATTTAGTCAGGATTGTGGTTTATTTCCCTGTGTGCTGGAGTCTGATGCGGAAGTGGTTGTTAAATGGATTGTGGAGGGTGGTCGCAGGGATTTTGAATGTGGCATGATTCTTGATGATATTGATGCTTTGAGAAGAGTTTCGGGTGGTTTGGGTGTTGGTTTTACGCCTAGATTGGCTAATACGGTCGCTCATGGCCTCGCAAAGCAGGCGCTGAAGAATTCGAATGACTTCTTCTGGATGGAAGAATTTCCATTGTGTGTTGCTTCTGCTGTTCAGGCTGATATGCCTGGCTAGTTTCTTTGGTCGTTTTGTTTGTTCTGCTGCTGCCTGGGTTGTGTTTCTGGGCAGCAGCTCCCTATCAAAAAAAAAAAAAAAAAAAAATTAATTGTTTTGTATTTTATTTCGTTAGGAGTTAACACACTTCAAGAATTATTATTATTATTTTTTTAATATTACATTTATAACTATTACAATAGGACTATCGAGACCTGTCATGATTAAATAATACATGTGCGGTCCAAAAACTACTCCCATCACATGTATGGTGGGACTCGGGATATACTACCATCTCTACTATGAGTTGATATACTTCGAGAAAAGTTAGTCGGTGATAGAGCTAATTAAAAATAATACTTTGGTCCTTATTTTAGACTGCACTCATATTCAAGAATTAAATGGATGATTAGGCATTAGTGAACATTTGTTATTAATAATTCTTTTCGGGCATAGACATTTACATAATTACATGCATGTTTGTATCAATGAAATGTGTTATTTTGTTTTTGTTTTTTGTTTTTTTTCCTTTGGAATTTTTACATTAGATTTGGGTTTGGGAAAGGTTCACAGACTCAAATTCATTATCTCATGATAAAAAAATATATTGTTAATATTATAATCACCATACAAGAGAAATAATGATTGTGTTTTATTATCATTATAAATTATAGCTAATTATAGTAATAATCACACTAATTATGTAAATAAAAGAAGAAAAAAATAAAGGGTTTTACATGCAATATTAAATATTTAATGTTTGATCAAGACAGATCGGCAAATTTGGTATAAAAAAAATTTTAATTGTATTTTAAACATCTAATTTGTTTTTCACATGATCCCAAGAGAATTTATTTCTTTAATTTTTAGAAGAAAATAAAATATATAAAAAAGTTAAAACAATAAATTTTAAAAATAAACATTTATTTTTTTTCCCAAAAAATAAATATTTTAATATTTTTGCTCTTCCTTGAAGGCTAGAATCCAGCCAACCCGACAACATTCCTCAATTCCCAAAAAAATTGAAGTCCAAAGACTGACCCTGAAACCAAACAAAACTGGAACCTACCAATCTGAATCCTCTCGAACTCTCTGTCTCATCAGTCTCTCTTCTCTCGCTTTACCAACTTTTTCAAGTTTACTGAGAAGAACTCAAGAGTGATTCATGGCCAGGTACAAGCTTGAAGATGACTACGATTACCTGTTCAAGCTGGTTCTGATTGGTGATTCTGGTGTGGGAAAATCAAACTTGCTTTCTAGGTTCACGAAAAACGAGTTCAATTTGGAGTCCAAATCCACTATTGGTGTTGAATTTGCTACTAAGAGTATGACTATTGATGCTAAGGTCATCAAGGCTCAGATTTGGGACACTGCTGGTCAGGAAAGGTTTGCTTCTCTATTACTTCATCTGGGTTTTGATACTACTCTGTCTTCAAGTTCTTATTAGCTCAATTTTGGTGTTTGTGAATTGGGTTTGGATAGTTTTCTCTGTAACTTGATGGGTATGTGAGTTCAAGATATATATTTGTGATATGGGTTTTGATGGTTTTGTTTATATGTCTGATGGGCTTCTTGTTATTATGTGATTTAATTTCTATTTTGTTTTTATTTTTGTTCTGGAACTTCAAGGTTATCTATCTGGTGCCATTTTTTTCCCCTTAATTTAGTAGTTACGAACTTACTATAATTGGTTTTTTGTGATGGTGTCTTGAATGTCATGGATTTCTGAAGTCTTAATTTTTTTTGTTGGATGTTGTATTGTTTGTAGTCTCTCTGGTTTCCTTTTTAAATCATTTAGGGTTTTAGTGTGGGGATCTTATATGTGTGCTTGAATTTTTATTCTTCTGATTAGGGTGCACGAAAAACGGCAGGGCCTTATAAAAAAGATGATAGCAAACACCACAACTTAACAAAAATTTATCTGAGAGGTATTAATAAATAGATAAAAATGCATACCAGGATTTAATGTGGTTTAGTTAAAGCTTATATTCAATTGTAAAAAACCTTATAGTTATAAAAATTCATGAATAGGTGAAAATGTAAAAACCAAAGAACACAATCATTTTTTTCTCTCCCAGTTTGTTATCAAACTATATTCAATTGCAAAATACAGTCCATGGATTACCGATGTGTGAAAGTGAAACACAAGGTTTGATGTTAAAAGGGGTTAGACAAGCTGAAATTTGTGAACATACCTGTAAATTCAGTCATACACCTCATCGTTACATTTTTTATGATTGGATTTATCTAGCTTCAACCTTTTGTTCACTAAATTGGTTGACTGAATCCAACCATGTGATTTCTTACCTTGAGTTGCACTAAAGAGGCTAGAGAGCTGTCTTTTCATATTAACATTTAAGATTATAGTACCAGAATATTAAGATTAGAGAGTATATCATACGATCATTAAGAAATAACTTCTTCATCATCTTTTACTGCGTATATGATGCCATGGTTTATCTTTAGTACAGTGAAGGAGCTGTTGGGATTTTTTTTGAAAGGTGTCCTTTTGTGCTTTTATGCTCTCTATTGACCGGAGATCATATTATTCATAAAAAAGGTGAATTTATGGTTTTTGGTTAGGTTGATGATTCAGGTCATGCTCTCATTTGAGAGTAAACAAATTTTTAGACCCATTTGACATATCCATTGATATCCGAATGTTATTTTAGTGAAAGAGTCACGTTTATTTACATATGGAAGCTAGATTCTCTAGCTGTAACTGGTAAGGTTACTTATAACTATAGGACTAAGGTGCCGGTCTTTTTCTTCGGTGGACATTGTGCTATTTAATTTGGGTATTAAAGATGTCTAAGGCTGTAGGTGGGGTTGCTTGACTGGCAAAATTTGGTCACTCTTTTAAGCTGTCTCGAAGTTAGTATGCAACTAATTATAGAACCAGGAAAAAAGTGTCATATTTTGTTATGCTAAATATGAAACATACATGCAAATGGTCACTAGATGAAGGCATGAAGCAGTGGCTTTCAAATGCAAAATAAATTATTAGGAATTTTCAAAAGAGTAAAGACAATTTCACATTCCTATATGGCTATATTTGTTATATAGTTGTTAACCAAAGTGCTTTGCTGTGTATCATCTCATATCAAGATGTTGGAGATCCGAAATGGATATAAGCATAGATACTTAAATGATTGTCTGTTCTATGATTCAATATATATTTTGTTATTAGTTTTGGTCCTTCAAATTTCTATCAGCAGTGTGAAGATGACTATGCATTATACTATTCATGCCCGTTTTACAGCATTTCAATCTTATACACATAAGCTTGCATGGGATGTGCAGGCTCTATTTTGAGGCTTAAGCTAGCCGCAACAGATTGTTTGGAAGCTTTGCCATGTTTTTAGATTTCCTTAATATTAGTGTTGGACCCTGGTTCTGGAATTTTATGACAGTGAATCTTTTATAAACATCACCTTTAAACACTTTTCTGTTTTTCATGCTTGAGTTTTGAATAAAAGATTCCATCTCCTTGAGAAAACTTGTATTTTTTAACAAGATCTGCTATAATGTTTTTCTTCTTATTCCTTTTTTTTTCTACAGTAGATATATTAGTCAACAAGTTTTTTTTTGTGACATTGTAACTGCATTGGTCTCGGCTTACCTTCGTTTGCATGACCATTGTTTACTGTGGAAACAAGTGACTGAATCATCATATTTATCAAGATGTCAAATAGTTCTGCTGCATATTTGCTACTACTGTTAACTAATCGACAAGTTCTTATAATCTCTTGAGTTCACGATATAAAGGGACATAATATGCAGATTTTCAGCTTTCTTAGTTGGCCTCTCTGTTCTATTAGGTACCGTGCCATTACAAGTGCTTACTACCGAGGGGCTGTTGGTGCATTGCTTGTGTATGATGTAACACGACATGCTACATTTGCAAATGTTGAGAGGTGGTTGAAGGAGTTGAGGCAGCACACTGACCCCAACATTGTCGTCATGCTCATCGGCAACAAGTCAGATCTTCGACACCTGGTGGCTGTCTCAACCGAGGATGCGAAAGCTTTTGCAGAGAGGGAGTCACTCTATTTCATGGAGACTTCTGCACTGGATGCAACCAATGTGGAAAATGCTTTTACTGAAGTTCTTAGTCAAATATACAAGATAGTTAGCAGGAGGGCTGTTGAGGCTGGTGGCGATGGAGCTACTTCCACCCTTCCATCAAGAGGAGAAACGATAAATGTCAAAGATGATACATCCTATCTAAAGAGAATCGGATGCTGCTCGAACTAGGGAAGGTACCCAATTTCATAAATTGTGCAATTTCCTTGTACATGATCACAGGTAATCTAAATGTAAAATTAAAAAAAAAAAAAAAAATAGTTTGCCTGGTATATTGCTTGGAAAATCTCCTGAAAGAATCGATGCAAAGAGCATGTCAAGAATCAAGATTCTGTATAATAATTCGTAATGTTCTATGGAATTTGCTGTTCTAGCTGAAAGTTATCAACTATAATCCTGACTCCTGATTACAGTACTCGGTACTCATGATCAGTATGTTGATCAAGAAAACATACCCATAAGTGTGAATTAATGGAATTTCATAGATTTACTTTCGTTGTGGGTTCTTGTAGGCTTCTGGTAGACATTTTGGTATCGATGCATGCACCGCACTTTCTTTGCAGGACAGGAGCAATGGCGAAGGAGTTGTGAATGTCTTTCGAATGGTTGAGATTGCATTTTACATAATACTATTTCAAAGGAAACGTCTCAGGTGCAGGATCTTGTATGTAATTTCGTGTGAGATTCTAGTTTTGTATAGTTACGAAAGTGTTTAGCAGATGCCAATAAAGGGTTTCGTAACAATACAAAACCAAAATCCAGCACGAAATTACATGTGAAATTACTGACCGGAGAATATTTGTTTCTTTCAAATATGCATTCATTGTTCATATAGGATGCACAAGTCAAGTATGGAAAGTTCATTGATGTGAAAGGTTGCTGATTCTTCTCCCAGTAATGCTTGATGAAAGTGAAATCACAGAAAAATCAAGTCTTGAATTGTGAACCTGTTTATTGGTAAATTTCCAAGCATGAGAATACTAGGGATTGGGCCGATCACCATCACAACTCTCGAACATGAGATTGATCGAGTGATATATCCTTTGCATCTACATCATAAATTATTGGTTCGAGTCGTGATTTCTTTAAAAAAAAAAATCCGAAGAAAAAATAATAATAGTAGTAGCTTATTGATACTTGAAACTTTATTTGTCACGTGCTTTTCATGGGCCTTAACTGAATGCAACTTCTAAGATCTAAATTTTAACAAAATAATAATTAATAACAAAAATAATAAGTAATATATATATATAATTATAATAATAATAATTAACAACAATGAAAATAACGTAACAGCTTATTTGGTATTCCATATACATCTCACATGATCATTTGATTTGAAAGCTCTGTTTGGCTCCACATTAATATATGATGTTCATCCAAACACTCCCTGGTCATGATCGGATAACTTGTAATTTGTAACATTTTCCTTCAAAATTAGAATTTTATTTTAACATTAATTATGAATTTACCAACAATGGCTAATTGCTAAAGTATTTTGTTTTACTAGGTTCAAGTACATGAGGAGATAAGGTTGATCCGGTGGTAAACCCTCAAGGGCGTAGCCAAGGGTAGGCTACCCCTAGTTGCAGCCCGGTCTAAAATTAGGGGAAAAAAAATTATTAGTTAGATAAATTATTTATAAGTTAATTATGAGATTATTTAATATAACCAAGCTAAATTCTTTTAAATCGGTACAAACATTTTAGAGAACGTTCTATGTTGTAAAACTCACTAGATTATCTAATAAAATAATTTTATAATTCAAATTTAATTGTTTTCAATACTGATTGTTAAATTATTTTATTTATGTTGATTGTTAAATATTTGATCTCTTGTTTTATTAGCACGAGTGCACGATTCTCTTCCTCTCTCATAGACCTCACATAAGTAATCTCAAAATATTAATTTAATCAAATATATATATATCCCGATTTTGGTCCGTGCGCACTGATATAACTTACAACCGTGCGTTACATGTGTACTTATGGAGAAACACTGACAAGTGTATACACACCGAATCAAAACATATAAATCTAGTAGTCCACATACAACTCACTGATGTAAGTTATATCAATGCGCACTGACTTGAATATATATATATATTACAAAAAAAAAATTAGGAAACTCTAATTTTTTCTTTTATTGTCGTTTATTTTTATTTTATAATTTTATACAAAATACAAAATAAATTAGACTTCTAACATTTCTTATTTCTTTTAACTAGGTGTATATGTTTTTATACTATTAAAGATTTTATGTTTTATTAAGTTTTGTTTATCGAAACGTTAAATATGTTTAGCCCACCCATAGAAAAAATCCTAGCTACGCCACTATAAACCCCTCACACCTGCACCACGAGGTTGCGGGTTCGAGTCATCCTCAACTATTTTATTTCTAAAAACGAACAAACAAACTATAGTGTTACTTGATAACATTTTCATTATAAATATCGAAATAATAATTTTATTTAAATTTATTTGCAAATCTGGACCTGTATTTTGCGGCAATTATAATGGTACTGCAACGTGAAACGTGTAACGCGTGGGGATATAAAGGTAATATGATAATAATGATTCTTCCACTTTAAGCGTTCTACTCTGGTCCCTCCACATCATGAGCATAGCACTATAGCGGCCATTCACTTAATTATTTATTTATTTATTTATTGAAGTTTGATATGGTTAATTGGACCTGACGAGATCAACCACTTTGACTAATGACTGAAAGGTATTTTTTATTATAGAGAGAAGATCTTTCCACACTCTTATAATTTTATAGATAAAAATAAGACTTGATCTCCTATAACAAAGTAAACGGAAAATGCACAATCACTTAAACTATGAGTGAATATACATAACATCGGTACTTATTGAAATGTCATTTATTTTTTAACAATGTCTATCGGAACCTACTGATATCAAACACTACAAGTACATCCTGGATGTCTATCTACTTCCATAATCGAAAAAAAAAAAAAAAAAATCGGCTCCCAACATTAGAAAAGGTCTCCCCGCACTTGTTACGTTTTTTAGACAATGATGAAATAGTATATATAAGACGTCAATGTTTAAACATTATTGCCTTAATGATTGATGGAGATTGTGAAGTCTCCGAGCCACCAATGGGTCTTTGAAGAAATGCCATTTGTTATACATAGAATTTACTTTACTATAGAATTCCTTTTCGGTTTCAACAAATCATCCTAAAACTTTCCAACTTCTTTTTGTAATATTACAGTCCTGTATAATAGCTAAACACATGAATAATATAATGAGAATATTTATGAACATTATGGATCTAAACATTAGAAAAAATCAAATTTCGAGCAACATGTAATATTTTTATAATTGAGGCATCGTGTCATTTAACAAATCATAGAACCTAACAACTAAACTTCTTCAACAACAACAAAAAAAGGACAAAAAAAAAAAACAACCGAACCAATTAATGTGTACATGAATAAAAATACCAAGCTACACTTTTTTTTTTCTTTTTTTTTTTTGATAATATCTATTAATTCGGGACCAGGTATTTTTTTGAAAGCTTTCGTCATTGGTAGGATTTGAGCTGTTGACCTGGAAGTCATCTACCCAAACCCCAAACTCGTCCATCTACCAACTGAGGTACTCTCATGTTGGCAGCTACACTAAATTTTAAAACAGCATTTGACCAGGTTTGAAATTTGAATCGTTCATATAATCATGTCAACACAAATAAAAAAAAAATAACAATTGAATTGTTCATACAAATAGATGACAATGTTGGATACATTATTATTATTATTATTATTATTATTATTATTTTAAGTATTACATTTTATATAAATTTAGAGTTTTTTGAGGAAGGGTAAGGACTTGAATCCGTAAGAAGGACTTTATCACAGGACCAATCTCGTCGAGGATGGATGCATTATTGATATCATATAAAATAAAATAAAATAAAATAAAATAAAATATTTTTATGGTATATAGTCACATCAATTCCGCAATATTGGCATAAAACCAGGGGCAATAAAGTAAAAAAGACCAGTCGTATATCTCTACCAATCCGACTTGATCGTATCTTCTTCTCATAACGAAGGCTTTGAAACCTCAAACCTCCTCGTATATTCTGGCGAAACACTTTTTTTTTTCAGTGAAAAATAAAAATGGCTGCAGATGAAATCATCGAATTGTTGGATTCGTACTGGTTTGAACATGGAATTTTCACGAAGAAACCAGTTTCAGCTCTCAAGAAAACAAACCCAGTTCTTGAAATCCAAGAAGTTGAAGAAGCAAAGATTTCTCTCTTGTCAAGTCTCCATGTCAGGTCTCTGAGTGATCAATTTTTGAACTCCTCAAAAGCAAGCTTTTCCTTTAACTCTGATTCTCTTTCGCCGAAATCGATACTTTCATCAACACTACAGCTTCAAACGATTGTCTCCGGCAAAGAAGTTTTAGAATTTTCAACCGAAATTGGTAAACAAGAAGAAAAAGAGACAGAGGAAGCCAAACCCACCAAAACAAAAGTTACAGAGAGAAGAATAAGAAGAAGAAATAGAATCAGTAGAAGAAGAAAGGAGAGCAAGAGCTTATCAGACCTAGAATTTGAGGAGCTAAAAGGGTTTATGGATCTGGGTTTTGTGTTCTCTGAGGAAGATAAAGATTCAAACTTGGTCTCCATAATTCCTGGGTTGCAGAGGTTGAACAAAACTGGTGAAGAAAATGTTAATGGTGAAAGAGAATTGGTTTCAAGGCCTTATCTATCAGAAGCATGGGACGTTTTGGAACAGAAAAAAGCAGAGAATCCATTAATGAATTGGAGAGTTCCAGCTCTGAAAAATGAAGTGAACATGAAGGATCATCTCAAGTTCTGGGCTCATACTGTTGCATCAACTGTAAGATAACAAAAATTTTGCTTGATTCTTCAAGTCTTTTTCTTTTTTCTTTTTGATATTGTATATCAGTTTAGATTTTGTTCTCTGCAAGATTTGTAAGTGTAAATAAAGAAAAAAATAAATAAATATATCTCCTCCATTCCATCAATCAAAGAAGAGTCGATCCAGTTTAGGTTTGGTTTTATTATTTTTCTTGTTTTTTTTTTTTTCCTCTTCATGTAAATCACATTGTTCCAAGTGTAACAGTAATAAATAATAAAAAAAACTGGAAGTGATGATCATAAATTAGATTTTTGGGCTTTTGTTAATAGAATTATTTGACTTTATTAAAGAGAAAAAACGAAAGGCATATATTCACCAGCACCAGCAAATAATGAAAGATGAATTGGAGTTTGAGCAATGGGTGATGACTAATGACAAGAGACTTTTTTATGTTTAAATTTGGGAAAGTGTATTACAAGGTGAGTTCCCACTTCGGTTTACTTTTTTGTTGCCAAAAAAACAGAACAATGGAAGGGATCTGAAGCTATCTACTTTCCCGATCTGATCAATCATGTATCTTGTAAATGTCTTATTCACACTTATTTCAATTGTTTGGTTTTTCAAAATAATGCAGTCACACCACACTTGTAATATTTTATTCGATTATCATTTGGTTCTACAGTAAAGTAAAACATAGGTAGATATCCTAATGTGACATCACAATTTTTATAGGCAAAGGATGGTTTGATAATTTACAAGTCACTTATTATGTTATTTGTGATAAAAAATAAAAAATAAAAAAAAAATTGTAAATATTATGATGTTTAACTCATAAATGTCAAATATTTTATTTCTCAAGTCAAGTGTGTTATAGATTCAAATTTAAATTCTTAAAAAAAAATAAAAAAAATAATTCATTATGTATGCTGTAACTAAGTGGCAAAATCACCAAAACGAGCTTAGATCAATCGGTAGATGGACGAGCTTAGGACTTGGGTAAATGATTCCCAGGTCAACGGTTAAAACCCTATCAATAGCGAAAGCTCTCAAAAAAAATATCTGGTCCTGGATTAATAGATATTGTCAAAAACAAAAAAATATGGCAAAATCATGGCAAGACCCTCTGATCAGGGAATAAGGAAGAAGGAAGAGGAAGCTCTGGCAAGCATATTTATTATTTAAGAGTCATTTTATCAAAGTTTATTGACAGAGTTCCTGCAACTTTTTTATATTCTGTTTCAATAATTGATTACTTTCCAAATTTTGACAAAAAAGAATAAAAATAAAATAAAAAAACACCCCAACTTTCCAAATCTGCTTCTAAAGTTGACCAACTTTATTTCAAGGTAATAATCCGAAGAAATTCAATTAAGGTTTGATTCTTGCATAACAATTTATACCTTTGATCTCATTTAGAATTCAGACGTAATAATATGCAGAGAACCAGAAATCAAGAAATCAAGCACCGTATGCGTAAACCAGATATATCTACTCCCACAACACAGGGAAAAGATCTCCATAAAATTATCGATAAAAACACAAGGTGTAGACTTGAATCTCCATGCCAAACATGAAAAGGGAGATGCACACCGGTCCGTTAAATTACGAACCCTATTTTTCTGCCTAATCACCACACATTAAGTCTTAAGAGATAGATATGTTTTTCTTTTTGTTTTGTTTTGTTACAAGAGATAGATAGATATGTTAAAAGAGCACCAACCAGTCAATCACCAGAGTTGTCCAGGTCAACCACTATTGCACATTGCTTGGCCTAAAAGATGTGTAGATGTAATGGTATTGCATCACTCAACCTAATTTTAAAGACATCACCTATCCCACTACACAAAATCAAATTTTTTTATAACAAAGTCAACACAAATCCAGAAAATGATTATCTTATTAACCCTCTAATCATAACAGCTGCATCTCCACAATTCAATGAAGTACAAGAAATAAATAATGGAGTGCCATGTTTATTCTACAAATCATTTTTCTCTTCAATTGGTTGAATTCAATATATATAATATATGGTAACATTATTTACACTGTGGACCGAATCATATGCACTCCACATGATCAAATGTGGCTTATCAGTTACCACAGTAATTATAAGTACTATACATAAATTAATTACAACTAATTGTAACAATATATTGGGGATATCGGAATTAACCAGTTTACTTATCGTTGTTAGAGACTGCCTCTGGAAGTTTGAAGGTGGGAGGTTTATCAACACCTCTCCTCGAGTACTCCCTCCATCTCCGTGCTGCTGCTGCTGCCCTCTTTGCTCTCTCTTTCACTTCCTCTTCTGCAACAACCATATATCAGCTTCAATTGATGTTTAAGTAGAAGCAAAGCTAGCAAAACATGAATTTACCGGAATTTTTATAGTCTTTTGGCTTGCCCCAAACATTGTTCCAGTACGATTCATTTTTATCAGAATCTTTCTCCTTCATCATCCTAATTTTAGCTTGTTCCTAGAAAAACAAAATTCAAGAGTAGTTCATTCGACTGAGCAATTCATTCAAAACTTTAACAAAAAGAATTTAGAACTCAATTACCCAAAACAAACAGTGTAATAAGGACATTTCTTCCAAACAAAGTATTTAGAAGAAGTTAGGAAAAGCTGTAGAGCAGCAATAGAGATCCACTGGCTGAAGAGTAAGAAAAAAAAAACGATACCATCTAGAAAATTCCAAATAAGTTAAAAGATTTTAAAATCTTGCATTTGAAAAGAAAATTATTAAAGAGTTGCAGATAAAATTATCTTTAGATATAGATGATTATTACCAAAACTTTTGATTGTCTCTTTTGCCATCGAGAACTTGCCTGCCACATAGTAGGGTAAAACTAATTAGAAATGCTAGACAACCAATAATAATATAGTGAAAATGGGCTAGTAGCAGGTCAATGATATAACCGAAACATAATTCAACTCATAGATTACTAAAAGTTGCAAACCAAAAGTTTATTACAAAGAAGTGTTTCTATATTTATAATTAATATTTCTCATAATTACATGAGACTATTTCAAAAGCAGGAAATGAACTTCAAAAGTCCATTTTTTTTTTACCATGTCCCTTTTTGCAAGCATAAAATGTGTTAAGCAACACATACCAACTCATCCAAGAGGAGCTAAGTAATGCAGCAGAATAGCAATTAAGCAAAATAAATACAAGATGTTGGATTAATATTTCTATTCGATGAAATACAACAGTTAGCTGGAAGAAATTTCGATCTGATTCTACTCTAGAAAAAATATTGATGGCATCCTAAGTTGCTTCAATAACCAGGTCAATAACTCAATATATTAAGGTTCCTTTCTTCAAGACTTTGCATGTGCAGTAGTTAAATACACACAAACAATCAGGCCAGCAGTATCAACATCTACAAAACTCGACACTTCAACAATACAAATGCCATACTCCAAAACACAATTCATTTGTTTACTAAATGGAGATAAAGTTTATTCTCTTTCAGGAAAAGAAACAATCCAACCAGTTTGCAGAGCAGATAACATGGTCAACATAACAAAACATTACAAAAGTAACACTCACCATCCTAAAAACATCTGATGCAGAACCCATTCCTGAAAGCATCAGAGCTACCTGATCATTTAGAAACTCCGAGTTTTAGCTAATTCATGGAAAGACAAGAAAGTGAAAAAATAAATAAGTAAATAGAGCATATAATATACTTAATTAGTGCGAGATCAACGGAAGTTCTTTCCATTCTGAGCAAAAATAGAAGAGCGTTCACCAATGCAAAGTGGCAGCTAGGGTATTTTGATGAAGTTATCTTCGATTATCTAATATAGGGGAACAATAATGGAAACGAAGTAAACTAAAGAAGATATTCAGAAGTTCAATAATATGATCAAGGACATCGAAAGATTTCAAGCAACCTCAGCAAAGATCAAAGTTCATGAACAGCCACTTGAGTGATTTTTAAACCACTAAAAAGGTCTATTAAAAAAATATGTAAACCATCCATCAAAATATATATATATATATATATATGTAAACCCATTCAGGTCAGGATTCCAGAAGGCATATGCTATGAGTCTAAATGCTACACATGGATCATTTAACATTCAAATGTTTAGATGAAGTAACAGAAATAGTTTGTATAGTATATCAAGAAGGTAGAGATTGTAAAAGTAGATCTTACATTTACTCTTTCTACCCTGCGCATTTCATCTTCGAGCAAAGACAGTTGTGCAGCAGATGTCCAATGAATGCAATCAACTGGGCTGAATCAAAGAAGATCTGTTAATTAAGTTTCTTTACTCATTTAATCTAACAGCTTGCTAACATGCAATAGATGCTTAAGCATAAAGCAATAAAAGTCAATATTATTAATATATAAAATCTTCACTTGGTAGCATGAAATTATAAAAAACACTAAAGTAGAAGACTTTTATTATTAATATATAAAATCTTCACTTGGTCGCATGAAATTATAAAAAACACAAAAGTAGAAATTCTTTGATACGGAATCAAATCTTTATTGGAGCAGTAGAGCTGGTTTGTCCTAATAGGTTATTCTACCCTTCTGATATAGAGAGGTTAGAGAATTAATATTGTTCGAGATCATTATTTTGAAATTCCGCCGACATTTTTCATTTTTCATAACTGAAAAATTAATTCTCATATAATCTCTATTAATCATATGAAACTATAAGTTTTAGCTTATAAATATAGATCAATATACCGATGATGACAAGGAGTGGGAAAAAACTTTAGTACATAAAGCATGTAAACTGTTTTAAGCCCTGAACGAAGTTGGCAAAAACCGTAAATCATTGCTAACATAATATACACCGGGATACTGAATAGAATGCAGATGAGAATGAAATGATGGATTAATAATATTTTTTTGTTATTGATACTCACCAATCAGTCGAAATCAGAAAACAAAAGCTTCAATAAGATATTGTAACAATCCTATTAAAGATCAAACATTAAAACAAAAACCGGAAAGCAGGAAGTCAGGAACCTACCAGCTATCAATTGCTTGTTGAACTAAGTCAGTGTTCCCACACTGGCTATATGCTCTGGCTCTTCCAAAGTCCTCCTCAATTTTAAACACATCTTGGGCCACATTAGCACAATTTTTGCAGCCTGTGAAGGAAAGATATCAACTATATTAAGATTCTAGGATTTATAGGAGTATTCTCTTCATCAACTCAGATATTTATCTTCCATGCACATAGTACGTGAGAGAGGGATTTTGAAAGAGATAGATCTAGTAATAGAATCGCAATACAAGGAATAATGTTTTAACTCAACATCTGAACTTACAACGTGTAACTTCCCTGAGCTTGGATGATTAGCATCTATAAATTTGGCAGAAATATACACTATTATTCCCATCATTAAAATATTACTACAACTGCTTACAGCGGAAAATATTTCAATGCTGACATCACAATCTCTGAGAAGGAAGGATTCCTTTGAAGCTGCTACAACATGTTCTATAGTACATACATATGGAACTGGGAGTGAAACTTCACACATACCTATGCAGCTAAACTCATCGACAAATACATGATCCTTGGAGCTGGAATCATCAAAGAAAGGATTGATTGCAGTCAATGCATACCCATGTATTTCATCATAGACCATGCGCTGCACGGGGTCACTAAGAACCTGCGCTGCAATTGTCTATTTATAGTAGCCGCATAACAAACACTAAAAAGAGACTAAAAGCACTCAATTTCAAACGGGACTCACCGCGTAGACCTCATTGATGAACATGCAGAAGTTTGTAGTCTCTGGATCATTGCCACTCAAGTCCGGATGGCAAGCTTTCATGCAATTATAATATGCCTTCTTAATCTGCTCCGGTGTCGCATCCGGAAGCTATTAACATATTACATATACCAGCCAACAGTCAGATATATCTAAAATAACAAATCAAACATTATACCAAACAAAAAAAAATTAAATTAAATAAAAAATCAGCTACAGTACATTTCAATTTTTCAACAACAACATAAATGAAAAAAAAAAATGAAGATCTCATATAATCAAAATAGCTAACACTGGTAAGTAATTTTCCAAGGATCAATTAACATCGAAGTCTTGTAATATTGTTTTCATATGCTTTAAAAGTGTAAACATTTTCTCAAGAATCAAACAGAGAATCCGTAAATTACCAGACCCAAAACCCCGTAATAGTCATCGGCGATGGTGGCAGTGGAAGCGGAATCCTCAGCTGCGACTCTGAGTCTTCCGGAGCCTCTTCTTCTCTTGCCACCATGACCCAACAAGCTCCAATTGCTGCTGGGCTTTGGAAGCGAGCGCCATGAACCTCTGGAACTCAAACTACTGAACAATAATGGGTTTTGTAGTTTGAGAGCATCGGTGCAAACAGGAGTCAGTAACTGAGCAGCCATTATTGTTCAAGATCAAGCTTGCATGAAAGTTGCAAGCTAAAGAATTAAAAAAGAGAAAAGCAATTGAAAAATAATAAAGAAAGAAGAAGAAAATAGTTAGATTTTTGTGTAGGGGTGAATGGGTGATAATGGAATATTATAAATTTTTGAGGCGTGTACCGGATGGTTGCTGACATGGCAACATGACAACCATATGGTTTCCTTTGAATATGGACGAATCTAAGATAAATCTTCAGGAGAAAATCTTCATCTGGGATGATATTGTTTGGATGATAAAACTCTCATACCTACATAACGAGGTTGTGAGTTCGAATCGAATTATCATGTTCCAATCTTTAAAAAACCCTGAATTAATGTAATAATTTTAACAACAAAAAATTCATCGGATGCATCAGATGAGTGGTGTACTCAACTACTGATATATCGACACATAGGTATGTGTCATTTTTATTTTTTTTCTTTAATTATTTTAGGGTAGTGTTAACCTTTAACAACAATAATTTTACTATAAAAAAAATTAATAAATACAAAATTATTACATTAATTATCTTATTTATATCCATACATTTATTGAGTTTTTTCTCATAGTAAATTTTTAGTTGTTAACTCGTACCCTGAAGGTACAGGTTAACACTATCCATTATTTACCAAGAGGGACATAGCTCAGCTGGTAAATGGATAAATTTGGGACTTGAGCAAATAATTTCTAGGTCAGCGACTCGAATCCCACCAATATTGAAAGCTATTAAAAAAATACTTAGTCTCAAATTAATAGATATTGTCACAAAAAAAAAAAAAAAAAAAAAAAAAAAAAACCATTATTTTATCTCTTTTTTTTTTCATTATATATACCTAACATTGATTTATGTGTCGGCATATCAGTAGCCCGGTGTACCACTCGGCTGATGCACCGGGTGTACCGAAGATTTTCTCATAAATGGGACCAAGTGGAGTTTATGTTCTGCACATAGGTAGCACGTGTCACCTCGTGGATAATTGTTTCTTTCACGCTTCTTACAACCGCTTCCCACCGGTCTTTTGTTTTTATTTAAAAAAATTATTACATATTTAAGATTTTAAAAGATTAACAAGAATTTGAACTTATCACCCCAAATCCAATGTGTTTTAATTTGGTGTTAAAGCACTGGTCCATCCCTCAAATTTAAATCACTACAATCTAAAATTTTATTCATGTGATTACTTTTATTTAATTTATTAAATTAGAATTTTTTAGGAAAAAATACAAGTAGGATTTAACAAAAACTTGTATATGTTATTGAATGATTGTGATCATAAGTATTGTGATCGAGAATGACACACTTGGAATTGGTATTTAAATATAATGGAAATTATTGGAAATATATTATTTTTAGATAAAAATTAAATTTTAAATCTATATGTTTTTTCTTCTAGAAACAATTTCTTATCATTAATTCATGATTAATTATCAAATCACCCATAATTTTCATTTCCAAAAAATTAAAAAAATATATAAAATCAAGTTTCAAAAAGGCAAAACTCTATTTTAGGTAAAACCGTTGTCTGCTAACCACAAAAGCAATCGGTAGTTAGAGATCCCTGTTTATGGCTTATTAATTTTCTTGAGTGTCAACAGTCCACAGTCCACACCACTGTCTTCCTACTTTTATTTTATTTTATTTTATTTTATTTTTTCCTTCGTGGGATACAATATTATTCAGTGGTAAACTTAAATTTGACAAAATAAAAATTTGACTCCAATCTCAATAATATAAGATAGAATAAGGGAGAATTGAGAAGGGTAAAACGCCATTTTTGTTTTTTCTTATATAAAAATATCAGCCTTTAATTGATGATAGTGTATTTAGAGATTATATCATCTGAAGAAATTTTAAACCAGTGTGGTAACAAGTTAACCTTGTTAGGTACTGTTACTTTAATATATTACACTCATGATGTAAAATTATCAGTTTGTATCGTACCGTGATATGTTATGCCGCGCTTAAACTAAAGGTGGCAATTAGGGCCGGGCCTGGTGTGTCCGGCCCGTTAAGGCCCGCCACGCTACTATAGCGTGCCTGGGCTAGCACAGTACGATAGCATGTGTCGTGCGGGGCTGAGGGTGTCGGCTCGCCGTGCAAGCACAACAAGACACACAAGGCCCTAGTGCCAAGCCCAACGGTCAGCACGCGTGCCGGTAGGGCGGGCCAACCGTTGGCCTGCCAGAATTTAAAATAAAAATAAAAATAAATAAATAAATGAATTGGGGCTTTGGGGAGCCGGCCCCTTAAGGCCCATGGGGACAGCCCGCGGGATGGCACGACACGACCCATTGGGGTTGTGCCAGCGTGCCGTGCTATGTCCCCATTTTCCTCCAATTACCTGAAGGTGCACTGTTGACATCCTTTGACACCTCCTGGCTCCTGGTGGTGTGTTGCTGTCTTCCGGTTGTGGTGCCCTTCTGGTGGTGGAAGTAAATATATATGATCTTTAACTAAGAAGACAATGGAAAATTTGTTAATGAAAGTGTTATATATATATATATATATTTAAGTAGCCTATTAATCTAACTTTAATTATCATGGAAACATTAACCTTAAAACCAATATATTCAGGAACCTTAATTTCTTCTTGTGTGTCCATCACATATTGGTTCGATTCTTCAACATGTTTTGTAAGCAGTAGGTTGTAACCCGTAAGAAAGGAGCATTTAAATTGATTTTAGCCGGCAACAATTCTAAATTTATGAAATTTGATTTAATTCTAAAAGTCTTTTCCTTTACTTTTTAATCAAGTTCTTGTTGATAATGGGTGTCTTACCTGTAATGACTAATGAAAATGGTGGTTTGAAAAGATGCAAATATATTTCTATTTTCGGTTCATTATACTTCAAATTATCTATAATTTTCGGAACATTATAATGCAAGTCCCATGTTGTACACATTCATTTGACGGTCTCATTGACACATCAATGAGACCGTCCCATGCAAGTTTTTCTCGTTCATTAGAGTGCGTGATAGATGTTGCATAGAACAGGATGCCCTATGTGTGGAGGGCGTATCTATTTTATTTTTTAAAATTATATATATGTATACAATAATATGGAGAAATAAATAAAGAAAAGGCAATTATCAAATAACTCCTCTACATTTTTTTTATTTGATAATTATCAAATAATCAATATTCACGTTAAACCTAAATTCGACAAAATGAAAATATGACTCCAATTCCCTAATAGAAGACAGAATAAGAGAGAACCAAGAATGGTAAAACACCATTTTTGCTTTTTCTTAAAAAAAAAAATTAAAAAATTAAAAAATCAACCTTTAATTGATGATACTGAAAAAGCTTACCATAAATTATTATACCATATTAAGAAATTTTAAACTGGTGTGAACTGTGTCGTAACTCGTAACAAGTTAACCTTATTAGATATCGCTACTCTAATATAGGGATAATTACCCCGGTGGCCATCGACTTTTACCACCACTATCAAAATGGCCATTGGATGGGAAGTTAGTTTAGAAATGACCATTTTTAGCAAACAATGTTACACTAATGGTCATTCCGTTATAACACCGTTAACTTTGTCTAAGAATGTTACACTAATAGCCATCAATTTGTTCACTTGGTATCAAAATGACCATTATAATTATTTTTCTCCAAAATTACTCTAGTGGCCATCCATTTGGTCAATTGGTATCAAAATGGCCATTATAATTGTTCAACTTTTTTTGACCATCCATTTGATTAATTGGTATCAAAGCAATCATTATATGTACAACTATATTCTGTTAGAAAAATAGAGTAAGCAATCATTAAAAAAAAAAAAAAAATCATTCAATAGAGAAAATGAATAATTCATTTGATTTAATATAATTTAAGTCTCATACACATCAAATACTACTTGTCAAACTGTATAAGTATACCAAAATCTCATACACAAGTATACCAACTTGTTCCTTTTAATATGAAAATTATTTAAAAACCATACCTGATTGCACCATATTCAAAACCACATAAAAGTTTGACAACCAATTTTCATGGTATCTAAAATAACTACCAACCTTAACAAAAGACATTATTGTTTTTTTTTTTTTTTCTTGTTTTTTTTTTTTTCTTTTTAAGCTGAAGATTAAAAGGAACAAGTTGGTATACTTGTGTAGGGGATTTTGGTATACTTGTGCAGTTTGACAAGTAGTATTTGATGTGTATGAGACTTAAATTATATAAAATCAAATGAATTCTTCATTTTCTCTATTGAATGATTTTTTTTTTTTTTTAATTATTGCTTACTCTATTTTTCTAACAGAATATAGTTGTACATATAATGATTGTTTTGATACCAATTAACCAAATGGATGGTCAAAAAAAAGTTGGACAATTATAATGGCCATTTTGATACCAATTGACCAAATGGATGGCCACTAGAGTAATTTTGGAGAAAAATGATTATAATGGCCATTTTGATACCAAGTGAACAAATTGATGGCCATTAGTGTAACATTCTTAGACAAAGTTAACGGTGTTATAACGGAATGGCCATTAGTGTAACATTGTTGGCCAAAAATGGCTAGTTCTAAACCAATTTCCCATCCGGTGGCCATTTTGATAGTAGTGGCAAAAGTCGATGGCCACCGGGGTAATTACCCCTCTAATATATTATGCTCATATCGTAATTATCAGGTCGTGTCGTGTAGTGCTTTGCCGTGTCGTGTCGTGTTTGTATATATCTAATTGCTAGTAAATATGTCTAACAGAAAATACAAATCAAGATACCAAAAAAAAAAAAAAAAAAAAAAAAACATTAAAATTTTGAGAAAAAAAAAAGAAAAAGAAATCCAACATAACAAAAGTAACACTCTCAAGTCTCACCATCCTAAAAACATGCAGAGCCCATTCCTAAAAGCATCAGCGTTACCTGATATTTAGAAACTCCAAGTTTTAGCTAATTCATGGAAATACAAGAAGCAAAAAAAAGTAAATAGAACATATAATATACTTAATTTGTGCGAGATAAACGAAAGTTCTTTCCATGTTGAGCAAAAATAGAAGAGGCATTTACCAATGCAAAGTGGCAGCTAGGGTATTTTGATGAAGTTGTCTTCAATTATCTAATCTAGGGCAACAATAATGGAAATGAAGTAAACTAAATAAGATATTCAGAAGTTCAATAATATGATCAAGGACATCGGAAGATTTCAAGCAACCTCATCGAAGATCAAGGTTTATGAACCAGCAGCCGCTTGAGTGATTTTTTTTTTAGGACATCAGAAGATCACTATTTTGAAATGCCTGTCATTTTTCATTCTTCATTACTGATAAATTAATTCTAATCCTATGAAAGTATGAAACTATAAGTTTTAGCTTAGTTTTTTTCTTGCTAGTTAGTTGTTTGAATGAGCAAATTTGGTTAGACTCTATACATACAATAATGAGATGATCACAAATATTTGAATTGGTATAGTTTGATTTTAATTTCTTCTATATATATTGCAATGGGAATCCGATGTTTAATTGGTGTTTTTCAATGTTATCAACTTTTTTAGGAGACCAAAGTTGTGGTGGCCAACGGTAAGCCCTCACTACATGGAGGAAGGAGGTGAGTCTCCTCCACTACAGGAGGGGATACCGGCTTCCAACTCTGGTGGTGGACACTACCACTATGTTATTTTTGTTTTTGTTTTTCAATTTTTAAAAATTATTAATGATTATGAGAGCATTATTGTTATTCTATTAAAATATTAAGGGTGTTATGGACATTTTGAAGGTAAGGAAGTTGCTTCTCCAATGATCATTTCCCCCCTCTTGATTCAGTATTAGCCAAAATCCCCTCTCTAAATTGAATTTCTCTCCATTTCCCCCCTGCCTTTAATAAAAACCCCCAAATTCCCCTACTGTTAGTAATTTTGTTAAAGACGCAAGGGTAAGTAGGTAACTTAATACAAAACTGAAATTAAAAATTGATTAACAAATATTAAAATTAATAAATTAAAACAAATGGGAAAGAGCCACATGGGCATTTTCGACATTTTATGTCCAAATCTCAGTCAGCTATTATATGGGATGGAAGTCAACTATGACAAGGGGGTCAGCTGCAATTAAATCAATTAGTTGAATATTAAATCTTTTTGAAAAAACTCAAGGTATGTTACTGCAAGTTTGCAACTAACCTAAAATTTTAAACAATTAAATTTTGTTTTGCTCCATTAAAACTTGTTTTGTTAAACAATTATTAATTTTTTGTTTCTATTATTATTTCAAGAGCCGTGGATGGCGTTTGGGCCAAGGCTTCAACGATCATAAAACCAAAGTGTTATGGGTTTTCACTATTATGATTATTGTAAATTTGTAATTGTATGTTTTGTTCTTATATGCGGTTGTAGCCTGTATGTAGACATGTAAATTGGGTTGGACTGGTCTAGGCACGACCCGACCTCGTACAATTCCGTACAGACATAGTACGACATGGCCCGATGATTGTTGAACTATGTCAAAGCACGATCCACTTCATGTAACATGCTGAGCTGAATTATGTAACCCATTAGATTGGTACGGCATGCAAAAAGCATGACCCAATGTGGCCTAAAGCGGCACGACCCGAATGTAGTTTGAATGTGCCATACTCAATTTCTCATATAAAAAACTTTAACAATTGTTTTTAATTTCAAATTATATATTTAATTTATTAATTGTCACGTGATTGAAATGTGAGAGATATTAGATATGTAATAATGTATTATGTGATAATCAAATATAAAAATTAATTTTTTTGGTCATATTTCCTTTATTTATTGAAATGTGATAGATGTTAAATATGTAAAGATACATTATATGATAATCTAATATAAATATCAATTTTTTTGTTATATTTTCTTGAAAAGTTTTTTTTTTTTTTTTTTTTTTTTCATATTTCTTTATTACATATTTTGGTGTTGAAGTGTTATTTATTTATTTTTTTCAATATAAATTATAATCATACTAATACTAAAATTAAATTAAATCACTTAACAAATTTTGTATTTAAATTCTTTATAATTTTAAAAACATTTTTTTCTAAAAATATTTGTAATGATTTAATTTAATATCTATAAGATAATTTTAATAAACAAAACAACTTAAAAAACTTAAAATTCATAAGTTAAATACAATATAGTATTTAATATTTTAAATTTTACTTTATAAAAATAAAAAAATAAAAAATTAATTACGGATGACACGACACAAGTACAATATGTATTAAACCGTGTCAGCACACGGATCATGCTGAGTTATATACTTGTATCCATAATTGTCGTGTTGTGCCTTAGCTCGACACGATACTATTTCGTGTCGTGCCTAGCACAGCCCAACAAATGGGTATTCCAAATGTGGGCCGTACTGGTCCAACAAGGCTCATTTTACACTTCTACTTAATGTATAGCGTTCAAAATTTATTTATTATTTTTTAAAACGTGACTTAGGTGCAAATATGTTTCTATTTTCGGTTCATTATATTTCAAAGGGCAAATTGCACTGAACCCCTTGAGGTTTGGGCAAGTTGCACTTAGCTGGAAAAGTTTTGTTATTATACATTAACACCCCCAAAACTTAACTTTGACTTTAAAAATACCTAAAATGCCCCTAGTTATATTATTTATACTTTATTTTATTTTTTTACCTTTTAACCAAAAACTTTATAAACTTTAATAAAATAAAAAATTAAATAAAAGATATGATATATTAAATAAATAAATAGTTCAAAAAATTAAAAAAATAAGAAAAATAAAATAAATAAATAGTTTTAAAAAATTAAATAAATAAATAAATGAAAAAAATTAAAAACATTAATTTTTTTTTTTAAGGATATCCATTAATAGAGACAAGAAAAATTCTAAATATCCAAACTTTTACGGTAAGGATGATGATGAGAGAAGCTTCAAGATTCCTAACACTGAAGGAAGTGGTTGAAGAAGGCAAGAAGACTCCTAGTGTTGGGAACGTTGAAGCTTCTCTCATCATCATCCTTACCATAAAAGTTTAAATATTTAAAGTTTTTTTTTTTTTTTTTTGTTCCTATTTTTAATTTTTTTCATTTATTTATTTATTTAAACCCTTTATTTATTTAATTTTTTAAAACTATTTATTTATTTGATTTTTTAAAACTATTTATTTATTTAAAATTATTTATTTATTTATTTATTTTAAACTATTTATTTAATTTTAAATTATTATTTTTTTGTAAACTATTAATTTATTTAATGAATCATATCTTTTATTTAATTTTTTTATTTTATTAAAGTTTATAAATTTTTTGGTTAAAAGGTAAAAAAAAAAAAGTATAAAATAATATAACTAGGGGCATTTTAGGTATATTAAAAGTCAAATTTAAGACTTAGGGGTGTTAGTGTATAATAACAAAACATTTCCAGCTAAGTGTAACTTGCCTAAACCTGAAGGGGTTCAGTGCAATTTGCCCTATTTCAAATATCTTTCTATTTTCGGTTCATTAATCATTATATTTCAATTTCTTTTAAAATGCGATTAAGAATTAAGATGCAAATATCTTTCTATTCAAAATGCAAAGCTCTATTTTAGGTAAAAGCGGTGGCTTGTGAATTGTGAGCAAGCAAGGATTTTCCTTACCACAAAAGCAAGGATTTTCCCTCCCATTTGGGATGTGACTTGTGAGCAAGCAAGCGCGTGAGCGTCCAAGACCAAACAAAACACTTGATTTTGTAGTCGGTAATAACAGTGTTCGAATCCAGAACCCTAATAAACCCAGTGATCACCCAAAACCCCATGTCGAGTCCACGCCCCGCCGGAAGTGACGGCGACAACCGAGAAGCCGCCGTCGCTAAAACGGCTGGTTTTGTTGTCTTCTCTGGAATTGCAATGAGCATTCTCAAAGCCTTTAACCCGCTCAACAAAACCAAAAATGAGCCAACTCAGCCACTTAACGAGTCGACTCGGCCGACTCCACCTCCTCCCCAACAGCCCATCGCCAAGGTACATCACACCAACTCTTTTCAAAACCCCATTTTCTTTTATCTGTAAAATCTTTTATTATTATTTTTTATGTGTTCCTTTTAATTATTGTAATATTTGACATGTCCATTTTATTGATTTGTTGAATTGTTTTTTTGGTGGTAGAAGCCTATTACTTTTATAGATCAAACTGAGCCCGAGTCAACATCGTGTAAAACAATTGATATTGTGAAGGGAGATACACTTTGGGGTCTCTCAAGAAAACATGGGGTATGTCTTCAATCTTCATTTCATTTGCCAACATTTGTCTACCAGTATGAATTTGTTTGTTTGGTATGTCAATGAAAATTTGGATTGTGACATTATGTTTGCCATTGCATTTGAAGATGAAAATCCACAACTACTGGTGAAAATTTGAACAGTTGAGAAAAAAAAATGGATCTTTTAGGAATTCTTGATTGTAGCTTGCATAATAAAATCTGCCATTTGCTCTAGTTGTTTCCGGGTATTTATATTGTGTTCTTTTTCTGTGGTGATCTTTGTTTAGGTGTCAATTGATGCTATCAAAGAGGCTAATGGGCTTTCAGGGGACACCATCTATGCCGGGAAGAAGCTTGTTATTCCGTGATGGTATTTTAAGCTGTTCATATCTGTTGTTAATATATTTTCATGTTGCAACAGTGATGATGAAGAAACTATTGTCATGTTTGATAATTATTATGGATGAAATCTACTCATAAGTTAGCCTGCTATGGTTTTATGGAGTCGCGTATTGCAGTTCTGTGTTTTTTATTATTTTGAACTGAAATGCGGATGTTATTGTGATACCGTGCTAATCTATGTGTTATAAGCTCCAGCTTCTTATCTTTTCTAGTAAGAAGTCCCTTTCAAGCACTATAGATGTCTCTGTCTTTCCTTCTCAAGCACAAAACATCATGGTCTCCTTTGCATATGTCATGGTTGTATACTTGTATGTGTGTTATATGCATTGTTACTCCATTGAAGCTAGTTTAGTGTACTGCTAGAGCCAGATTTGTTCCAAGTATTCCTTAAATCCCACAGTTACATTTTTTTTAATCTTCACCGTGTTGCTATGAAGATCATTAGAGTGTTTCCCCAGCTTAATGACAGAAAGTACTGATATTACTTTCCAACTACATCACGATTTTCTTGTGCTGCATCTGACTACACAGAAGTTACAGTTTTAATCCATTAAATTGGAACTGGATGAAGCTAGGGGTCATCTGGTTCAGAAAATTATTGAATGGCATCTCCACCATCACTCAATTCTAATCCCGACTCTTGGTTCCATGCTATGAAAACACAGCATTAGTCTTTTTGGTAGATTATTGTGATTTCTCTACCATCCTGTGCTAACCCTTTTGGAGCGATTCTTAATTTCTTATATACAGAGAACCTCTTTTACATGTCAAAAAAGTAGGGTTCGAGGATGGACACCTGTGCTTATATACTGAATTATCTTTTCTTTGTGGAATATAAGTTTATGAAATCTCATCGATTATGACTCTTAAATTTTATATCATAATAAGTATCCTTGAGGTTATGAATATACAAAGATATAGATACATATAATGTTTTCTGAATGAAGGTTATGAATATATGTTGAAATTGTAGACAGCGGATTAATAAATTCGGGTTATATCCATGTGAATATAGCTTCTTGTGTTTGAGTCCATGTTTGTCTTTATTACGGTGGATGAAAATAATATGGCATCTTATCTAGTCTTTCTTTACTCAAGTGATTGATACGGTGTCTGCTCTATTACTATATGAAGAACCTGATGATTTAGATGTAGAGAATCTTAATTTTTTTTGACTTTTCGAAGTATTAAGTATTTTTGAAACTAAGGTAAAAATTAGAATGTAACACATTTCACTTGACATTTTGAGTTGATACACATATTTTTTTATATGAAGATACATATTTAGAATTATTTCCTAATTGCATTTGTATCTATTAAATTGCAGGTCGAAGAAAGCAAGATGTTTGAAAACTCGGAGATCGGGGAGGGGCAAATATTCATATATTTGTTGCTCTAACAAGACATTTGCACCGTAGTCGAATGCTTCTTTTAACACAGGATTTGCTGTTGATGCTGGTTAGTTTTGGTAATGCATTCGGCATAGTACATGTAATCAATATTTTGGGTCTGTATTTTTGTGTTTGTAATGATAATTCGGATTAGCTTCTGTTATAAAAGAAATGCTTCTATGTACTAAAGTTGCTGTATCGAGATTTTGGGTCTGCCTTTTCGCGTTTGTAATGATATTAGAGAGAATTCGGATCAACTCTTTTGTAAAAGAAATGCTTCAATGTAGTAAAATTGCTCTATCGAGTGAGCTTCATGAAACCCAGAATGACTTTTTTTCTTCTTCTTCTGAGAACTGGCAATAAAGTGCAATTTTCTAAAATCCGGTGAGAACTAGCTAAGAGCAATAAGCAATAGCTGCATTGGTAAGGCATTTGGTGGAGGAATCTGAAAAATTACCCATCACAATTTGCCTAGAAACATTAAAATCCTCTCAGATTTAATGAAAACACATCAACCCCAGTTAGCAAATCTCTGTTTTGTTCAATACTGCTATCTATCTATACTAGTACATTTATGACCACAAATCCAAGTTAATAATTTCTTAAATGTTGGGTTCGTACTCATAGTAACCGAAAACATAATACTGGAACATGCATTCTCACTGGAAAAAATCAATGTCAAAACATTGTAATCATAATATGAACTAATATTCATTAAAGTAACAAAATATATTAGTCTACCAAAAACATTAATTAACCCAGGCTTGCCAAAATCTAAATGGTTGCCACTGTCTACAAAATATCAACCTTGTGAAATGCAAAATCTTTAAGGAGATACAAAGTTCTCTGCTTGGTGCTTAACCAGTTATATTCTGGGACTTGTTAAGAATCACACCCTCATATTTGACCTGGAACCATTTCATGGCATCATCCTTTGTGACCCTGTGCTGGATACCAACACGAGCCTTGCACCTACGGCGACGACCAACACGGTAACCAGGACGTTCTAGAACAACAAAGAAATCCATACCGTAAATACCGGTTGAAGGATCATACCTGAAAATATGAAAGACGTGATCAAAAAATGATAATTGCAGTATATGCAGGATAGGGAAAGGAAGACGGATAATTTTGTAAGGCATACAGCAATATTCTCAGTCACATGGAACACTGATAAAATGATATGTCAATAAATGGTGGGCTGAGACAGGCATTAAGTCCAAATGAGAATAGCAAATATGGAATGAAAGAGTTTCTGTTACAGATGCCACATCACAAAAAATAAACAAACTATTAACAATTATGTGCTAATTGCACTAAATGATCCTCACTAAAATTTTAATTTTTGTAATCTAATAAATTTAGGAGTAACTATAATCAACTCTAAGAAATGTTTGGAACTCGAAGCAAATACACGAAGTCTACAAAATCAACAATTGACATACAGGTAACTAATTATTCAAGTTTTACAGTCAACAATAATAAAAATCACTTATTTTTCTCAAAACATATTCATGCATCATACAATTGCTTTTAATAATGATAATCAAGCAGCAAATTATATGTATAAGACCATCAATGGCAAAGAAGTTAAATCCAATCAGCGAGAAGACACATTCAAGAATAATGTAAATTAAGATATAAATTACAACCAATCAACTATAAGCTTACTTGATTCCAAGATCAATGTGTTCCTGAATACCAAAACCGAAGCAGCCAGTATCACTGAAGTTCCTTCGCAACAGCTCGTATTCCTTCACCTTCAATCCACTCTCCAAAAGCTGCATTGCTTTGTCACCCCTAACAGTGACATAGCATGCAATCTTCTCATTACGCCTGATTCCAAAGGATCGGACAGTGTACCTTGCTATAAATCATAAAAAGAGAACAGGTAAAAATCAAACTACCAAGTAAATCACATAACTTGATCGCTTTCAAAACAACGAAAAAAAAAAGTATAATATTTATCCAATACATAACTCAATTGAGTGAAAGAATGTCATCGTTATAGTTTGGTGGACGAAACCGAAACCTTTTTTTATCACTTTCCATTTTCCAAAGGGTTACATATCCCAACCTTTTCCACTTTTTACCAACTCAGCACAGGCATCAATTACTTAGAAACTTGTTACTAATCGCCTTTGTCTGAAAGTCGAAACTATTAAAACAGAACCTCAAGATGAACTACTCTCAAAATGACATGACAACTTCATCTTCTTATGCTTACAACAAAAAGATCCAGAAAAATTCAATCAATGAACAAAACAGCCAGATTCATTTCTTCGACAAAACATAATAGTTGTGGATGAGAAAATCATGGTAAATAGAAATTTAACCCCCAAAATTAATAAACATAATAAAGACCCAAAATATTCTACTGAGCGTAATCAAATATATTAAATTGTATTCATGCTCTTGAGGTCCACCGTCCACATAAACAAGTAAAAAGAAATCACTCAAAATCC
Organism: Acer campestre; assembly: GCA_954870605.1. Lineage (NCBI taxonomy): Eukaryota > Viridiplantae > Streptophyta > Magnoliopsida > Sapindales > Sapindaceae > Acer > Acer campestre. Next base: position 7,578,708 of record OX940803.1, on the reverse strand, counting down.
ATAACAGAGATCTACGATTCAATGCACCTAAAAGTTGTACATTCTATCAAAAATTTACTTTGTAAGATATTTTACCTTTGGAGAAAACGGGTGTCTGACCACTGAGTTGTTCCAGCACCTGCGCACAGTATATCAACAGGAGAGATTATATTAACCAAACAGAAATCGATAGCACAGAATAAACGTAAAAAAGGAGGCGATATAGGATTGAAGAGAGACCTTGGCGGCTCTGGTGAGTCGATCTCCACTCTCACCGACTGAGATGTTGAGCACCAGCTTCTGCACCTTGATTTCCCTCATGGGGTTCGACAATTTCTTCTCTGCAGCCTGTTTTTCCATTTCGTTTTTTAATTATTATTATTTGAATAAAGCAAAAAGATATCAAAAAAATAAATAAATAAAAAATCGAATGAACGCAATGAATCGAGAGATAAGCAAAGAGTTGAAATCTAATCTAGAGAGAGAAGGAGAAAGACCATTTCGGTTTAGGGTTTGCTGGAGTTGCAGCCGCTGCTCAATGAAGATGGAGAGGAACCAGACCCTATTATGAAGAGTGATAGAGTTATACTAGGGTTTTTGAGGGCATTGTGTTTTTTACTAAATGACCATAATGCCCCCGCCTGTCTCGCTACCTGCCCTAAGGTGTGTGTGTACTCTCATTCTCATACTGCCTTGTGTAGTAGTTGTGTGGTTAATTGATTCTATTTAATGATATTAAATTGGACTTCACAAAATTAATATTATATTTTGTTTTATGAAATATTTTTAAATTTGATATTATTTTGAATTCGAATAACAAAATATTTTAATAATGCTTTGGATAGAAAAAATATATTTTTTAATTTATATATTATTAAATTATTAATATCCTATTAAAATTTATAATTTATTTATTAAAAAATATAATCTCGTCGGAACATGGTGTGCCTAACAGGATTGGACTGCAATCTCGTTGGATCACGAACAAGGATTGAGATGAAAATAAATTTAGTCTCCTGTAGTCCAATGCACCAAACAGCTTAATGTATCAAATTGTATAAATTTTTTAACCTACATTGTTACACATAGATTCGATTCATATTTCCTTTCCCAAAATTTAAATTTAATTAGAAGGTATGAGTGTATGACTTGAACCAATATCAAATTGGTAGAAAGACTTGCATAGGCAAGCCACCTCAATTTTTATCTTAATCAAACTTTTCAAATACCAAAATTACAAAAAAGATAAATCAAAATATCTATCACGTTTTACTTGTTTTATGATTGATAGGGCTTCTGCTACACCTTTTAAGTTTTATCTCAATAATTATTTTTTTTAAAACCTTTTTGATGATCCTCTCCAAGACTCCAAATCAAATGAGTGTTTTCGGGACAATCAGATTTTTGGGCTGCAATTGTGGACATTAATCTTGTGCACCCGATACATTTGGGCCTTATTTCATCACGTTGGCCCGTCTTGAGAAATAAAATTGTCTGGGCCTTGTTTTATCAAGAACATCCCCATAACAATAATATCAAAATAAAATTGATACATTTATACAACATAAAGTCAATCCATTTCGATGCCAACAAGGTGTAATTTAGCTAGTAGATGGACGAGTTTAGGGCATGGGTAAATGACTTTCAGGTCAATGGCTCGAATCCTATAAAAATACTTAATCCTGGATTAATAGATATTGTAAAAAAATAAAAATAAATAAAATAAATAAATAAATAAATAACCTAGATTTCAATCTAAAGTTATATGATTGTTAATTAAACAGTATTAAAACCCAATTCATTAATCACGATATGGTTTACCGTTCATTTATCGAGTCTAACATGCATCCCATTTCCGAATCTATTTAAAAAGCCATAAATGGGCTGCCATTATTCATCTTTATTTAGTGTGAGCTAATAGTTTTTTTTTTTTTTTTTTTTTTTTTTTTTTTTCTTCTTTCTTTTCTTTTCCAGACATTTGTATTTATTAATATATAACAAGATGATGTTGGCAGTTACTCATTTATGTCGTGAGATTGTGGGTCCCTACAATTCTGAATTATTGTAATATTTTTTAAAAAAACATATGTCGAAAACAGTTTAAAATAGATTTTTATATTTATGTTATATCCATCTGACAACAGATTAAAACATCTATTTGAGTAAATTTACCATAAATGTTTGTAAAAATTGGTTTATTAAATCATTTCGAAAATTTCTCATTAAATTTGGATAATTTTAATGTACGATATTTATATAATTACTAGAGATTCTAATTCGAAGGTCAAGAAAAGAAGAGTTTATGGGATTAATGATCATTTTAAGAATTAATGAGGCATATCTACGATTCGTGACAATTAAGGAGAAATTGTGCCATTAAGTCTAAATAAAAATATGATGTTCAAAGTGTAGTTAAATTATTGATTTTTAAAGCGTTGAAATTCCACATCCACCACCGGCAGATAAATAAATAAATAAATAAATAAAAACGCAGTCAAAAAAAGCTCAACTATATCCAAAAAAAACCCACAATAAAATGACGCAAAACACTTGAAACTTTAAAGGTAATTTCGATTATCAATTTCTAGCAAGATCACGCATTTCGAGGCCGTTGTTGCCACGACAGCAACACGTATAACTCTTCCTTGTATTTACTTCACACACACCTTTCACAGCTTTGAAGACAAGCAGAGGAGGAAGAAGGGAGGGAGAGAGATTATTGATCGGGGACATCAGACATGTATACGGCGATGCGAAACGCAATGGTGAAGCGCGTCTTGAGCCGGAGCTCCGATTTCGGAGGAGCCAGATGGATGTCGTCTTCTTCCTGGTGGAAGAGCGTGGAGCCGGCTCCTAAAGATCCGATCCTCAGCGTCACCGAAGCTTTTTTGGCGGATCCAAGCCCTGACAAAGTCAACGTCGGAGTTGTGAGTTTTCCGGTTCCAACGTAACATCTAACATGCATAATCTACTTTTACTCTGTTTTCATTTTCGGCAATGGAACAGAAACTATAGATCACAATGACGAACAAATAGATCATTATAGAACCTTCGATTTCAATACTGTGTTTTCTCTTGTCATTGTTTCGTATAATTTTCCTGATAATCAAATACTTCATTTCTTTGTTCAAGTAAATGATGAAGATGAAACACGATTATAAAAATAAAAACTCTCATATTATTTTAATGTCTGTGGATCAATATGTTTATTTGGTTGATGATTTAGGGTGCTTATCGTGATGATAATGGAAAGCCTGTTGTTCTTGCTTGTGTCAGAGAAGCAGAGCGGAGGATTGCTGGAAGTTCATTCATGTGAGTGGCCTGTACCTTTTAACATTTAAAACAACTGATTATTGGTTTTTCTGATCTGATTAGTTCATTTCTCATTGTTATATTTGAAAATGTATGGTGAGATTTTTGGAAATTCATATGTATGCCTTTATCAAAAAAAAAAAAAAAAAAAAAAAAACACAATTTGTAACTTTAATATTGGTCCCGTTAGGCTTTATCTTTATAAACTCCACTAACTGATTCGATCCCTTTTTACTATCTTCTATTATTTCATATTTGGAACCATCAGCGCTTTGATGGCCACATGTTTCAGTTGCTTTTAGCTTAGTGGATTTCAAGTAACAAAGATAAGATGAGCCAAAGTTGGTATATGAGCTTTCATATGGTATCTTGATGTAATCTGTTGAGTTATGACTTCATGATATGAATGTCATATCACTGCATTTGGTCATGTGAAATTAGATTAGGTTTTGAAATCAATCTACATAGAGTTGAGATTCTATTGAACAGAAAATTACCTATATCTGAATAATTTACTCTGCACAGATTACTTTAAAAAACGATTTTTTTTTTTCATGGGCTTGAGCAGGCATCAGAGTTTAAGAATATTTACCTTTTCACCTTTTTCTTTTACGAAAGTGTCCATCTTTTTCCTTTTTTGGATTTGTAGTTTGTAATGAATTTGCCCTTTCACTTTATTGATTGGCTCAGTTTCTCCAAAATAAATTGATATGAACCATCAAATCTCCCAGAGTGTATGACATGCTTGTAATTTATGTCCCTAGGAGTGTAGATAACAATGATAGAGGGTTGTGGCTTCATTTTGGCTCTAAGAGCATTATAACTTGTTGAGAAAGGGAAAATTGTGCAGATTTATATTTGTTGCTGTTCAATTTTGTATAAATCTAACTTTCTTTCCACACCTCCATAGAACCCACACACAATATCACTTGGTATGATTAGATACCATCTGCAAAAACCTTGTTCTGTATAACGCCTTTGCATGCTTGTGTACGTCAGTATACGTGCCACATCTTTTTATAATCATAATCTTGATATCCACATTATGTATTATTTGGGTCAGGGAGTATCTCCCTATGGGAGGGAGCGTAAAAATGGTGGAGGAAACACTGAAACTGGCCTATGGGGAGAATTCTGAGCTCATCAAAGATAAAAGAATAGCAGCTGTGCAATCTCTTTCTGGAACTGGTGCATGCCGACTTTTTGCAGATTTTCAGAAGCGTTTTCATCCCGATTCTCAAATCTACATACCTGTCCCAACCTGGTCCAAGTGAGTACCGTTGCTCCCGTACCGTTGCATGTCAATTTTATTTTTTTTATGTTGTCTCCTGTTTATTTTTCATTGAAGAACTTAGTTATGAAGCGAGGAGGTTGATTTTCGCCCCCTTGTTTGCTTTTTCTTGGCTTATATGGCCTTCCAAGTTCTAACAACATCTTATAACAGCCACCATAACATCTGGAGAGATGCCAATGTCCCTCAGAGGACATATCATTACTATCACCCAGAGACTAAGGGTTTAGATTTTGCAGGTCTGATGGACGACGTTAAGGTATGTAAAGGACATTCCAATTTCAGTACTGCCCCATTTATAATAATCATTAATCTTGTATGTTATTTCTTTTGGGTTCTTAGTTTCTTCCCATCACAAGTTATTCCTCGTTGCTAACATTTTGTTATTTTTCCGCATCTATATGGATATATTCCTTCGACTAGAATGCACCAAATGGCTCATTCTTCTTACTCCATGCTTGCGCTCATAATCCTACCGGAGTGGATCCTACAGAGGAACAATGGAAGGAGATCTCGTACCAATTCAAGGTAAACACTTCTTGCCTATCATTTCATTCGTTTAATTTTATATTTAATTGCCCCTACCTCCTTGCCTCATACAAAATACATGTTCATTTACAGGTTAAGGGTCATTTTCCCTTCTTTGACATGGCATATCAAGGTTTTGCTAGTGGTGATCCGGAGAAAGATGCAAAAGCTATCCGAATTTTTCTTGAGGATGGTCATCAAATTGGAATCTCCCAATCATATGCAAAAAATATGGGACTCTATGGCCAAAGAGTTGGATGCCTTAGGTATTTTCTTGTTATTAAACATAGATCACATAGACCAACTGCATATGTTTCTGGGTATGAAACCTTTGGGCAAACAATAGACGGTGCAAAGAAATTATTTAGCATTTTTTCTGGTTTAGCTGGAAGTGATTTACAATTATGACAGCCTGCTTGTTTGTCAGCATTTGATGTTTATATTATCTTATAAATATTATGGTAATTGGTTATCAATTATTGATTCATATTTCTAAATTTCTTCGAAGAAGAATTTTTAACCCTTTGAATAACTAATTTTGCTTGGAAGCCAAACTTAAAATCCGGTGGTGGAGTCAAGAATCATACTAATAAGTAAATTCAGACACAAACAACTCTTGGCTTCTTGGCATTTTTTTATTTTTTTTTTGTTTTGTTAATGCTGTGCTATATTTGTTGCAGTCTGCTATGTGATGATGACAAACAAGCAGTGACGGTTAAAAGTCAGTTGCAGCAGCTTGCCAGACCCATGTACAGCAATCCTCCTCTTCACGGTGCAGCCATGGTCTTGACTATTCTTGGGGATCCTGACTTGAAGAATTTATGGCTCAAGGAAGTTCAGGTAATTTATCAATGCCCGTCTTCTTCCTATTTTAACTTTCTCTTTCGCAGTTTTAACCTACTTCCGGAACTTTATTCATCCCTGACCTGTATTACTCTTCAGGGCATGGCAGATCGCATCATTGGAATGCGAACATCTTTAAAAGAAAACCTTGAGAAGTTGGGATCACCCTTATCATGGGAGCACATAACTAATCAGGTACCTCATAATCTGGCAAATTCACTTTGAAGTCTTTTTTATTTGCTGTTCCATTGTAGATCTTTGACTTTATTACAATCAATGCTGGTTTGTGAAAACAGATTGGTATGTTTTGCTATAGTGGGATGACACCAGAGCAGGTTGATCGCTTGACGAACGAATTTCACATTTACATGACTCGTAATGGTCGTATCAGGTAAATATATATATCCAGCATCAAACTTCGACATGCTCATCAAATACGATACGTTTGTGCCTACTGAAATGAGAGTTCTCTATTATAAATGTATCCCATGTTATGCAGTATGGCAGGTGTAACTACCGGCAACGTTGGATATTTAGCAAATGCCATTCATGAAGTCACAAAATCTGCATAATCTCATTACAGACTGATATAGATTATAGCAAATTCTTTAGAAGCAGCCACAGCCATAAAGTAATGTAACACAGAAGACATGTAATAAAATTTTCCGCTTCTTTCCCGTTCCTTAATGAATAAGGCAAGGGACAACAATAACAGTGGACATCTTGTATTTTTGGTCATTCACCATTTTTGGGCATATTGGAATTTTTTGGTTCTTGCCTCAACAGCTATATTTTGCCATTAAGCGTTTCAAGTTAATAATTTGAATTAGATGAATCTGCCAGGACATGATGCATTTGCGAGCATGTTTAGTATCTTTGAAAGTACTTGCATATCGAAATCGGTACGATCCTGTTTTGAAATTAAAAAATCATTCAAAGTACTTACAGATTTCACTCTCGTTATAGATGATTTTGTCAAAAGTGTTTATTTGAATACTTGTTTAAAAGCCATTTGATTTATGGTTTTCCTGAGAACAATTCTAATTAATACGGAATAAATACCATTTTCATAAAGATATTTCTACAAATACACGCTTAAATCACACTAGAAGTAGAAGTAAAATAACTGATTACTCACGAAAACGACGTGTATATAGTATTCATTGAAAAATTACTCATGTATTGATAGACATAGTACACAAGATTTTCTAAAAAGCAAGCGATAAACATCGAACGGGGATCGGAAATGGAGCATATAGTAATATCAGTTATCATACTAGCATGGTATTATATAATAAGTTCTCATTTCACCTTCAATGCTACATTCCGGCGCTCTCTTACCGGCAGACATGGGCTGCCTCCACATATTCTCTGTAATGTCTCCATTCAACCAAACATCAACAGATTAGTTCGTGAAATGAGAACTTATCAAAAGGAATTTACTAAAATAAATAGTCTATCACAACCGGCTCAGAAAACAAATCTGCAAAAGATTACGAGTATCCAAAAAGGGGAAGAAATAGCGAAATCTAGTTTTCATTCAAAAGCTGGCATGAACATAAATAGAGGGGGAAATAACACCATGTTTTATAAGTAAAAATCAAACCAAACACTACTGATGAGCCCTTGAGCTCCTTATGAGCTTTTACGAACCCCTACCTAGCTAGACGTGAATAACATTACCTTTTTTTTTTATACTCCTAGCTTTCTGGTACTTTTACGATCAAAACAATGTACAAAAGCAGGGAAACAGGACGGTTTAGCTAGAACCACATACTAGACAGATTCACCAACTTCCAGGTTAAGCCGAAAAGCCAGTATATGCATACATCTTTGCAGGGTGAGAAAATCCACTGATTTATGCCATAGTGCTTCATTATATATTCACCAGAAAGAGATCCTCCTTCGTTTCACTTCCATAATCCATCCCTAACGGAAGAGTCAACCCTTGTTTCATATTACTATATTTACGAGCCAACTGGATTAGGGAAGCCGAGACCTGTCTGCCGCCTTAGATGCTCCGGTATCAATCTGTTGATCAGTTCAGGCGAAGCTCCAGACAACTGTAGTTATATTAGATTATTAGGAACAAAGAATTAATCAGGAAGGTAAAATTGATAAGACTGATAAAATCAGTAATGAATGGATGTATATGTAAAATTAAAATAATGAATTGAACACGTACTTCCTGTTTAAAGTTGAAAAGTGGGGGCAAAGGGCGACCATTTGGAAGGCGAGCATTGGGTTCCCGAAGCTCATCAAAGAAAGAATGAGTGCATGCCTCAAGCTACAATAACAAAAATAATGCGTCAGAAAATGGCCATCATAGGGTAAATCATAATACAAAACTAACATGTTTAAAGCTGCAGCTGACACCCACAATAGAAGATGCCCCACTGATGTGGTATTGATTATTTTTTTATTGGCAAGAAAATGAAGTTAGAAAATTTCTTGTCAAAATGGAAATTAATTAAAGACCACGGCTATGACTCTCCATTAATAGATGAGAAAGTCCACTCACTGCAGTACAACGAAGACTTGGAGAATACTGAAGCAGTCGTGAAGCAAGGTCAATAGCTTCAGGAGGCATTCGTTTGTGGAAAACCTGAATAAGGAAACATTGCAGTAAATATACAAGTAAAAACAATTACGAAACAAAACCGTATCATCAACGGTGATGAATTGATTTGTAAATATAGAAACAAAAACCCCTATCTGCAATTGTAAATCACAACAGTTGGCAACCGTGAGTGCGAGAGGTGACCCAAAATTTTAGACAATAAATGGACTCATACTTAAAATATTAAAAGATTACAGTATGTGCATGTAAGTGCAGCAGTGAAGGTGTGTGTTTATTGCAGATGCTGTGAGTGCATGTTCAAGCATCTCCTATTAGTCTTCAAGTCTGTTTGGGAGATTCTATGCCTCGACAGCAATGTATATGAAGTATAAACCTTTAATTACCACCTCAGTATCTATATTCCATAAAAATCTTATAATTGCATGCTGATGCATGTTGGACTTCTACAGTTATAGACCAAAATTGAATTCAAATTGCTGAAGGAGCTATAAATCTATAAAATTACTGTTTTTTTATATATCTATAAAATGAATTCTTCTCAAACCTCCACATAAGTGGGATCCGATCCCAAGACCTGCAACACAACTATAAGAGATTTCACCAACTATGCTAGTAATATTTATTTTTACATATAAATCATTTTTACGTAAATTTATTCTTGAATTTTAAATCCATTTTTTTGGAAACCATCAAGTAATTGCCATGTCAGAAGGAGAAAACAGCTAAAAGCATACCTTGTGCCAAGGATGAGCTTTAATCTGAGGAAATCTAAAATCTGTATAATTTGGATTCATGCACCGAATTTCTTCCCGAGTTGGAGTACCAAGAACCTATCAAAAGGCAACTTAGACATGATCACAACAAATTGAGTTGCATAAAACTCAGCAACATTGACAAAGATAACGTCCTTCACCTTTATAATCTCAACAAGTTGGTCCACTGCACTTTCTCCTGGAAATAGTGGCTATGGAAAAAAAGAAGTCACGGGGGCACAAACTTAACAAATAGGTTAAAGTATAATTGAAGAGGCTGTAGATAATGGCTGCATATAAATAGCCCTAGAAGTCACTAACCTGGCCTAGAAGAAGCTCAGCAAGGACACAACCAGCTGACCAAATATCTATCGATGTTGTATACTCAGTTGCACCAAATATGAGTTCTGGAGCCCGATAATACCGAGAGCATATATATGATATGTTAGCTTCACCCTTGACCTGATAGCAACCCAATTATGAGAAGAAATTGTTCCAAGATAAAATATATCCCAGAAACTCTCTAGATCGGGAAATATTAACAACTACATAGAATGAAGTAATATGGTTCAAAATAACACGTTATTCTTTTGATTGTCCTTTTGCATAATAACAAAGTTGCTATCAAGGGAAAAACTAACATGAGTTTTATTATCAAGAGTTGGGAAGAAAATGTACATGAATAATTAAAGTTTCTTCATGGAACTAACACCTTGCATCACTCCATTATGGCTAAACATCCACTTAGATCATGGTGGCTGGTGCTTATGAATAACTTAAGAGATATGGATAGAGAACCACTAATTCAGCTGTGTTATTCTTAATTCTCAATTCCAAACTCCTAGAATACCATAACCTTTATATATACATACAACCTCCTGTATAAATATGTGTGTCGGTGGTGAGTGTGGGATTCCTAAAGTTATCATAATGATTAATGGAACATCTAAACTAACTTATGGGAGCATGACATGGACATGCACATACCAGAACTTTTGCACTTCCAAAGTCACAAAGCTTAACTTGGTGGGTAAGAGGATCAACCTACAGAAGGTATATAAATATTAGGTTCAGAAAGATGATAATTATCATCAAATATATCCAGAGACAAAGATAATCATAAAAGATATGCACACAAAGAACAACATACCAAAAGATTTTGAGGCTTCACATCCCTGTGGCAAACCCCGGGAACAGTGTGGATATATGCCAGGCCCCTAAAGATCTGAGTCACATTTTCCATTACAATACTCAGGATTGAGAACGAAAGGAGCAAATCATGCAAAACAAGAATTTAGGTGAAAAACCCTACTTGATATGTATAAAGTTTCACATAAATGAGGGGCATCCTCTGGTTAATACTGCTGTAATGCTTCAGAACCCTATACATAGTCTCAGGGACATATTCCATAACCAAATTCAGAAAGAGTTCATCTTTACTTGTTGTGGAGAAGAAGCAATGCTTCAGCGAAACCACATTTGGGTGATCCATCAAACGCATTAACTGCAGCTCACGATTTTTGTACCGCCTATCCTGCAAGACCTTCTTTATAGCCACTGTCTCTCCAGTCTCCAAGCATTTTGCCTGAAAAGAAAGGGAATGATAAAAGAGACTCAAAAGGGTAGATGTTTAGGGAGAACATGTACTAGTCACAAAACCAATGTATGTAGCCGTACCTGAAAAACGATACCAAATGATCCAGTTCCAACAACACGCTCAGCCATGTAACTAATGGTCTGCCGAGGACATCCAAGGAAACAACCATCAGAAAAGGAAATCAATAAATTGCACAAGCAATTCAAATGTTTGAAGTTTCGATTTACAGATAAATGGTAAGATAGAAGCACCTCTTAAGACAAATAAATAAATAAATAATATGTTAGTTCAACTACATTTAATAGGAAATAGATCAATTCTCAAGAAAATAAATGCTAGAACTAAAGATTAGCAAAACATTGGCTAAAAAAGGAATTGGAGAATATGAGACATAGTTTTCTGAAACCATTAGAGCCTCAACAAGGACCAGGTTCTAACCTGTTTGGGTTCGCCATTTTTCCCTCCGATTGTGGTTGAAATGATGTGACCAGTGACAGCATCATTGCCCTCAATTACTGCAGCCGACATTTCCTGCAATCCGGTGCAACACAGAGGATTAACAATGGTACTAAACATGGACTACTTATCAAGATGAAATGCAGGATAGTTGTTCCTATCTATTTATTGCATGTCAGACAATTGTTGAAGCAAAATTTCAGCAACAGCCAGCTGTAACCGATAAACATTGGGCACTCATAGAAGATTTCACCTTAATTGATTTGATTATAAAATAATCCACAAGAACACGAGTAAAATGCACAATATTCTATTAAAAGCATTTTACTACATGAATCATTTACCAATAAGCTATTCTCCACGAGTCTACCATAACCATTAGTAAATCATGTATAAACACATATAGACACCTTTATCAGACTATCAGTGAAATTTTGGTGGGTTGACATTTTTTTATTCCCATCCACAACAAAGACATTGATCAGGATTGGAATTGATCATCGCATTAGCAAGATTTAAAAAGCATAAACAAACCAAAAGCATGATGATAACTAATGATATTTGAAAGCCTAGAAAATCAACCATAAGTTAAAAAATGTAAATCAACCGCAATGTAGAAATTAAAAGACCTCTTGAGAACGTGAAATTAAGGAAAGGCAAAGCGCAATGATCTTGAGAGATGTTTGAAGTACGGGGAAAGCAATATATAAAGACCATAAATTACAAGAAAGAATCACATGCCATGGAAAGCTTGAATCCCAAACAAGAGCCTTATTAAGAGAATCAAAGAACACTCACTTGATGAAGCAAACTACAAGAGATTGAAGAACAATCAACCTAAAGCAAAAAAAAAAAAAAAAAAGCGAGCAAAAAAGTTTCACAAAAATGACAACTGTTTATAACAGGAAAAAAAAAACACCTGTGAGAACAAAGACTGGGTTGTGAAAAATGAAAGATCTGAGAAGAAATCATACTAAAACTATACTACAAAAAAAAAAAAAAGCAAAAACTAGCAAATTAACCCAGAAGTCAGAAGAAACAACAGCTAGAGCATGTGAAGGGGAGCTAAAAGAAGAAACAAAAAGATTAAATCACTATAAAAAAATAAATAAATAAATAAATAAAACCTAATGCACAGTTGAGTAGCTGAAAAAAACACAGAAAGTATAGATTTTCAAGGGCTCTTAAATCTTCAAACTAAGCAAAATTCAACCATAAACAGAATACATTTAATATATATATATATATGAACCTTCCTAATTCTCCATTTTTTTTTCCTTCACTTTCCTAAATTTACACGATTTGGAGATCTCTATCCAGAAATGAAAACCAAAAAAAAACCAATAAATGAACAGTATTTAGTAACAGTAGTTTGCAATAAATAAACGAATAAAAAACGTCAAGAAGAAACCAGAACATCGGCAAAGGAGAGGAGGACACGGATCGCGTGAAGTTAAGAGTCAGAGAAACAAAAGAAAGCAAGCTAGATCTAAAGCAGCAACCATGTCATGCATTTATAAAACAAAAAAGGAAAAAGTACCTTGTCGGAGTCCAAATCGGAACGGCGTGGTTTCACGGAGTTATTGTCCAAGTGCGGTGGCTGTGTTGGCGGCGGTTGGTAGTGACTCTGTGAGTGAGGCTGATGAGGCCCCAAAGGCATTGAGGCCATGTGAGTTTTACAGCTCTACACCTCTTTCTACAGCTACTGCCTACTCTCTCTCTCTCTCTCTCTCTCTCTCTGGTTTTCGGATACATAACCAAAAAAAATTAGACAGCATACTATTGAGGTAGACCCACGCGATGGTTACGTACGTTACCCGCCACGCGCCAATCACATTCTTTTTACACATTCTTTTTGCTATTGTATGGTATGTATCCCTCTCCCCAACACATGACATGTGTACAAGGAGAGGGTAATTTTTGTCTAAACACATGACAAAAATACCCCTCCCTTGACACATGTCAAGTGTTGGGGAATAGGGGTGTACGTTTTCGGTTTGGTTTTTGGGTTAAAACTCAATGTCAAACCCAACCAATATAGATTGGTTTAGCTATATTTCAACCCAAACCAAACCACTGTGATTTTTCAAACCGATTTAAACCAAACCAAAAAAGGTCGGGTTGGTTTGGATAGGTTTGTCGGTTTAGATTTGAACTCAAATGTTTTTTTGTATTATATTATAAAAAATATTTAAATAAAAAATCATAACATAAAATATTAATTATATATATACACATGTATATATACCCTAATTAAAGACATGCTTGACAGCATCTATGCTTTTGAAACCCTAATACATCAATAAGAATTGTATCAAAACAAATAAATAAACTATAAAAGCTTACAGTAATCAGTAAAAGTTATAAAACCTGGACTAAATAGAAAACATAGGTGGATTTTATATTTTAGTTTTACTTTTTAAAATATGTGGTTTGGTTTGGGTTGATGAATTATTTCACTCAACCCAAACCGAACCACCCATTTTTTATATTTGAAATCGAACCAACCCAAACCTTATGAGTTGGGTTGGTCGGTTTGGTTTGGTTTGGCGGTTTTTTGCACACCTCTATTGGGGAGGGAGGGTGAGCAAAAGTAATCTCTGTATGGTATGTATCCCTCTCCATTTGTTTCTGATAATGTTGTTCTAAAAACCAATTTTTTGATCTAGGTGCATAGTTCTACCGATAGATTGACGAAATTGGGATTTGGATAAATGGCTTCTCAAGTCAATGGCTTGAATCCTACTAATAGCAATAAAACTTTTATATATATATATTAGGAGGATAAATATATACTACACAAAAAAATAAAAAATAAAAAATAAAAAGTAATAAAAAAAAAATACATCTAGAAAACACTTTTAAAGAGATACTGAACTTTAATGTTGTCTATGTTAATTTTTTCTATATATAGCAATTTCAAGTGAAATTATTACATCAACTAATGTACACAAATTAATTAGTGTGGTCTATGATAGGTTTCTACTTAGTATGCTAATTAAGCAAGTATAGATGGAAATTTACTTATCAGTGGTATTCAAGTGTTTATCGATGGTGCATTAACAAATTTTCAATTTTATATTTTCAATTTCTTATTCATTGTTTTTCCAAGTTAGGCTTTATTACAAAAGATAGATCATAAGAGCACCTCTGATACAAATATGTAAAGAAAATTGAGTGCCACATAGGATAGATAGTTGAAAAGTTATAAAAACTCTCTTGAATGCAATTATTTAACTTCAATATGGAGATAATGTGGCACAAAAAAAAAAGGTTAGAGAATATGGAGTTAGAGCATCTCTAATGCAGGTATGGATTGTCTATTAAAAATTGTTGGCATGGCAACAATATCAAAACAATTGCCTTATATATGTCAGAAATGTATAGTTGATAGACAACCAAATCAACATTTAGTCTCCAATGGTTTATATTCATAATGCATTTCTTTAATGATGTCTTTTTTTTTTTTTTTCTTTAACAAACAATATAATTATTTTAATAAAAACACCAATCACTTTTTATGTCATAAATATAATTGCTGACTCAATCATATTGACAATGTCTAACAGACTGTTTAAAAGTAGACAGTGTTTGCTTTTATTTTTGCCACATCAGCTTGACATTGAATATAGATGGTTGCATTGGAGAAGTATAGTTAAACTCAATGTTTGTTTATCCTAGTTGGCATCAAATTTTTTCACAACCCACAGTTGCATTGGAGATGCTCTTAGGTTTATAATTATAGAAACTCTCATAAAAATGCTGACTAGGATTTCTAACTCTTTCCATAAATAAGATTAAAGTTTATTTAATTGTAAAATAAAATAGGAGAGAGAATGAAATAATTGTTTTATTATGATTTGTCATAAAATGAATGCACATGTGACTTTAGATAATTGCATTGGAGATGTGAATATATATTTATTTAAAAAAAAAAAATCAAAAGTGGACCCATAATAAATAGAAATACTGATTCAAAAGTGGGCCCATATTCAAAAGTGGTACTATTTAGAAACTCAAAAATACATATTTTCATTAGAGATGCTTAATAACATTCGTATAATTAAGTTTTGTGTGGTTTTGTTTTTGTTAAAGATTAAGGTTTTTTTTGTTGCGATTCTTGTGTGATTTTTTTTTATTTTTAAATAACATTAAATTGACTTTAGAAGATCCGGAATAAAATCTACAAAATGATTGATACAATTTATAATATAACTGGAAGATCTGAAAGAAAATAAACAAAGAGAAAAAAAAAAAATAGCAAACATTGATTTGGAATATGAGAAGCAAAATAAAACAAACATGTGAAACAATAAAATCAATAAATACTAAACATGCTAAATATGAGATCGAGATCTAAAAGAAAATATAAATAAATATAATAATAAATCAATAAATACTAAATATGATAAACATGAGATCGAGATTTGAAAAAATATATAAACAAAAATAGTAATATGTCATTAAAGCTTTTGTCATTAGGATTTTTGAAATAAGGGAAGAGGGGTTTTATTAGTTTTATTTTGTACAAGATTTTTTTGATAAAAACCGTATGCTGCTTTAAGTAATTTAATAAAGGAAAAAAGAAAAAGAAATATTAAATTATTTAAAAAGTAGGGTATAAATAGTTTAGTAGTGGATGTGCCAATAGCACCGCTCATAAATATCATACGTGACATGTCAATCTCCCAAGCGCAACAATATCATTTTGTAACTTTATACACATGCAACATATTATTATTATTATTTTCCTTTAAAAAAAAAAAAAAACTTATTATTTATATAAATATATATAAATACTTATTATTATTATTTATTTATTATAATTCACGAAATATGCTAGCAATACTGCAAGAGGAGAAAAATTACTGTTTACAGTCTTAACTCATTAAAAGAAAATATAATTTATTATTGTTATTTTTTATTTTTTTTTGAAGGAATAATTTATTATTGTTTAATTAATAAAATATTAGCGGAGACGTACACAAAAATGCTGCAACTATCACAGCATTTACTGATTATTTTGAAGTAAGCAACTGTTTTATAAGAGTACTCTCGGACCATTTTAATAATCTTCAACAAAATATTTGTTTACATTAATGTTTATAATTAGAAAGATATATCTTTAGAGATGTATATCCATTATAAACCAATGAATTTTGTTCAAATTCAAACCAGTAGAATATTAATTAGCATTTACAACCTTTTAATCAAATTCTATCACATTTAATATAAAGTAAATGAATTAAATTCAATGAATCTTAGAGCATCTTTAATACTGTGTCAATGCTAAAATTTAGCATAGGGTGTAAAAATCCCCCTCCAAATGATGTGACAAATTTGGCACAGCAATAAATGTTTTTTTTTTTTAATTATAAAAATGCCATTATACATATATTTTAAATGAAATAATGAATGCATTAATGAAATTTTGCATTGGAACATTAAAAGAAATAATGAATGCATTTATGATAAGTGTTTACTTTTATAATTTTAATTAATAAAATATTAAAAATAACATTTTAAATAGGATTATACATTGGAGCACGATGCTATAATGTTAAATTAATGTGTCAAATATAGCATTTTACATTTTTTTTGTGCCAAATTTGACATTGGTATTGGTATATGCATTGAAGATGGTCTTACACCAAAAAATGGGACTTAGGGGTCTTCTGGATTGAGTAATACATGACTGGTCCAAATATCTATTAAATAATCGGAATATATCACTCCTAAAAAATTATATATATATATATATATAACATCGAAAAGAATTAAACTTCACATAAATGCCGATAATTGCGTACGGTAGAACTTAAACCATGTAACATAAGACATTTTTAGAGCCTGGGGCGAACTATATAAAATGAGGCTTTCAATACTCCATATATATTTAATTGATTAATTTTTTTTTATATCTAATAAATATGTAAAAATCAATAAATTAACTTAAACTCAAAACTGCAACACAACAGATGTAAGACAGGTAATGATATTGTAAAACTGGTAAAAAGGTTTTTATAAGAATATTATTTGTGTTTAATGAGCGGGCTTTGAGAAAAATGAATGTGGGCTACTTGGCTTTGAAAATAAATAAATCATATGCATGTATGGGCCTGCTCAGCTATTAAATATGACCATAATACTGATGAGTGAGAGCCCTAGACAGTTATCTCACTAGAACATAAGTGTGGAATGAGAGGTGCATACCGTTTGAACTAAAAGAGAACATATATAGTTGACGGGTAGTTACGGTATGAAAAGAATCAACCGTGTGTGCGTGAGTTTTTGTGTTTTCTTTTTTTTACTATTATAGTTAATTTGAGGTACGAGGGAGGGAAATAAGACTCGAACTAATAACCATAATTGTGTAATTGTGAAAGTATATCACTTAATCAACCTCATCTTATTAGTTTTTAATTGTCCAAACCTTTGATTTTTACGAGTCTTTTAGATTGAAATCCAATGTTTGGTAAGAAATTTTGTAACTTTATAGATCTTATACAGGAACATGATCCTTGATTTTATATCAAAAAATACAGTATTATAAATCACAAAGGTGTGGCAAGAATGCAAGATACCATGAAATGTTGAAGACGTGATAGTTGCTACCGGTTTGGGGTGAATTGAAGACAACGGGCCTCATAATAGGCCCACTTTAAAGGCCAGTTTTTTCTTGGATCATTTTGTTTTTCTCAACCTCAATGAATTTTCTCCTCGCTTTTTTCTCATCAAGTATCCGATATTTAACTCGTAAGTCAAGATAAAACTTTCTATACATACTTTTAAATTGCACGTGATACATAAGCATTATAATGAATGTACAGTTAAGACATAATTGGTTTCCACAATCATTTTATCAATAACCAATCACATGTTTTAAAAATGTTAGAAAAAAATATCATATTAGCAGAGGATCTAAATCCGATTTTGAACCTCAATCATAAACATGGAAAAGAAAAAAAAAAATGTGTACTTCCATATATGCTAAGATATCATCAATAAATTTTCTTCTCACTTTGAATGATAATATGGAGAGAATTTATTTTAGATAATTCTCGAAATGGTTTTGTTACTACTTACTATATACCACTAACATTTTTGGCAAACAGGGACGGAAGGTTGCTGTTGGTTTTACTGAGATGTTGAGATCAAAATTTTAAATCACAAATTTAATTTGTTTTAGTCTAACCCTTTAAAAAAAAATATCAACTTGATAATAAAAGACCATCCTCTTTTCTATTGAAATATATTTATTTCTTTAAATTATGAACCATTTTAAAAATAAATAAAATTATAAAAGGTGTTAAAAATTAACCAATTTCCTAAAAATGTGTCGGCAATTTTTCTCTCATTAGTGCACAACTGTAAGCTGTAAGCATATCCTGAGTATATTACTACATATCACCACATTTTTACCATGTCAGCAACATAATATCAATCATAATAATACATATGGTAAAAGTATAATTATGTGTATTAATATGGTCAAGACATGATCAAAATATGTGCTCATGAGAGAAAAATTGATTATGTGGATGCATTAAACACAGAATTAAAGTGGAGGTAAGTTTTCAAATGGAGAGAAGCACAACAAATGGCAGATGAGAAATTATTACCGGATATCATTCTCTGAACCTATTGTTTAAAATCTTTCTCAAGTAAACTGTGTTATATGAAACTTAATATTATTTAAGAAAAAAAAAAAAAAAAACCCTTATATTGTAAAGTTGTTATATTTCTCTTATCTTCACTTGTTCACTTCTCGATCCCTTATCAAATGTATCTACCGATATTCAATTCAAAAAAAGAAAAAGAAAAAAGTATACACTAATAACTTTAAAGGCCAAGAACTCATCAACTATATCAAGGGCATTTTGTCCAAAAAAAAAAAAAAAAAAACTGGAAAATTTGAAAGGAAAAAAAATAAATAATAAAACATAGGAAATGCTATTAACAATCTATCCATTATCATCACCAGTGTTTTTTGTATATATAAAAAAATGTTTTTCACAACCAAGTTGGAGATCTTTTTTTTTTTTTCCTCAAATACCACCTACGTTAAATCATCACCATCACTAGAAAATACATATAAAAGAAGTGTTTTTTTTTTTTTTCCCGGAAAAAATATATCTAAAATTGTTTTTTTACTCAACTTAAAATCCAAAAGAAAAAATAATATATATTATTTTCCTATTTTTACAATTTGATCCCCAAAATAGTTTTCTTATTGTTTCAATCCCCTCCCTTTTGTTCAGTTTTATTCTCTGTTTTATTTTTATTTGATTACTTCACAACTCTTTTCCATAGGTAATACTAAAATAAAATGAAGTGTTTTAGAATTATTATTATTATTATTTTAAATGTAGTGTCTTTAGAATAAGAGTGCCAAATGATAAAATGATAATTTTTGAAAAAAGAAAGTGTCTTTATAATTTGTATAAAATTAAATTTTTTAGAATAGATTGTTTTTATAAATGAAGTGTAAAAAGAAAAACATTAGATTGTAAGGAGAAGCTCTCTAAAACCTTTGTGAATCAATAAATTTAAAATTTCAGATAATAATAATTCAAACGATATTTTATTTCTCTTACAATAACACATCAAATACAACACATTCCACCAGGTCCCCAAAGGAAAAAGTTTGAGCGAGACTACCATATTGATTGCCCCAATGTATGGCATCATAACAACTTGTATTATCAACAACTTTTTGTAGGCTATTTCGCTCAATATCAACTAAATTGTAAAATTTATCCACAGTCTGAAGTTGTGCAAAAAAACATGACACATGAATATCTCGACTAGGATAATGCCCGGTTCCCATTGGTGGACTCAATCCATTCGGAGAATTATATGTCCATCCACCATATTGGACAAATGTTACTGCCTTGCTTAAGTGAGGAAGAATTTCTTTTGGCCAATATCCTATCTTCAAGTCAGTACCCATAAAAAGCCACCAATTACCTGTTTTCGGATCCTGTAAAAATTTCTCATAACTTTGAAATTATAATATATAGGTTCATTTAAAAATACATATATATATATATGTTAATATTTATGCATGATAATGGGCATTTAAGTAAAAGAACGTTTTATGATGCTATTATTTACATACCTAACTTAATTAAATTGATTTGATTTTATTATTTGTTTCAAAATGTTACCTTATATATAAAAGGTTGAGTTACATATATCTTTCCCCCTATAACAGATATGTCATCGTAAGGTTGACCCACACGCTGTGAAGGATGAATTTGTACAAAACCAGGGCACATTGTATTGTAACAACCCGTCTTTTGATATGCATCTGCCTTTTTTCGTAATAAAAATTTATATTAGACTTGAAAAATAAACGAAGACATAAGAAATGAGAACAAGAAATTAATTCTTACTGTCCAATATGCCGTCATATGTGTAAGGTTGTCGCCATAAAGGCGTGGGTTCACCTGAAATATTAAATATTATTATTTGGGTTTTTTTTTTACTTATAAATGTTAAAAGAAGATAAAATTTGTTTACTTTCTTTGAGAACAATTTATTTATTGAATAAAAAATTTGAATTATAATAAGGTATTTTATATTAAAGATAGAAATTAAAGATTAAAATATAATTTTGAGACCAATTGTAAATTGTTCATACAAACAAATCACAAAATATCTGAGAGTAATTTTAGCAAAAAAGAAAAAAAAAAAAATGTGATGACTTACTGCCCAACCGAATTGTATGCTGTTGAGTTCTGTCGGAGGTCCACCTTCCACCCATATTTGGGCCATACTGACTTGATTCATTTTGACCGGTGGGTTATATATATCTATCATAGCTCTTGCTCCATAAATGCCCGGATTATTTAATTTAGAATGAAACACTGCAAACTAAATAGTATTTACAATTAATTAAATAAGAAAATACTCAACAAACAAATATTTTTATCATTTTTTTTCTTCATTACAAGCTATATACATTACCGTATTTAATACATCCTTTTTGTATCATTAACAGAAAACCTAAATATTATGAAAAATTGATTTATTTTATTTTAAAGTAATTTTTGTGTAAATTATTTTAAAATAAATTAACAAAATTTTGTTTTAATTAAAGTTTGAAATAATTTTAATTTAATCTAACCCAACACAAAAATATTCAAGGTATAGATTCAAAACAAAATTGAAGTATATCATTTCAAGATCATATTTTATGAAAATAACAAATTTGTCATATCAGATTAATTATACTTACATGTTTCCCCGGTGCTATACTAGTAAATGGATGAATATTTCCAAGATGCAATTTGGATATAGATTTTAAATCTGCATTGTTGTTAACTCGATTTCTTTGAATAGGTACCATTCCCTCTAGACAACTATCCATAGTTTGAAGTTGAAAACTACGATGTCCATCAAATAATAACTCATTATTGCTTTCGAATTTGGGTAAAGAACTCGGGTTCATCTGCAAAAATACATAACTATGTACGGGCTGACATTTAAATGAAATGAAGTATAATATGACTAAATAAAGACTATAATTACCTCAAATGAATTGAATTATATTTACCTGGATTTTGTGATTCTTCAATAATACGTTATCGAAAGCATGTTGTTTGTAAATATCCACACAATCATACTCATCACTGTGTTTAGGCTGCACAATTAAACAATTACAATATAATAGTTATATGAATGAGTTATATTATACGGTAAAATCAGCAAATAAATGGTAAAGGTAGAAGGAAAGGGTAATTGCATCAACATACAATGAGTTTTTGAAAAAAAGCTTAGGGCTTGTCCTGTAGGCTATTTTCAGCCTGTTTTCGTTTTTGTTTTCCAAAAATGATTTAGAATTTGCTTCCTGTAACCGTTTTTCATTTTATTTTCAAAATTCAAAAACAAAATGAAAAACAAAACCAGTGTTAAAAGTGAAAATTTTGAAAAACAAAAAAAACTTGTTTTTCATGAATTTGTTTTTGTTTTTCATTTAAGTGGGTCCCATGTCATTTTTTTTTTCTTTTTTTCTCACCCACCACCCACCAGACCTTATCTTCTTCTTCCTCAACTCATCTTCTTCCTTCCTTCATCCATTGCTCCCACCACCATTTTCTTCTTCTTTCTTTCTTCTTCTTCCTTCCTCCTTCCTTCTCCGGTCGTAGCCGTCGCCGATCCATCGCCTTCGACGGCCGCTGCCTTTCTTCTTCCTTTCTTCTTCTGGTTTTCGGCCTTCCTTTCTTCTTCTTTCTTCTTCTTTCTTCTTCTGGTTTACGGCTGTCGCCACCGATCCACTCCACTCGCCTCCGACGACCTTTTTCTGGTCTTCTACCGTCGTCGATCTTCCTCTTCTGGTCTTCGAGTTCTTCTTCTTTTTCTTCTTTATTTTATTTATTGGTTAATTATTAAATCAATTTATTTATAATTATTATAATATTAAACAAAAAGTAAAAATTGATATTTTAATTTTCAATAGTTTTGGTTATCCTACCGGACGCGTTTTTTCTGTTTTTATTTTCAAAATACGGATTCCAGTAAATGCTACCAGACGCGTATTCGGAATTCAAAAACAAAACCAAAAACACTGTTTTCATTTTCATTTTTGTTTTCAAAAAACAAAAACAAAAAACGGTTTACAGGACGGGCTCTTAATATTCATCGAATCCCATTAATAGCTACAGCCCTTTAAGCCATTAGTGAAAGTCTGTTAGAATTAACGGTTGACTGGATTTTTAGGGACAAAACCGTCATGTGCTAATAAAATATAATTTAGCTAATTTTCACAATTAAAAAAAAAAAGTATAGACAACCTTTGGCTGCCTCCTCCGATAAGGAGGAGACGGCTAATGGCCTTCTCGGCAAGAGGAAGCTCTTAGCCTCCTTTTAGATCTGGGAGAAGGAAACTCTTTCCAGATGAGGCTGCACGCCTCCTCCATAGTGCAAAATGGAAGAGGCTGCAAGTCTCATCCATCTGCGTGATGGAGGAGGCGTGATGCCTCCTTTCACGAGGAGGCATCACAGTCGTAGCCTACTATAATTGAGAGACGGCTTGCCGCGCTGCCTCCTCCTTGTACGATTGGGAGGAAGCGTGATACTTCCTTCATTGCAAATGGAGGAGACTCAGTCTCCTCCATTTTGTGTGAAGGAAGAAACTTGCAACCTCCTCCCAAATTTGGGAGGTCATTAGCTGTCTCCTATATGCTAGATGAGCTCATCGGTGTGGCCTCCTTTTTTATTAAAGTTTGATTTTATATTTAAATATTGATTAAATATCTTTATTATTAGTTTATTTGTTTTTTTTTTTAATTATTATTAAATAATTGAAAATAGGTTATCTTAAGACTAAAGGAAAAATTAAAACTTTTCTAAATAATGTTTCAAAAAAAAAAAAAAAAAAAAAAAAAACTTTTCTAAATAAAGTGCTGTGGTGTTTTCGATGTTTTCCTCTCTAACCATAGTCAACTGTTGAGTGTAAAGGAAGTCAATTGATAGGCGGGATGCAGCAATTAATGGGATTTGTTGAATATTAACCCTTAATGGGAAAAATACTGGTATGTCATTGTAAATTTGTAATTACATATATAATTTGTAGATGTTATATTGTTATACTTCATTTGTAAATGCTTCATTAAGGTAATGATCATAAGTTGAAAAATAACAACAAAAAAAATGATAATCTGGTATTTCTATTAGGCATTCTGAGATGTCTTAATTGGGAGAAATTACTATTATTGTAGTTTCCCAATACATAAATTTTGAGATATGAACAGAGTTACCTTTTGCAATTGCCTTGAAACTTTGTGTCCACCTTCAACTCCATAGCCGCTAAAAGTAAGAAATATGACAACCAGAAGAAACAAAGACATTTTTACTCTAGAGAACTAATTATCATAATAATTCATAGGTTTTGATGCTTTTCATGCTTTTAAACAAAATTTTGAGTCAAAATTCATTTTTTTTTTTTTTTAGATTCTGCATTAAATAATGTATTTGATAATATTAGCTATTGGAATGCTATCTATCTTTCTCATTTACCTTTCCCACTAATTGCTTGACACATATACACTTTTCATTTAATAAAAAGCTTTCACTTTTTCGCTGTAAAGCTTTTTACGTTTTTACCCCTAATGACTGCTTCTATTATTACTTTAATAAGGGGTGAAAACGTAAAAAAGCTTTACAGCAAAAAAATGAAAGTTTTTTATCAAATGAAAAGTGTATACGTGTTAAGCAATGAGTGAGAAAGATAAATGAGAAAGGTAGATAGCATTCTCCTTATACTAAATATGGAATATTGAAATTTAAATGCTTATTATTATTGAAAAAGTAAAAGTATCTGTAATTGTATATCTTTAGAGGTGTCAACCGTCAATTGCCAACCATGTGAACAAAATATTTAATATATTGAAATGACCTTTTTACCGTTGATCTGTTAAATTTAGCATCCCAAACCAATGACATATGGAATATTGAAATTTAAATGCTCATTATTATTGGAAAAGTAAAAATATCTGTAATTGTAAATCTTTAGAGGTGTCAACTGTCAAGTGCCAACCTCATGATGAGACAAGGTTGGTTATTTAATAAACCCTCCACATTTATACAACGAGGTTACGAGTTCAGGTCATCTCATTCTCTAAAAAAAAAAATACCAAATTTATATCATTATGTAATACTTAAAATAAAAAAAAAGTGCCAACAGTGTGGAAATAAAAAATCTTATATATTGAAATGACCTTTTTACCTACTATCTGTGTTAGATTTGGTATCCCAAACCAGTGATATAGATATGGGTTTGGAATCCCGCATTACGTTGGATAAGAAATAGGTATGATTAAAAAATAATTGATCTAATACACTAGAGGCACACTATCTAGGGTGAGTGGTATCAGTTTTTTTAATTAATTAATTAATTTATTTTTAATTAGGCGATTCACTTGATTTTTGGATGCCATATTTAACTTATTGTATTTAATTTTTTTTATAGTAAATTAAATTATATTAATAATTAGATAAGTTAATAATTTATTTTCTAAATAATTAAAAAAATGTTTTTATTAATAAAAATAATTACGATGTATCCATGTGAAAAATATTTTAAATTTTATACATGATCTTTCTTATGAATTAACAAAAATATAGTAAAATACAATCTTAATTAATTTTATTATTTTTTAATAATAGAATTTTCAATTTTCAAAAATTTATAATCATTATTGTTTTTACATTAATGATAGACAATCCAAAAATTTAGCTCAAATTTCAATTAAAATGAACGTGGCAAGTTGTTTTTTCATTAACATCATCATCTCATGTTGTATGTGGTAATGACAACTCATTTAACATATCATTTAGGATAATTATTTGAGTTAAATAGCAATACTATTGTTTTTAGTATTTATAAAATACAATACAATCCAGTACATTAATTAACATACCAAATATTTGTAATAAATAACATACCAAACATTTGTATTATTTAATACAGATATATCATCATACACATGATTGTTCAAAACTCTTTAATATTATGTTTGGTAAGAGGGAGAGAGAGTATGAGAGATGGATAAATTAAGAGGGAGAGAGAGTAGGAGGGATGGAGATGATAACATCTATCCTTCATGTTATTTGGTATTGAAAAGAGGTTGAATGGATGGATTGGTATTTAATTTATAAAATTAATATATTACCCTTAAAAAAATTAGAGGGCAATGAAAAATTGGAGGTCATTATAGTAATTCCCCTCCAATCTTCTCTCCCTCCTCTCATCCGCCATAATTGGAAGTATCCAATATGGTGGGCCCGGATGGCTCTTCTCTCCCTCCTCTTCTCCTCTCCTCCCTCTCATCCCTCCAACCAAACAAATGATTTGATCTCTCCCTCCAACCCTCTCCCTCCCTCCATTTCTCCATCTAACCAAACACACCGTAAGTGTTTACTGGTTCAGACATATATATATATATATTGAAAGCTTAAATTTAAATACGAGTTAAAGTGTAAACAATAATAAAAGTAAAATGAGGGATTTTTATATATATTAATTCTATAATTATTTAAAGAAAATTTTAATGTTTAAAATATTTCTTGAACAACAAAAATACAAATTTAAGATAAATCTCTTTTGCCAAATTCTGAAATTGTAAGATTGTTTATCATTTGATTAAACTTCAGGTGAATTTTTGGATTTCTTAAAAAAAAAAAAAAAAGTAATTAATTTTTCTAAAGTTTATAAATATCGTTTTTTAAACCATTTTTTCATTTTTAGTACGTGCCTATGGTCCCCAAGGTGTTGTTTGGTTTTGTTTTTAAAAACTTTTTTCTATTTTCAAAAACAAAAAATATCTTTAAAGATGTTAGGTTAATTGTTTTATAAAACTTGTTTTTGAAAATAAAAAATAACTTTTTAAAAGTTATAATTATAAACTTGTCCATCAGACGGAATGTTATGACTGGTTCAAGATAAATAACTAAATATGTAACTCTTAGTTAGCAGTCACTCAAACTGCGCCAAAGAGAAATCCTGCAAACACAATGATAAAAACTTGCCTATAAAATACAAATAAGCAACCAAGAAGGTAATTAGAATTCAGAAAATACAACAACCCACGTCAAATCTCCAATCAAAACACAAAGTACCAAATCAATAAGAAAATACACATTCACACGTTAACATCATCTATGATATTAGGCGTTCCTTGGAAGAGTTCAGTGGAATGAAGGTTGTTTTTGATTCAAGAGTGTTCAATTCGTTTGCGGACAGTTTGGCTAAGACGGGGTTGAATGAAAGGGAGGATTTTGTTGATTGGAGTGATGTGTAGGGTGGTTTTTTTG
Source organism: Acer campestre (assembly GCA_954870605.1). Lineage (NCBI taxonomy): Eukaryota > Viridiplantae > Streptophyta > Magnoliopsida > Sapindales > Sapindaceae > Acer > Acer campestre. The sequence continues at coordinate 7,551,550 of OX940803.1, read as the reverse complement.
CTGTTTTGTTGCTTGTGGGGTTGTTTGTTGCCGCTGCTTTCCCCTGTTTGTTTCTGTTTCTTGCTGGTGTTTGCCCCTGGTCTGGGCTTTTGTTTCTCCTTAATAAAATTGCCTTTTCAAAAAAAATAATACATATTCACACACAGAAGCTGGAAGGAAACTTCGAGTTGGTGAGAAAGAAAAGAAAGCTTGAGTTTCTTAGAAAATTTAATCATTAAAAACATGAATAGAGAAAGAGCAAAACCTTCACCTGTACTGCTTCATTGAATCCGAAGAGTCTCCGATGAAGAAAATGGATAGGTCAAAACGTTTGCCAACAAGAAGTACTAAAACATGGATTTTTTTTTAAAATTGAGGGCATAATTGTCTTCCAATAATACATTAAATTTGTTAAAGAGAGCTTCTTTTGACAATCCAATTGTTTCTTTTTACACTTCTTTTCTAAAAACACTCCATCTTCAAAATTTAAATTTTAAAAAATTCTAAAGACACTTCATTTTGTTACAAAATTATCCATTTTATCTTTTTTGAATTAAATTATTAAAAAAGGAAATTATTTCTCTTAAATCATTGTATTAATTATTACATATTAAATACTTTCTCCTAAATTTTTAATTACCATATTAAACTCTCTCCCCTCCAATACATATCTCTAATTTCCTATCTCCATTTTTTCTCAAACAAAACTAACAGTTAAGAAAAAAAAAAAAAAAAACTTACTAATAAACTTGATTTTTAGGAACCATATGTATGTATATATTTAAAAATAAAAAAAAAAAGAATAAATTTATATATATATTACTGTTAGTAAAAAACTAAAATATTCATAAGTTTTTTTTTTTCTTTAACTATTAATCAAAAAGTATGAAAATATGATTTATTTATTTATTTATTTTTTTGAAAAAATGGAGAGAGATAAAGTATGAGAGAGTGTTTAATATGGTAATAACAGATATAAGAGAAAGAACTTAATACGTAATATTAAATATAATGATTTAGGAGAGAGAATATATATTTTTAATAATTTAATTAGTTTGGAATGTCTTTAATTTTTTTGTTGTTGTCCTTTTTAGTAATTTTAATTTAGGTTAAAATTGTCATTAATAAAAAAAATTAAATTGGAGTGCGAATAGATAATTTGTGGATTGCAAGGAGAAGCTCTCTTTGTTAAAAAGAAATGTCACAAATCATTTTCTTAATTACTTTTAACTGCTTTTCTGAGTAATTTTTGATTCAATGGAGGACACAAATATATTTTCACATTCAAACAAATTCAAATGGGTCTAGAATTCTCCCTAACTATTAATCATGTTCACATACCCATTTTTTATATAGTTTTATATAGATAATAGATAGATATACCGTACGTACATGTTCTGCTACCTGGTCCCATGGAGGCACGGACCTTATATAATGTTGAGAATTATTGACGCTATTGTATAGATATTAGATAATAGATAAAAAATTAGATAAATCCCAACCATATAATTTAATAAATTGAAAACAATGACATTAATCCGTGAGTTCTTTTCGTCGTAGTTTGGAGGAGTGGGATTTAGAGGTTGATTCGAAAGACTACTCGATGGTTTGGCAAGGAATTTGTCCTCATAAGGTGGAAATCTTCACTTGGCAACTGTTAAGGGGCAGGATAATGGTGAGACAAGTGATGAAAAAGTTTGGTTTCGAACCCAACAGGCCGTTTGAGTGCCCTTGGTGTAGAAGCGAAGAGGAGTCGATTGATCATCTTTTTTTGCACTGCAAAAGGGCTTCGGAAATTTGGCGAAAATGTATGGACTGGTGGGGGGTGTCTTGGTGTGCTAACAGGTCTCTTTTGGATTGGGCTGCTGGCTGGTTTGGATTAACTCCGAAAGTAAGCCAGGGCAGAGCTTGGATGACTTTGTTCTTTGCCATAGTTTGGACAATTTGGGAGTCAAGGAACAAATTGGTTTTTCAGAATTCTGTGCAAGAGGTTGCTCAAGACATTGATACCATAAAATTCAGAGTTGCTTGGTGGTTTAAACACCACTCGGAAGGTTGTGCTGACTCGATTTCAGTGATGCTTCAGAATATTGTGGACAGTTGCTCTGTTTCGAAACCAAGGAAGGCTGTCAAGACTGCCGTTTGGACCCCTCCTTCACAAGATTCTTTGAAATTCAATGTAGACGGTTCGGCGAAAGGAAATCCGGGAGCTGCAGGTATAGGGGGAGTCATCCGTGATCATAAAGGAAAGGTGCTTGGTTCTTTTTCCAAATATGTGGGTTTTGCGGATGCAAATACAGCGGAAATAATGGCTATCCACCAAGCCTGCTTCTTGTGTGCCAATTCTCCTGCTTTGAAGGGAAAGAAAGTCACAATTGTTAGTTATTTGAAAGTGGCTGTTTCCTGGGTTAAAGGGGTTGCTTTTGGAAGTTTGAATCATGTCAACTTAATTTACGATATTCGGAATTACATGAACTACTTGGGCAGAACAGATGTTTGTTTTAATCCAAGATCGAGCAATTGTTTCGCGGATTCTCTGGCTAAGAGAGGATCGAATATGGATGGGGATATGGTGATTTGGGAGGTGGACTGATGCTCTGTTGTTTTACCTGTCCTTTTTTGTGGTTTTTTCTCTGCGCTGTCTTCTGGTTTTCAGTTGGGTCGTGGTTTTTCTCTGCTGTTTTTCTTTCTTGCTTTTCTTTGTGGCGCTTCTGGCCCGCTGCTTTTTTAGGGGGTTTTGGTCGCTTGTTGCCTTGTTTTGGTTGGGCTTCTTCTTTGGCTCTGTGTTGTTTGCTGGGTGTGTGGGGGGTTGCTCCCCTGGCTGGCGTTTGCTAGTTTTTTTATCAATAAATTATTTGCTGTTCAAAAAAAAAAAGGAAAAAATGACATTAATTAAAATTACTACTTAATTTATTAATTTCATATAAACACTTAACATCAATATAGCTTTGTATGAAAAATGCAACTACAGACGAGAAAATGAGACATAAGTAACACAGGAGAGTCTCCGGTCTTCACCGAAGAAATTAATTATCTCTCCACTTGAAATTATTATTTTATTATTCAATGAGTTGCATTATAAGTAAATTCATCATAAAAGAAATTCAATCAGCTGTTGATAACTCTGCAACTCCTTCGAATCTCTCCATTGGTTCCGGTGAGCGGACCAATATTTCCCATCTTCACCATCGCATCACCGAAGTCTTTGAGGAAAGCAGCAGCGTTGGTGCTGTAACTCCTCACAGTCGCATCCTGTGATCCGTTATTGAACAGCACCTGGTCCGAGTGAAGAAGCCCGCGTTGCGCTACTAGGTTCTGATAATAGTTGTTGTCGAACCTGTTCGGGGTATTGTCAAAAGGACCCAGGTTAGTGTCGCCGCCGGAAAACGGGCAGTTCGCTCTTCTGGCGGTGGCGAAAGCCGGGTCGATGTTGGTTTCGTTGTAGATGCGAGTTCGGAAAAGAAAGCACTGTGAGAACCCTATCGCGTGGCCACCGGAGAGCACCGTCATGTCCTTGGCGGTCAGGCCCTTGGCGGCGAACATGGAGATGAGGGTTGGGAGGTCGGCGAATGGTGACGGAAGGTCGCTGTCGGCGCCACTTTGGCTGGCGGTTCTTGAATCTCTCCGACCAAGTGGTACTTGCCATGACTGTCCTCCAAGCTGAAGAACAAAGGAAAAACAAAACCATTAAAATATTATCAATTTCCGGAATCCAAATCTTTTTTATTTTAAAATATTTCAATAATTCAAGATTTGTAAAGGGGAGGGAAAACACGTACTGACCAACATCATCTTGTTCAAAAAATATATTTTGTTTATGTTAGTCTAACAATATATTTTCAAAATATTCGAATTTTTTATTTTAAAAAACAATTGAATTTATTAACTAATTCTTGTTCAATTGATTTTTTTTTTTTTTTGAATTTATTAACTATTTATTACACTCTTACTATATAATCAAAGATTTCCGACTAAATACAAAAACCGATTCATAATTATCTAAATAGATAGATTCGAAATCTCTCACGAAAAATATTGAGTCTATTCATTACTTTGTATATAAATACATCCATGATCCGGCAGGAAAAAGTGCGAGTTGTTGATCACTTATTTTAATTGTGGACCCAAATTAGATGTCAAAAATGGTGTCCCGTTAATTTGTGTCTACATTTAACTTTAGTTCTGCCGTGAATACCAAAAGCAGAAAGGGCCAAAACATATGTTGAAAAACAAGGTTCATTACAGACAAAAAATAAAATAAAATTTAAAAAAAACTGAGAAAAAGTTGATGACGAAAGAATCAAAATATGGCAATGATAAGATCTCAAGACTCCACCACTGATTACGGTCCACGGATTATTTTCTTTTAGAAAGTAGTCAACTCCGTTGTTTTATTTTATTTTTTAAATCCTTCTTCAACTTTATGTATGCATGCATGATAAAATTATAATTGTTTTATTTGAGTTAGAATATTTACAGTTAACTTTGGGGGGTTTTTATGATCGGTTTGATCCAAAACTGTAGTGTATTAAATCAAATCCAAACCGCAGTTTCACTGCTAGCTCATTATAAGGACATCATGAGTTAAAAGAATTTCCATGCATGCATGATATAAGAGAAATTAATAACTTAAATTAAGCTGAGATATAGAAATTAAAATATAATAATAATAATAATAAAGAAAAAAAAAAAAAAAAAAACAAACCAAGACAACTCCATCTCGGGCAGCAAGAGCCAGGATGTCTGCACAAGAAACGGTGTTGTTGCAGGCAGTTTCGACACGAGTTTTAATGGCGTCGATGACTTCGTAACCCCTTACAGAGTTGTTGTTTGGTTGTGCATTCTTTTCTCCAGTGAAGCTACCTGTGTCGTCCAGCAGTATTGATCCATCGCAACCCTATTAATATATTTACCAATACCAAATTCTCATCAGTACTACTCATGCATGATCATCATCGATTACACAAAAATAAGGAAGCTAGCTAGCCACACGCCCACACAAAAAATATTTAATGTGTAACGATAGTGATTCCACAGGTAATATATAAGACACGTACTATAATGCTTCAAATCATATCTAGAATTATTTCCAACCTAACTTATGATTGATAGGTATAATTTATATATAAAATTTTATCAACTATGGTAATCCACATGTTTTTTTGTTAAAGATTCCTGTAGATATCAGTGATAATTACTACTAGATCGGTGCATATATAATATGTGTGTACGCGTGTAAAGAAACTATAATAAAGACTAGACAATTCGTAGAGTAAAATATGGCAATGAATGGTTAAAAGTTTGATTGTTTTGACTCTAATAAACTGAAGTGGAAGGAGAGACAGAAGATGGTGGCATTGGGATCGTACTTGCACGAAGCAATCGTGGAAGAACATGCGAAGAATAGAGGCACCCATGCGTGGTTCTGTAGTGACAGTTTGACTCATAACATCGCGGACGATGGTTTGAAGATTGCTGCAAGTTGTAGCATAAAAGTTTGGAGAGAGCTGCCCATTGGCAGAGTTGCAAGCTATAAGAGATATGATTGAAACTAGAAGGAAAAACTGGCTACTAGTAGTAGTGGGGGCCATTGAGAGAGAGAAAGAAAAGGCTATACTCAATTGATTATACGATCTCTTGAGCTTTGTGGGTGTGATTCATGTAGTTGAAGCAAGTGATCTATATATAGTAGATTGGTAGTGAATTGTTAGAGATTATTGATGAATAAGAGCACAAAGCTACGTCAACGTGCTGCATGGAGAGAGAGAGAGAGAACTTGTATTGTTGCGTGTGTGTGTTTGAAGATTCAAAGTTTGCTGCTAATTGTGAAGACAGTTGGCAACTAATACCCAGATCCGACTCACCTTCCCGAATTCTCTTGAAGGATAAAACTTCAGCATAGATTTTGTCATCTTCCTTTACATTATCAGGGCCGGCTGGAGCCTAGGCACCTAGGCTCCACCTAAAATTAAGTTCCCATTCATTATCAATATATATATATTTTAATAATTATTATCCAATATTTTTCTTTTTATTTATTATTTAAAAAATATCTCATATTTAAACTTATAAATTATCTTTCATTCCTATTTTTCAAGTCATAGATTTCTATTCATGGTAGTTTGAAGGTCCAGTTTAGTTCTAGAGCCTCAAATTCTTTCACTGACAATATGGCTAAAAGGGGATCAAGGGAGGATGAGGACTTGATTCAATGGGGGTTGTTTAATGTTTGCTGTTTTTCTGTCGTGTTTTGGCGCTTTTTCTGGCCTTGCTCTGGTTTTAGTTTTTGGTGGTGCCCTGTTCTGGGCCGTTTGGTGCCTCAGCCTTTCCTTCAATAAAATTTGCCCTATCAAAAAAAAAAAAAAAAAAAAAAAAAAAATTCCTATTTTCAAGCAAACCACATTTAAGTGGATTTAAATATTCATTAACGTTTTCCTAAAAATGTTAAATTTGTTTTAATTATATATTCACATGCACATCACTTATGAGTAGAGATGGTTGTGCACCCCCCTTACATACTTAGTGGTTAGGGGTTCGAGTCCCACCATGCGTATTTTACAACTATATGTGGGGAGTTTTCTCTCGGTTTGTGGGAGCAGCCCTCTCTCCGGTTATAAGAGTTGTAGTCCATATGTGACCTCTCCCTGATAGTGGGAGAAATATTCCGGACTCTACTTGTAGAATCTAATTAATCTCGCCAAGTTCCGGAAGTAGTTGTATTTTAAAAAAATAATAATAATTATATATTCATATTAAAATCTATTATATCATATCTTATATTTATATTCAATCAAACCCTCCTACTCAAATTAAAATCAAACTCTCTCATTGTTTATCTACATACTTTTTCATAAACATTCAAGGTTCAATTGTTTCAAACTCTATTAGTTTAATTTTATTTATTAATTCATTTTGTTTTCAACCATAACAGATTTTTTTTTTTTTTCAAGCTTCGATAACTGATAATCTGGCATTAGACATTTTTAATAGAAAATATGAATCCGTATATGAAAATCTAAAAAAAAAAATTAAAAAAAAATTAGTCGAATCACAAAAAAGAGCTTTTGAGAGGAACTCTTGAATCGCAAGACCTCATTTTAAATTTTCGGCTAAGGCCCCGACTACCATTGAGCCGCCCCTTTACATTATTTTGGTTCTTATCTTGAGAGACACCTGTACTTATTTTATTTGCTTGTTTTCCTTAATTCCAGAACTGTAATTTTCTCCGAAGAATATATAATGAATCATTTTCGGTTAGGTTTGCTAAGCTGAGCATTACTGCCATGCATGGTATAACAATTAACAAATCTAATCTGAAATAGAAATTAAAAGGTAAAACTTTCAAAAAATAAATTAATAATAATAAAGAAAAAAAAAAAAAAAAAAACCAAGACAACTCCATCTTGGGCAGCAAGTGCTAGGATGTCTGCATAGGAAACAGTGTTACTGTAGGAAGCTTCGACGCGTGTTTTAAAGGTATCGATGACTTCGAAACCCCTTGCAGAGTTTCTGTTTGGACCAGCATTCTTTTCTCCTGTGAAGCTCCTCGTGTCATCCAGCAGTATCGATCCATCGCAACTCGCAACCCTATATATTTACCGATAAACCAATTACTCTCATAAGTGCTACTCATGATCATCGATCGATCACACACAAAATTAAAAAAACCAAATATATATAAAATAAAAAAAAAGCACTAAAAAATATGGTGGGATTGGGATATATATATATATAATATTTCTTTAATTAGGACTGTCTTGACTTTATAATTTCAAGACGTCCAACTATAGCCACACATTCACAATGGGTCCACAGTTATGGCTAGCCCATGCGGGCAACAAACCTAGCCATTTGCTGGGGCTCCCAATTGACCAAATTTACTTATTTTTCTTTTATAAAATTAGGGGTCATAGGACCGAATCTATTTAAGTTTAAACAGGGTCTAACTCCAAACCTTTTATTGCTTTTATTCATTTATTTTTCTTTTCAAATCAATGCCCAATTAATCAATGATCAATTAATTAAAAATAAACTTCAAAGGCCCAATATACTCGTGATTCTGATTTCTGAGACTATACTATTCAAAAGAAAAACAAACAACAAATTAATTAAAAACAACAACAATGACGTAAAGACTGAGGTTCTAAATGAATAGAAAATTTTGATGGTAGTAATATAATTAGTAAATTTGCACTTTAGAAAACAAGAAGAATAGAAATTTAAACAATGTTTTGTTTTTATGTTGTTAGATACGATAAATCTTTTTGTTTTAATTTATGTTGATTACTTGTATTTGGTAAATGAAGAATTATTTATTTTTTAAAAAATTATGTTAATAATAATAATTTTTATTTGGGGCCCCGATTTTTGTTAATATCATTAAATGGATGGGGCTCCAAAATATCTGGAGACGACCCTGCCCACAACTCCACATTAACAAATACATACACCCAATATGAATGTGTGGCTGTGGTTGAACGTCCTTAACATATAATTTCAGGATGTCCTTATTAGAGAACCAATATATATATATATATCACACTTGCACGAAGCAATCGTGGAAGAACAAGTGGAGAATGGAGGCACTCATGCGTGGTTCTCTATTGACAATTTGACTCATAACATCACGCACGCTGTTTTGAAGATTACTGCAAGTTTTAGCGTAGAAGTTGGTAGAGAGCTGCCCATTGGCACTTGGCAGAGCTGCAAGCTACAAGGGCTACGATTGAGACTACAAGGAAAAACTGGCTGGTAGTAGTAGTGGAGGTCATCTATATAGAGAAAAAGAGAGTTTTGAGCTAATCAGAAGTAAATGGATAGTTCGAAATGTTTGCCAACAGAAGTTGCGAGCATAATTATCTTCCAATAATACATTAAAATATTAAATTTGTTAAAAAGAAATGTCACAAAACATTTTCTTAATAACTTTTAACTGCTTTTCTGAGTAATTTTTGATTCAATGGAGGACACAAATATATATTTTCACTTTCAAACAAATTCTCGGTAACTATTCATGTTCACATTCCCATTTTTTATATAGTTTTATTATTTTTATATAGATAATAGATAGATATATAGTACATGTTCTGCTACCTGGTCCCATGGACCTTATATAATGTTGAGAATTATTGACGCTATTGTCTCAATTATGTTTTTGCTACATACATGGTATACACCGACTTTTTATTATCCAAACTTTTATTGAAATTAATATCATATATTTATGATTCATAATTAATAAATAAAAAATTAGATAAATCCCAACCATATAATTTAATAAAATGGCAAACGAGGTGTAGCTCAGTTGATGGACGAGCTTGAGGCTTGGGTAAATGACTCCCGGGTTAACAGCTCGAATCCTACCAATGACGAAAACTTTCAAAAAAATACCTTGTCCCGGATTAATAGATATTGTCAAAAGAAATAAATTAATAAATTGAAAAAAAATGACATTAATTAAAATTACCATTTAATTTATTAATTTCATATAAACACTTAACATCAAGATAGCTTTGTATGAAAAATGCAACTACAGACTACAAAATGAGACATAAGTAACACGGGAGAGTCTCCAGTCACCGAAGAAATTAATTATCTCTCCACTTGAAATTATTATTATTATTATTCAATGAGTTGCATTATAAGTAAATTCATCATAAAAGAAATTCAATCAGCTGTTGATAAATCTGCAACTCCTTCGAATCTCTCCGTTGGTTCCGGTGAGCGGATCAATATTTCCCATCTTCACCATCGCAGCACCGAAGTCTTTGAGGAAAGCAGCAGCGTTGGTGCTGTAAGTCCTCACAGTCGCATCCTGTGATCCGCCATTGAAGAGCACCTGGTCCGAGTGAAGAAGCCCGCGTCGCGCTACTAGGTTCTGATAATAGTTGTTATCGAACCTGTTCGGGGTATCGTCAAAAGGACCCAGGTTGTTGTCGCCGCCGGATCTCGAGCAGTTGACTCTTCTGGCGGTGGCGAAAGCCGGGTCGATGTTGGTTTCGGTGTAGATGCGGGTGCGGAAAAATAAGCACCGCGAGAACCCTATAGCGTGGCCACCGGAGAGCACCGTCATGTCCTTGGCGGTCAGGCCCTTGGCGGCGAACTTGGAGATGAGGGTTGCAAGGTTGGCGAACGGCGATGGAAGGTCGTTGTTGGCACTGCTGAGGTTGGCGGTTCTTGAATCTCTCCGACCAAGTGGTACTTGCCATGACTGTCCTCCAAGCTGAAGAAGAATAAACCAAAAATCATTAAAAATATTATCAAATTTTGGAATCTAAATCTTTTTTTACACGAGCCTAACAATATATTTTCAACTTTATAATTTCAAGATTTTTGATTGTTTTAAAAAAATTGAATTTAACTTAAAAAATATTAACTATTACACTTGTTATAGAGTTATATTACCAAAAGGTTTTTCAGATGGTAAATGCCACACATATTATTATGAAATTGATTTATATGTTATAACCACATAAAACTGATATATATATATAACAATATAAAACTGATATATATATATATATAATTTTTTTATTATCAATTCGTTTTGATATAAAATATATCATGACAAAAAATGTGGAACGAACATCAGATTTACATACTTTGACTCAAAGTGTATGCACTTGTCAACACTTCTCCATAATCTATGTTCCATATTCTTCGTTTTGATATATTTTATATCAGGACGAATTAATAATATAAATAATATATATATATATCCAAGATCTCTCATAAAAAACTAAAAGTTGATTCATAATTATATCTATAAAATACCCGTATGAATTGATTTATAATTTATCTATATATTCGAAATCTTGCACGAAAAACGGTGAGATGCCTTATTTTATGTATGTCTGTGTCTCCACGTATTGCGAAGACCAATAGCAGAAAGGCCAAAAACACATGTTGAAAAAAATAAATAAATAAGTAAATTGAGAAAATATTGTAGTGTCCGTTTGGAAGAGCTTGTCTACTGGTTAAAAAAACTTTTTTAATTAAAAAAGCTCTTTTCAAAAAGAAATTTGTACAATTTGATTGTCCCTCAGTAGAGCTTTTTGATGATTAAAAAAGCTGTTTTACGTCTACTTGGAAAAGCCCAAATTTAAAGCTTTTCCAAGTAGATCTTTTAGAGTTCTTTTTAATAACACCAAAATCTTTAATATAACCTATAATTTAATATTTGTTAGAGTATTTTGGTAATTCTATCATTAAAAAGCTCTACCTTTAAAAGATTTACTTGAGAGACTCTTCTAAACGTACTCTTAAGTTGCATCATTTAACAAATGAATCAAAATTCTTAATTATCTGGCAATGACGAGATCTCCACTTATCTCAGTGATCACGGTCCACGGATTAGTTTCTTTTAGAAAATAGTCAACTTTGTTATTTTATTTTTTAAAGACTTCTTCATCTTTATACATGCACAGAGTTATATATGCATGCGTTATCAAAAATAAAAAATAAAAAAAATGGAGTTATATATGCATGCATGCATGATTGATTATAAAGCATAAATGAACTATTTTGGGAAATCGAAATAGTCAACTATATTTACCGTGACATCTATATAAAAAGGTATTTGTGATGTAGTTTCTGCTCTGTTTGAGCTGTTTTATCTAATTTAACTTTTCAAAAAAAGAAAAAAAAAATCTATATAAAAGGTAAACTAGATTTGACTTTCGGTTTATATGATTGGTTTGATCGAAAACAATAGCATATTTTAGAGTCCATTTCTGTTTAAAAATAAACAAGTGGAGAATTTCAGACACAAATCAAATCCAAATTGCACTTTCGATCAAAATTGGTTTAATTCTTTTTTTTTTTCAGGAAAAAAAAAAAAGACACAAAATTGTTCTTGGTTGACTCTTCTAGCTCATTATATGGATATCGCTTGGTTCAAATATAATATATCAGGACTTAAAAGAATTTCCATGCATGCATGGTATGAGACAAATTAACTAAATTAATCTGAAATAGAAATTAAAAGGTAATACTTTCAAAAATAAAATAAAATAAAAAATGTAATAATAATAATAATAATAAACAAACCAAGACCACTCCATCTCGGGCAGCAAGTGCTAGGATGTCTGCACAGGAAACAGTGTTACGGCAGGCAGCTTCCACGCTAGTTTTAATGGCGTCGATGACTTCAAAACCCCTTGCAGAGTTTTTGTTTGGACCAGCATTCTTTTCTCCCGTAAAGTTCTTCGTGTCATCCAGCAGTATTGATCCATCGCAACCCTATATATTTACCAATAAATTAAACAATTACTCTCGTAAGTACTACTCATGATCATCGATCGATCACATAAAATTAAACAAACCAAGTTTTTTTAAAATAAAAACACTAAAAAATATGGTAGCATTGGGATATATATATATATATATATATATATATCATACTTGCACGAAGCAATCATGGAAAAACATGCGAAGAATGGAGGCACCCATGCGTGGTTCTTTAGTGATAGTTTGATTCATAACATTGCGAACGATGGTTTGAAGATTACTGCAAGTTGTAGCGTAGAAGTTTGTAGAGAGCTGCCCATTGGCAGAGCTGCAAGCTACAAGGGATATGATTGAGACTAAAAGGAAAAACTGGCTAGTAGTAGTAGTGGAGGCCATCTATATAGAGAAAAAGAGAGTACTTTTGAGCTAATCAGAATTGATTATATGAGCTAGCTAACTCTTTAGCTTTGTGGGTGTGAATCATATAGTTGAACAGAGTGATATATATATATATATAGTACAAATGAAGAAGCAATGCTACGTCGTCAACGTGCATGGAGATAGACAAAAAGCATAATTAGCTTGTGTGTGATTGCGTGATCAGTGTTTGAATAAGATTCAAAGTTTACTACTAATTAACAATGCCGCGTTGTCCAGCTCGTACTCACATGGAGTTGAAGAAGAAGAATCTCTGAAACTGAAACTAAATAATAACGTGCATGCCGCGCGCGCGCACTACTAAATAAAAAGCCAAGTGGACTCACTGTATCACCGAAACAAAGTAAAAGATTTAAGTTAGAGATTGTTTAATGGCTTGTATTGTATTGTGTTATGAGCTTAAAATATATTAGAATAATAAAATATAATGTTTGTTTGTTTTGTATTATGCATTGCATTGTATTTATTTATTTTTACAATATCTATCTATTTAAGACCAAATATTTTTTTTAAAGCATTTTTTATTTTTTATCTTTGGTAGGATTTGAGCCTCCGACTTACGAGTCATTGCTCAAACCCCAAATTCGTTCATCTATCGTGCATTATCATTGCTTTGTATTAGTTAATACATTTTAGTTATATTGGTCTAATAAAATGGTTGTTTTATTAAACTATTAGATAATACATAGAGTTGGGGTTGTATTGGCTAATACAAATGAGAGAAAATTAATAATAACAGTAGTAGTAATAAAGTTTAATCATAATAATAATAGTAGTAATAATAAATTTTAATAATAATAATATATAATATTATTATTAAATTTTAAAAATAATACTAATAATGATAATGATAATAATCTTGATAATAAATTTTAATAATAAAAATGCTAAATATAACACAAAATTAATTAATTGTATTTTAATATTCAATTTAAAATTAAATTAAATTAATATTATATAAATTTAATTAAAATAAATGTATTTTAATAGTATAAATGTTGAAATTATATAAGTTAAATAAAATATTATAAACAATTGTCAGTTATTACTGAAATTTGTTAATTACATGAATAATAACTTATGTATTAAAAATATTAATTATTATTTAAAAAAAATATAATCAACAAAAATATATTTAAAATATGTTTTTTTTTTAATTCTAAAAATATTTTAATTTATTAGTTAACAAAATATTGATCAAAAACAAAAGTCACATTTTAATATTGTATAACTTAATACAGTATAATACAAAATATCATCAAATGCATGATTATATAAGAATAATACAGTCCAATGTAATACAATTCAATTCAATCTAATCTAATATAATCCAATACAATACAATGTGCCGAATTGGGTGTAAGTACTAGCTAATTTAATTGATAAGGTTTCTTACGTTTAAACAAAATTGAATTCAAATCCTCACCTCCTGAACGTTTTAGATTTATTTATTGTAACTTAAATATAATAACTGTCAATTATGTCCTAAACTTTAGATATTTAGAGTATTTTTTTTTTTTTAAAGAAATATTTAGAGTTTGATGATATTTTATTAAAGTTAGTTCTGATAAGATAAAGCTATATGCTAAGTATTAATATTTTAATCTTTTTTATATTGTCCACTTGAAGAAAGTGTTGACAAAATTCACTTATATTTAGCAGACACTGAAAATGATGTTAGTGAGTGTATACTGAAAATGATGTTAGTGAGTGTATCTTTTTTTTTTTTTTTTTTTCTTTGATCTATCTGTCATTCTAATTATTTAAACTTGTTGTTTACGTATATAATGGTTAGATATTGACTTGAGAGGCACCTCTATTTGGCTGGTTATGACTTGGGACTCACAAGTCATATCCGGTGGGCTAATCATTGTTAAATTAATTATAAGAAAAGTATATTATAATATATATACACCTTTGAAATTGAAATGGTGCATTAAAGTCAAAGATATTTGATTAAGCTGTTAACAATGATATATACATTATATATATATAGAGTATTATATATATATAGAGTATTGTCATGTGTCCTTAGACAACCAGCCATTTAATTAATGTTTAGATTATATTATTATTATATCATAATCCAGGATTCCAGTCCGGACGTTGAATGCATTAAGCAAGTAGTTTTCCGCCACTAATATTATTATTATATCAGGATGTACTGATTTGAAAATCTCTCTCTTTATATATATCAGGATGGCTCTCTAGTAATGACGTCTTGAAATTATAAGTTAAGGATGTCCAACCACAGCCACACATTCATATTAGGTGTGTGTATTTATTAATGTGAGACTGTGGGCCCACTGTGAATGAGTGGCTATGGTTGGACGTTATGAAATTATAAAGTCTGGATGGTTCTGATTAGAGAAGTATTATATATATTAATTTATCAAATAAAATAATAAAAACTAAACCTAACCTACTTTTAAAATTCTAATCCCATTATTTCTTATCAAATCTATTGCATATGGAACTAACTAATATTTTTAAAGGTATAAATAATATATATATATATATATAATTATAATGTTTAGTACAAAAACGCATTATAAAATTGTATGATTATGTTCATTCTTCCTATTGTATGATTCAGCTCTAACAATTACCTGGTTCTTTTTTTAAACAATAACTGTTTTGCACTGTGATGAAATTTTGATAAGATTTATTACATGAATATTAAGAAAAATAAGATATATCTGGGGGAAAATTTTCAATTTTTTTTTAATACAAATATATATTTTTTCCCTATGTTTCCCACATTTAAATGTTTTGTTTTGTTTTGTTTTGTTTTTTAATTCTTAAAAAGTTCCCACATTCGATATTTTTTTGATTTTTTTTTTTCATAAGCTTACCTTAATTTTCGTATTTAGATAAATTTCATTAATGTATGAATGATTTGAACATAAAATTATTTATAATAGAGATAATGGTTGATTGTTAAAATTTTTGCTTGAATGATATGGTATGTCCGTATGTGAATCGTCTAATATTACTGTTATCATGATCTATCATGTCAACATGTCATGATCTATCATGTCAACAGTTTACACGCAACTTCATTTCGGCAGCCTAATATTACTGTTATCATTATCATTAAATGAATTAAGTGTTATGAGAAAAATAATAAAAAATTCTCACCTTAAAAAAAATAAAAAATAAAAATAGCAACTATAAAATCTAGTTGCTTCGGGACTCAAACCTCCATTGGAATCCAGATTTATTCTGTCAAGGACTTTTAATTTTTTTTATATATATTTTTTATTTTTGTTTTAGAGTTTGACATTTCTTTTACTTGTATAATTTAGGATGAGAAAATCATTAAAATTATCAAGTTCCACACAACAAAACTGAAGTGAGAGCCTCAAACTATAAATGTTTAATTATTATTATCATTAATTTTTTTTGTAAATTACTTGTTTTTTTTTTTTTTTTTATCTATTTAAATTACTTATCACATGTTATCTTTTAATATATTAAAATGTAAATAGATAACAAATAATAATTTAAATTACTTGCTATAGTTATCTTTTTAATATTAAAATGTAAATATATAACAAATAACATTGGAAAAAGTATAGATGTAAAATTATTTATTTTATGATATTTGTAACTTAAACAAACAACCAACTTATCACATATAT
The DNA here is from genome assembly GCA_954870605.1 of Acer campestre. Lineage (NCBI taxonomy): Eukaryota > Viridiplantae > Streptophyta > Magnoliopsida > Sapindales > Sapindaceae > Acer > Acer campestre. The sequence goes on along the minus strand of OX940803.1, from coordinate 7,535,261 downwards.
TCGGTTTTCAGTGAAAAAAACAAACATGTTTTTGAGTTTTCATTTTTCAGTCATTATTCAGTCTTCAAATAAGAAATCGAACACAACCTAAGTCTCATCTTTACCTATTAAATCATGAAACAAGGAAATCACTTTCCTCTAGTACTGGGAGTCGTATTTTAGGTTTGACCCGATTGGTGTCAATTTATTTTTTGAAAAAAAAAAAACAAATGAAATCAATTTTTTTTTTTTTGGTAATATATTTTTCTTTAACATGTATTATAAAGACGAACATAGCCTTTACGCCTATAAGATTGTGCAGTCGTAAAACCTGATGAATTAAAATAAAAACTCATTATCAATAAAGAATTAGTTGTATCACCTTCTTAAAATCTCAAATTTAAAATGTAATCTTTTTATATTTTTTATATATTTTTTTTATCTTATTAAATTTATTTTCAATTGTTTAAAAAAAAAAAAGACTCAAATGATCACCTATCTAAAAATGGTGTCCCAATTTGTGTCTAACCAACCAAATTGGGACATGTGTCTACATTTAATTAATTTTTTTTTTCAACTTCTTCCATAAATGTAGACTCATGTCTCAGTTGGTTGGTTAGACATAAATTGGGACACCATTTTTTAACAGATGATTTGAGTCCTAAAAAAAAAATGAATGATATGCAAACTGCTCCACACGAGAATAATAGTAAATAAATAAGAATATATCGAGATATGTAATGGATGGTTGAGATCTATCTTCTTTTATTTTTATTTTTTGAATTAATTTTTTTTCATTAAAATAAGGGTACACGGTAAAAAGACAATATTACCCTTTAAATATCAAATTACTTGTCAAACTCTGATGATAGGGGAGATGAGTGTTAATTTTTGATACAGATGTTTCTAAACATAAATTAATAAACTTCATGTAAGTAGCTATTTATTATTTCTTTTGTATTTGTATAGATCCTGTATAATAACATAATCATTTTTTTTTTTTAAGGAATAAGAATAATATAACCATTGTCGATATCCAAAAATATTAGAAAAAATAAATTAAAAAAGTTGTGGAAACTGCGAAGATACCGTGCATGTTATAGACATGTAGTAGTTGCTACCGGTTTGGGGTGAATCGAAGACAACGGGCCCGATAAGATAACAGACCCACTTTATAGGCCAGTTTTTTCATGAATCATTCATGCAGGACGATATTGTTAAAAACGGCTGGTGTTGAAGATCCGTGAATATTATACACAAATCAATAATAAATTTCTGTTGAAATTTTCTTTTTTGATAATATTTATTAATTCGGAATCAGGTATTTTTTTTGAAAGCTTTAGTTATTGGTAGGATTTGAGCCACTAATCTGGGAGTCATTTGCCCAAACCCCAAGCTTATCCATTTAACATATGAACTAGCTAATCTAGGAATCATTCGTGAGACGATATTGTTAAAAACGGCTGGTGTTGAAGTTCCGTGAATATTATCCACAAATCAATAATAAATTTCTGTTGGAATTTTCTTTTTTTGACAATATCTATTAATTCGGGATCAAGTATTTTTTTTTACAGTTTTCATCATTGGTAGGATTCGAGCCGCTGATCTGTGAGTCATTTGCTCAAGCCCCAAGTTTGTCCATCTACCAGTTGAGCTAAGCCCTTGTCAGCATTGGAATTTTCTTTCTAATGGAATTTAATTTATTTACATTTTCAATTCCGATTAATAAATGTACCAGCATATTAAACACAGAAGAAGAAGTGAAAATTGTAGGAGGTCCTTTCTAATAATTAATGTATGGTTTCATAAAAAATCTGCAATATATTTTAACATCGAACTTTATCTTTGCATTTCAAGTTTCTTGAATATCCAAACTGAAGATTGTATATCATGAATTTACTTACTATACATAAACGTATAATTATGAAAATAGTACTGATCAGATTGACCTTTTTTTTAAATTTTTTTTTTTTTTTGAAACTCTTAATTTTTGTAGATCAGTAAATAATCCGATATCCAGTAACCACTCATATAACTATACAAAATTGGTATATAATAACATGCATGAGTGCATGACCCATATAATATATGAGTAATTCTACTTTACTCAAATTTGATATCTAAATGATGTGTCATCAGTCATCACTATAATCTATCCATTTAAATCCTGCAAATCTAATACAATTTAAATGAATGGATTATAGTATTGGGTACCAGATTTAGACAAAGTTGTACAGAGTACATTATTGGTAATTTATATATAAGTTATAGTATTTGGTCCCATTGACCTAATATAATGATGAGAATTATTGACCCTAATGCCCAAGCCAATTTCTCTCCTTACATTTTTGCTTTTTAAGTTTTTATTATCCAAATTTTTAATTAAATTAATATTATATATATATTTTAAAAAGAGATATGTTATTAACAATCCACTAAATATTTTTCTGCACTCCATTTTTTTTTTTATTGTATGACTATTTTATCCAAATTAAAATTACTAAAGAGGACAACAAATTCTAAATACACTATAGACTAAATTTGCTAAACTCCAACTTATATATATATATATTGAGTTTTACAAACCCTAAAACATTTTTTCAATATCATTAAATTTTTATTTGATTATGAAGTGACAATAATGATTTAAAAAAAAAAAACAAGTTTTTTGAAATATAATTTGGATATAGCTAGTAAGGATATATAGTTTAGTTGTAAGTCATGACTCCTAAAAGCTTTATTTTCGAACAACAATTTTATTAGAAAGGGCAACAAACCCAACAGTTGAAAGTTAACAAGAACATAAACCGAAAGCCACAGGAACGCCAAAGCCACAACAAATAACAACAAAAACCAACCAGGACCACCCCAGTGACAGGGCCAAAGAAGCAACAACAGAGGAAAAGTTCCACGCAAGATATGTAAGTAATTATGAATGTCGTAGATGATTTGAATGTGTCTGAGACTTCCAATCACGTCACGATTGTTGACTCAAGAAACCGCTGTCTTAGAATCGCTAGTAATAATGATCTCCTCTTTGCAGGATCAGGAATGGAGGCACACAACTGACATGCTCTATGCTAGGATCTCAACTGCATTTGAGTTTTCCACTCCAACAAAAAGGGAGAAAAGACAGAGGGTCTTTTCCTTTGAGTCCCTTAAACGCCTCCGATCCCAGTTGGACCCGGCTTACCTCTCACGGACCCGTCAACATTGAACTTAAGGCCGTTCAGATGCGGAGGAGACCAATCCACATGTGTAGAAACTTTGTGCACAATCTTCTCCTTACAAAGATCTTTGAGATTAAGCAATAAGGGTGTAACAGTCTCATGAGAGCCACTTCCATGAAATTTAAACCACCACCCAACTCTGAATTTAACCATATCCAAAGGACAGTCGATGGGAGTTTTTATACCATTAAAAATGAATTGATTCCTGACCTCCCAAATTGTCCACACGACTTCAGAAAAAAGAATGCACCAACCTCTCCTGCTTGAGACCGACGGACACAAGCCAATAATCCATCCTTCCATCCAACCCTTAAACTCTGATTGTGGCAACTAAGGACTTCCCACCATTCCATACAACCCTTCCAAAGGCTCCACGACCAGCATCAATGAAGGAACAGATGATCGACAGTTTCTGTTTACATATTGCAAAGAGAACAACTCAAGTTTGTGCTCATATCCATCCCAAATCTGCACAACACATCTTTAACCAGCATCCTACCTTTTAAGAGATTCCACACAAAAACCTCCACCTGTGGAGGACAAAAGCCTTTCCAAATAAACTTGGCGGTGGAGGGGTTTTCCATGACTCCTAAAAGCTAGATCGCGCGCCGTTAATTGTTTTTCCATCACTGTTACTTTTCTTTTGCAAAAAACTAATTGGATACTTTGAAAAAGGCTGAACCAAAATATCCTCTCTCTCTCTCTCTCTAAATTCTAAACATACACAAGCTAGTACAACCTCAATAAATCTCACTACAAATTGCATTCCATTCCTGTTTGGTTTGTATGATTATAATGGATTGTTGCAGAATTTATTATTATTTTTTGCTGAAACAATGAATAAGAAATTTTTGTGTAAGTTGTTTTTTGTTTTGTTTTTTACTTTTGCTTAAAAAAAATTAGGGTTTTAGGATGGAGTGTTTTCAAAAGAGGAGTGCCAAAAGATAAAAAAGTTAATTTTGGAACAAAATAAAGTATCTTTAAATTTTTTTTTTTTTTTTTTAAATTTAAGTTTTTAGGATGGAATGTATTTAGAAAAGGAGTGTAAATAGATAAAATTGGATTGTAAGGAGAAAATCTTTTTTTTTTTAAAAATATTACAATTTCGTGGTGTAGATGTGAGTGGCATGCACCGGATCAACCTCATATTGTCAAATTAATATCATATTTTAATGATTCAATTAGCAAATAAAATTAATAAATCACAAACATATATAATTATTTAATAACTGAAAATATGCCACTTATTTATTATTTTTCATATAAACACTTAACAATAATAAGACGAGAAGACGAGACACACTCACACACAAGAGAGTCTCTTTAATTTATTAGTCATCTTCTCCGAAGAAACCTCTCCACTTGAAATTATCTATTTTATAAAATCATAAAAGAAATGCAATCATGAGTTGATAACTCCGCAACTCTTTCGAATCTCTCCGTTGGTACCGGTGAGTGGACCGATATTTCCCATCTTCACCATCGCAGCAGCAAAATCTCTGAAAAAAGCAGCAGAGTTGGTGCTGTAAGTCCTTACAGTCGCATCCTGTGATCCGTTATTGAACAGCACCTGGTCCGAGTGAAGAAGCCCGCGTTGCGCTACTAGGTTCTGATAATAGTTATTGTCGAACCTGTCCGGGGAATTGTCGAAAGGACCCAGGTTAGTGTCGCCGCTGGAAAACGGGCAGTTGGCTCTTCTGGCGGTGGCGAAAGCCGGGTCAATGTTGGTTTCGTTGTAGATGCGGGTGCGGAAAAGGGAGCACTGTGCGAACCCTATCGCGTGGCCACCGGAGAGCACCGTCATGTCCTGGGCAGTCAGGCCCTTGGCGGCAAACATGGAGATGAGGGTTGGGAGGTCGGCAAATGGTGACGGAAGGTCGCTGTCAGCGTCGCTGAGGCTGGCGGTTCTTGAATCTCTCCGACCAAGGGGTACATGCCATGACGGTCCTCCAAGCTGAAGAGCAAAGTAAAAAAAAATATATATTAAAATATTATCCATTTTTGGAATCTTTTTATTTTATTTATTTATTTATTTATTTATTTATTATTTTACAATAATTTGAGATTTATAGAAGGGAAGGGAGGGAAAAACCACTAACCAACCTCATCTTGTTTAAAAAAAATATATTTTTTACGTGAGTCTAACAATATATTTTCAAAATTTTAGATTTTTTTTTAAAAAAAAAACAATTGATTTAACTTTAAAAAATATTAACTATATACACTCTTATTATATTATCAAAGATTTCCGAATAGTAATTTTATGAAACCGGTTTATAATGATACAAAAGCCGATTCATAATTATCTATATAAATAGATTCGAAATCTCGCACAAAAACAGTGAGTTTATTCATTACTTTGTATATAATTACATCCGTGATCCGGCAGGAAAAAGCGTCATGAGTTGTTGATCCCTTATTTTAGTTGTCCCAGTGAATACCAAAAGCAGAAAGGGCCAAAACATATGTTGAAAAACGTGGTTCATTAGTTTACAGACAAAAAAAAAAAAAAAAAATAATAATAATAATAAAATGAGAAAAAGTTGATGACAAAAGAATCAAAATCTGGCGGCTGGCAGTGATAAGATCACCAGATTCCACCACTGATCACGGTCCACGGATTATTTTCTTTTAGAAAGTAGTCAACTTTGTTATTTTATAAATACTTCTTCAACATACATGATAAAATTATAATTGTTTTATTTGAGTTAGAATATTTACAGTTAACTTTGGGTTTATATGATTGGTTTGATCCAAAACAGTAATGTATTGAATCCGTTTAGAGGAGCGTCTTCAAATAATTTTTTTTTGTTTTTTTTTTTTAAAAAGAGCTATTTAAATTTAAAAAAGTTCTTTTAACCAATAAAGAAGCTTTTTCAAAAGGGCATTTAAATCAAATCCAAACTGCAATTTTCAATTTTTTTTTTTCCCTTCTTTTTAAGAAAAAAAAAAAAAAAAAAACTGTTCTTGGTTATTAAATCAAAAATGTCGTCATGAGCTATATGGTTGACCCCAGGGGCGGACCCAAGAAATATTTACATACGGGGCTAAATTATATATACAAATAGTTTTTTTTTTTCCTCAGTACACACTAGTAGTATATAGTCAATTCATTAGATATCAATTGTTGGATTTATCTATTTTTGTTTAGTCAATATATTTTAATACTTAATTAGTGGTTCACAGACTCTCACATTAAATTGTTTACTCAATATATTTGAATGCTTAATCAATGACTCATAGACTCTCACATTGATTTATTTGTCAATATATATATATATATATTATTTTTTAAATAGATTCTACATATTATGGAAATTTACTATTAGTGATCGGTTTAAATTGTTTAAACTAACAAATAGAATAAAATGAAATGTATTTAAATTGTGCAATCAAAAAATTGAAATAAAAGCAAGTAAATATTATATGTAAAACAAGCCTCAAATAATACTTTTGTCAATTGTAATCGATTGTTTGTAATTTTTATTATTGTCTTTTGATTTTAAGTTAGAATAAATAAATGAAATAAATTATACTAATGGTTGGGGATGTTAGTGTAATTATAAACAAAATTTGCATATAAATATAATTAGACCTAATATCAGGGATGATTGTGCAATTAGTCGAAATAAATATATATTTTTTTCTTTTGAGAGAGGGCAGCCTCGCATGCATCCACCCCTAGTTGACCTTGCGTCCCTGCTAGCTCATTATAAGGACATCATGAGTTAAAAGAATTTCCATGCATGCATGATATAAGAGAAATTAATAAATTAAATTAAGCTGAGATATATAAATTAAAATATAATAATAATAATAATAAAGAAAAAAAAAAAAAAACAAACCAAAACAACTCCATCTCGGGCAGCAAGAGCTAGGATGTCTGCACAAGAAACGATGTCGTTGCAGTCAGCTTCGACGCGAGTTTTAATGGCGTCGATGACTTCGTAACCCCTTGCAGAGTTGATGTTTGGTTGTGCATTCTTTTCTCCTGTGAAGATATCTGTGTCGTCCAGCAGTATTGATCCATCGCAACCCTATATATTTAATTATTTACCAATACCAAATTCTCATCAGTACTACTCAAACATGATCATCATCGATCACACAAAATAAGGAAGCTAGCTAGCAACACGCCCACACAAACAATATTTAATGTGTAATGATAGTGATTCCACAGGTAACATATATGACACTATAATGCTTCAAATCATATCTAGAATTATTGCAACCCTAAATTATGAAAGGTATATATTTTTATATAAAATTTTATCAAGTATGGTAATCCACATGTTTTTTCGTTAAAGATTATGGTAGATATTGGTGATAATTACTACCAGATCGGTGCATATATATAATATGTGTGTGTGCGTGTGTAAAGAAACTATAAGAGATACTAGACAATTCCTAGAGTAAAATATGGCAATGAATGGTTAAAAGTTAGAATGTTTTGACTATAATAAACAGAAGTGGCAGGAGAGACAGAAGATGGTGGCATTGGGATCGTACTTGCACGAAGCAATCGTGGAAGAACAAGCGAAGAATAGAGGCACCCATGCGTGGTTCTCTAGTGACAGTTTGCCTCATAACATTGCGGACCATGGTTTGAAGATTGCTGCAAGTTGTACCATAGAAGTTTGGAGAAAGCTTCCCATCGGCAGAGTTGCAAGCTAGAAGAGATATGATTGAAACTACAAGGAAAAACTGGCTACTAGTAGTAGTGGAGGCCATTGAGAGAGAGAAAGATCGAAAAGGCTATACTCAATTGATTATACGATCTTTTGAGCTTTGTGGGTGTGATTCATGTAGTTGAAGCAAGTGACGTATATATAGTAGATTGGTAGTGAATTAGTGATGATTGATGAATAAGAGAACAAAGCTACGTCAACGTGCTGCATGGAGAGAGAGAACTTGTATTGTTGCGTGTGTGCGTTTGAAGATTCAAAGTTTGCTGCTAACTGTGAAGACAGCTAGCAATACCCAGATCCGACTCACCTTCCAGAATTCTCTTGAAAGATAAAACTTCAGCATAGAGTTTGTCATCTTCCTTTACATTATTTTGGTTCTTATCCTGAGAGACACCTGTACTTATTTTATTTGCATGTTTTCCTTAATTCCAAATCTGTAATTTTCCTCAAAGAATATAAAATGAATCATTCTCAGCTAGGTTTGCTAAGCTGAACATTACAGCCATGAATGGTATGAGACAAATTAGCAAAACTAATCTGAAATAGAAATTAAAAGGTAAAACTTTCAAAAAAATAAATAAATTAAAATGTAATAATAATAAAGAAAAAAAAATCCAAAAAAAAAAAAAAAACCAAGACAACTCCATCTCGGACAGCAAGTGCTAGGATGTCTGCACAGGTAACAGTGTTACTGCAGGCAGCTTCTACGCGAGTTTTAATGGCGTCGATGGCTTTGAAACCCCTTGCAGAGTTTCTATTGAACCAGCATTCTTTTCTCCCGTGAAGCTCCTCATATCATCCAGCAGTATCAATCCATCGCAAGTCGTAACAAAAAATATATTTACCAATAAAACAATTGCTCTCATAAGTGCTACTCATGATCATCGATCGATCACACACAAAATTGAAGATTACTGCAACTTGTAGCGTAGAAGTTTGTAGAGAGCTGCCCATTGGCAGAGCTGCAAGCTACAAGGGATATGATTGAGACTACAAGGAAAAACTGGCTAGTAGCAGTAGTGGAGGCCATCTATACAGAGAAAAAGATAGTTTTGAGCTAATCAGAATTGATTATATGAGCATATAGTTGACTAACTCTTTAGCTTTGTGGGTGTGAATCATATAGTTGGGCAGAGTGAGCTATATATATATAGTACAAATGAAAAAGCAATGCTACGTCGTCAACGTGCACGAACAGATAGACAAAAAGATTAGCTTGTGTGTGATCAGTGTCTGAATAAGATTCAAAGTTTATATACTACTAACAATGCCGCGTTGTCCAGTTCGTACTCACGTGGAATTGAAGAAGAAGAATCTCTGAAACTGAAACTAAATAATATCGTGCATGCCGCGCGCACTGCTAATACAAAAGCCAAGTTGACTCGCTGTATCACCCAAACGAAGTAAAAGGATTTACGTTAGGGTTTGTTTGGTAGCTTGTAATATTGTAATATGAATTTAAAATATATTAGAATAATAAAATATAATGTTTAGTTTATTTTGTATCATGCATTATATTCTATTAGCTAATACATTTTAATTGCTTTAATACAATAAATGTTGTATTAGATAATACAAATATACAAATACAATTTAGTACAATACAATACATCCTGTCAATTGAGGTCTTTTGATAAGGCTTCTTAGTGTAAACAAAATTGAATTCAAATCCTTAGCCCAGGAATGCTTTAGATTTATTTATTGTAATGTAATATAATAAATATCAATTATGTCCCAAACTTTAAATATTTAGAGTTTTTTTTTTTTTTTTTTGAAAAGAAATATTTAGAGTTTGATGATATTTTATTAAAATTAGTTCTGATAAGATAAGGTTATGCTAAATATTAATATTTTAATCTTTTCTATAGTCACTTGAAGAAACTATTGACAAAATTCACTTATATTTAGCAGATACTGAAAATGATGTTAGTGAGTGTATTTTTTTTTTCTTTGATCTATCTGCATTGTAATTATTTAAATTTGTTGTTTACGTATATAATGGTTAGATATAGACTTTGAGTGGCACCTCTATTTGGCTGGTTTTGCGGAGGGCTATATTGTTAAATTAATTAGAATAAAAATATATTAAAGTCACGTTTGAAATTGAAATGGTGCATTAAAGTTAAAGATATTTGATTAACTGTTAACAATAACAATGACAAGAATAATATATACTCTTTAGATAAATATATATATATATATATATCATTAACAGTGGGCCCACAACCCCACATTAACAAATGTATTTTTTTGAAAACTTTTGTCATTGTTATAATTCGAGCCGCTGAACTGGGAGTTATTTGCCTAAGCCCCAAGCTTGTCTATCTACCAGCTGAGCTACGCCTCTGTGAATTAGCATTTAGATTGTATTATTATATCATATTAATCCAGGATTAAAGACGTTTAGATTGCTAAAATTGATAATTATGTAGTCTACAATGATACACTTTCTAAATAAAAAATCTACTATATTTAAAACTATATTCTTAGTTAATAAATATTTTTCCCTAAAATCAACCATTGATTGTTGTTACAAAATTCTAATAAAATTTTCCTTCAATTTATTATTAGCCAAACAAGGTAAATAATAAAAAATAAAAAAAATAAAAAAAACTATAAAAGACAGGAGAAAGTATATGATATTGGTATTGATCCGTTCGTAATGAAGAGACAAATTTTACCTGATTGAAATTTTTGGGGTCGAAACAATGATGGGATATAGGCAATCAGAGAAATAAAGGGGAAAAAAAGTCAAAGATGAGAAAGAGAATAAAATTACAACAACAGTTGTTTTGGGTTAAGTTTGTATTTGATGATTGAAAGTCAATCTTCAAATTTAATTATTGAAGAGGCAATTTAATTATTGATTAAAGCTATTGCTAAATTTTAGTGACTCTGTTGAACGGTGTTTTTTGGGATAAATAATCAAATTTTGATTACTCTCCTACTTAAATATTCTTTAAGCAAGTAGCTATATTATCAAATGTGGGATCGACTCTCTCTAACATGGTAGAGTACTAGAGTAGGATCTATAACTTTACAAATTAGTGATAAATGCAATCTCTAAAAAATGATTATGTCATGTTGTAACATTACAATCTAATATTGCAACATAGTGATACTAATGTTACAACATAGTGGATCACATATAAATAAAAAAGTGTGTGAATCCCCATTAAAAATTTAGGAGAGAATATAAAAATGAGGATGAGAGAGAAAGCTAGTGAGAGAAGCTCTGACAACTTGGGAAGAGAAGAAAGAAAGGACTACAGGAACAAACTTCACTCAATTTTTGTTGACAATCTGAATGAGAAGGTGGATCTACTATGCCTATGGGGTATATTCAAACCTTTTGGCAAGGCGAGAGATGTATACCTCTCGGAGGCAAATAGAGAGAAGAGGAGAGGTTTTGCGTTTGTCAGATTTGCTACCTTAGAAGAAGCGAGAAGGGTGGCGGAAATGACAAATGGAATGCACGTCTACAGATGGCCGATTGAAGTGAAAGTTGTGATGTATGGATGGAATAGTAGGAGAGATACTGGAGGGAACAATATAGAGTGGAGGACAAAAAAAAGACAGAGGAAAGGAATGAAGGTTCAAAGAGGCTCATCAAACGGAGGCAGTAACTTCAAAAGGAACGGTAAGGGATAATCTATCTTTTGCAGAGGTATTGAAAGACAATCGAACAATACCAAAGGGAGGTAATGTGGAAACAAAAGTGGCACAAAAGAAAGAAGAGCTAGCCATTCTGATATTGAATAGAAAGGTTTCCGATAGCAAGTGACTGGATAGATGTGCTGTTGGAGTCTTAAAGAACTTTTCTAATGTGGCAAGAGTCAATAAGAGGATGCTGGACAGAGATTTTTACTTCTCAACTAAGTACCTGGGGGGAAAAACAATTCTGTGGAGATTTGAGACAGAGAGTGAATGTGTGGGATTCATCAAGAATCCTTTCTTTTGGGATGATACTTTTAGTTCAATGGAGAAATGGTTGGATGCGATTCCTGTGCAAGCTAAACCAGTATGGATCAATATTTGGGGGATTCCGTTACAGTTCTAGTATGAGGCATTCTTTCAGATAATAGGTAAGTGGTTGGGTGTCACACTTCTCATAGAGAAGGATACCTTACACAAAAGAAGAATGGACAGGGGAAGAATCCTTATCGCCTTGCATAAAGATAAATTGTCTACAGAAAGGTTGAAGGTGGTTAAAGGAAATAGATCCTTTCTGATTTCTATGGAAAAGGCAGTTGCTCTGGTGAACTTTGAGTGGTTAGTAGAGGAGATGGATTTGAATTTTGAATCGGTGTCGAAAAATCTGTCAATTGAAAAGGACAAGGCGTGTTAGGGGGCGAAGGGAGACATGATGGAAAAACAGAGCCTTGAGGAAAAGGAAACTTCTAGTTTCAGTAAATGTGTCAGGAAAGCTGAGGAGAAAAAAAAACCAAAAATAGCCTTTCCAGACAAAAAGTTGATGGGGTTGGTGCTGACGCGAAGGGCAAAGGTAAGCACATCTATGTCAAAATTTCAAATAGAAAACCTGCTAGGGGTACATATCTGAATGGAAAGTTGACATTAGATAAAAAGAGAGGGTCAAATGATAAGGGGTATTGGAGAGGTTGGATGGTCAACATCATCAGACTCGGGTTTAGAGGAAGGGTAGTTGATGGAATTTGGCATGTCAAGGGGTGAATGTTCAACAAGGAAACAAGTTTATAATGGGCCAAAATATGGTGGGCTAGATAAGAAGTGTGAGGCAACTGGGTTTAATAGGGGACCTGAAACACATTGGAGCTCTTCAGAAGATAGGCCTGCCTATTCCACTGAGAGCCCAAGAGCTCATGCGAAAATGGACCCTTCTTTGAAGAGACAATCAAGAGCTGATAAGAAAATATTGCTTAGAGATAAGGATCGAAGGATAGTTGCTTTTTCAAACCAAAAAGGGAGAGCTGTAAGTCTTCCTTTAAGAGGGCCAATCCAGCTACCTATAAAAGATCATGAAGGGGGCAGAATAAGTGGTGAAGACCTAGTGGAAGTCCCATTAGCGGTGGAACTGGGAGGGGAAGGGAAGGTTTCGAATCAGAGAAGAGCAGGCTAGTTTCTTTAGAGCTTAGATGAAGAGATAACAAAAGTTATAGAAAAGGGTTTTTCAATTGGTTATTTTCGCAAACCGAGAGACAAACGTATAGAGAGCAGCAATGTTGGTAGAGAACAGTCACAAGAAGAGGGTCAATGTGAGGAAGAGAACTGGAACCTAAAGGAAGAAATAACCAAAGTGGTTAAGGTTGGGGCAGTGTTGGGGTTTAATTTCAATGGCACCGAAGATACGATAAGGGATGTGTTATCTCAGAGAGAGAAGGAGGATAAGGAGTGAATGGTTGGTGACCGTGGAAGATAAGTTTTTTGTTTTTCTTGTGTGTGTGTTGGGTTTCTTGCTTGTAATGATAGTGTTATCTTGGAATGTTAGAGGGCTTGGTATGGGTGAGAAGAGGAGAATGGTTAATGGGGTGGTGAATATGAATAAGCCAGGGATTATTTTCATTTAGGAATATAAGCTGAAAGTTTTTGACAATAGGATTGTAAGGGCTATTGGGGGTGTTAAGCTGTCTAGAGGTGTAGGTGTCCAGGCAGAAGGTGCTTCCAGAGGGCTATTAACGTTGTGGGATGAGGATTCTTTTTCAATGGAAGATTGCATTACCAATAATAGATGTATAATAATTTTGGTAATGCTAAGGAAAAGCAAAAAACATATGGTGTTTTGTAATGTGTATGCTGCGTCGGTGGAAACTGAAAGAAGGCAGCTATGGGATTTCATCTTGAGTTCTATGCAGTCGCTAACGGCGCCGTGGTGCGTAAGGGGTGATTTCAACTTGGTATTGGGTCCTTCGAAGAGTGTGAGTGGGCTGTAATATGGGTTCAATAAGGAATTTCAATAGTTTCTTGCTTCAAGCAAATCTTATTGACATTCACATGAGTGGGACGAAGTTCACATGGTCTAACAATAGAGAGAATCAAGCTTGGGCAAGCTAGATTAATTTCTTATTTCTCCGTCAATCTTACTATGGTATCCTAATCTCGTTCAGAAAAGCCTACCTAGGAGCCTTTCAGACCATAATTCGGTTATATTATCTGATGAGATTATGAATTAGGGGCCTAGTCCTTTTAGATTCTACAATTGATGGTTAGAAAGAAAATGATGAAGGAATCTATAAAAGGTTGGTTAAAGTGTAAATTACCGGTGCCAACGGGTTTGTGCTGTTCTCCAAAGCGAAGGCGTCAAAAATATCGTTTAAGAGGTGGTTGAATTCTAGTCAATTGGCTAAAAAGAAGCCGAAGGAAATATAAGATAAAATGGAGGAGGTTGATAAGTCGGTAGCTGTATGGGGTTGGTTTGATCAGAACAGATAGGAACATCATGTTTTAATGGACGAACTATGGAAAAGGCTAAGGCGGGAAGAATAGTATTGGCAGCAGAAATCGAGGATTAAGTGGTTGCTTGAAGGAGATAAGAATACTTCGTTCTTCAATAGCGTAGCGAATGGTAGGAGGAGAAGAAATCTCATAACGGACCTACTATTGGATGGGGTCCTAGTTTCTGATCCTAGTGTAATTTCAAATGGAATTGTCAGTTTTTTTAGAGAGCACTTTAAGAGGGAGAATTGACAAAGGCCGAAAATATCTTGGGAAGGTTTAATGAAGATTTCAGAGGAGGAGAGCATTGTGTTAAAAGAGGATTTTAGTAAGGAAGAGGTGTGGTTAGCCTTATTTAATTGTGATGGTAATAAGACTCCAGGGCCGAATGATTTTAGTGTCAATATCCTTAAAGCTCATTGGCAGGATATTAAGGAGGATTTTATGAATTTCATGCATGAATTTCACAATGGGGGATTGTCGGTGCAAGATATTAATAAAGCTTTCATAGCTCTTATTCCGAAGGTGGGCAAACCGAAACAATGAAGGATTTTAGACCCATTTACCTTGTGGGATCTCTTTACAAATTGTTAGACAAGGTTTTGACGAACAGGTTAAGAAAAATGATGGACTTGATCATAGGATAAACTCAGATGACGTTTGTTGCAAATCGCCAAATTACATATTCCTTTGTGATAGTGGAAGAGATCATCAAGAAATGGAAGAGATCATCAAGAAGTGGAAATGTGATAGAGAGGGCGAGTTTCTTTTTAAACTAGACTTCGTAAAAGCATACGACAGTGTTGACCACAGGTTCTTTGATCACATGATGGAAGGTATAGGATTCAAGGAAAAATAGAGAGATTGGATAGGAGAATGCATCTCCACCCCGTTATTGTTTGTTCTTGTTAATGGGAGACCATCTCCACGGTTTAGAATGGAGAAAGGCTTAAGACAAAAAGCCCTCATATCTCCCTTTTTATTTAACATAGTGGTGGAAGGATTGAACTGCTTGTTCGGGTCTTATTCAAGAAGAGAGTTTTGATGATTCTAAGGTTTATATCACCCACCACCAATTTGCCGTTGACACCCTTCTCTTTCTAAAACTGAGAATGGATTATGTGCTAAATGCGAAAATGGTGCTTCGGTGTTTTGAGTTAGCTTTTGGGTTGAAAATAAATTTCCATAAGTCCTGTATAGTGCAAGTGAGGGTTCCGAGTTCTATAAAGTCTTCGAGGTGGGCAAAGACTTTTAGATACAAGAATGCTACTCTTCCAATTTCGTATCTTGGTTTTGTGCTTGGTGGAATGCCGGGGGCGGAGGATTTTTAGAACCCACTGATTTCCAAAATTAAAAATAGGTTGGCGGAAAAGGAAATTCCTCTCTAAAGGAGGTAGAATGGTGCTTATAAAATCTGTTATATCTAGCATGCCGATTTATTATTTCTCTGTTTTTAAAATGCTGATAGGGGTAGCTAAGAGAATAGAAAAATTACAAAGAAGCTTTTTGTGGGGTGATGGGGTTGCCAAAAGAAAAGTGCATGCTGTAAACTGGGGGGAGGTGTGCAAAAGGAAGGCTAATAGAGGTCTGGGCATAAGTAGAAATATTGATAAGAACAAAGCAATGTTGGTGAAATGGTTGTAGAGGTTTGGTAAGGAAGAGAAGTCTATGTGGAGAAAGGTCATTTGCTCAAAATACAGGATTGAAGAGAAGTCCTTATTTTGGAACTGGAAAGGTTCAAAGGATGATTCTTTTTTTGTAAAATCCTTGGCTTCTATGCTTAAATAGGGCTCCAAGATAGAAAAAGTGATCAGAGAGGGTTTCCGCATTGTTAAAGGGGATGGGAAGAGGGTTGATATGTGGTAAGAAATTCTACTAGATGGTAGACCATTGAAAGTAGCTTTTCCTAGATGTCTTGCTCTTGCTGTAAAAAAAATGGGCTGGTCTAAGAGTTTGGCTTCTGGTCTGGGGAGAAGTGGGTGTGGAACATAGAGACTAGAAGACCTTACTTTGACTGGGAAAAGGACCAATGGCGCTGCTTTATGACTTGCCTGGAATGTATTACTTTTCGCAGACATGTAGTTGATGCTATGGCGTTGGCCTTCAGTTCAAATGTCATCTTTTCTATGGGCTCGTTTAGAAGGGAAATAGAAGATCCCCCTACCATGTCTAACAAGGTTCCTAAGTTCATTTGAAAGGGGATATGTCCTTCTAAAATAGAGGTGTTTGTGTGGTAATTGTGGAAATGACGAGTTTTTGTGAAAGATGTGTTGAGAAGATATGGTATACGACAAGTTGATAGTCTGGAATGCCCCTTATGTAAGGCAGAAAAGGAGACTTTAGACCACCTTTTCCTCCATTGTATGTGGTCAAGAAAACTTAGGCAATCTTACATGACCTGGTAGGATGTGTGCAGTTGCTGGAACCTCACGGTGAAGAACTCACTGCTTGGATGGGGTGGATTATGCCTAAGTGTCAATCAAGAGAGAGCTTAGAGTTCTATGTTCTTTGTGATTGTGTGGACTATTTGGGAGTTCATGAACCGTCTTGTTTTTGAAGAAGTGGAGCCGGATGTGCTTCAAGCTGCTGACTTGGTTAAATTCCGGGTTGTTTAGTGGTTTAAGCATCTAGGAAAAAGGCTCGAAAGAAATGGTAGACGCGATGTTAAGGAACCTCAAAGTCTTATGCGTGGATATTAAGAAGAGGAAAAGGAATAAAATTGTAGATTGGATCCCTCCCTCAGCCGATATCCTCAAATTTAATGTGGATGGTTCCACTCTTGGCAAACCAGGGCTAGCTAGTATTGGAGGAGTTTTGAGAGACTCGACTGGCATGATTCTTTGTATCTTCTCTTGTTTCTTGGGGATTCTGGATTCGAACACTACTGAGCTTTTGGCAATAACACGTGCACTTGAGCTGATTTCTTTCAACTCCAATTTGTCAAACCGAGAAATCATAGTGGTAAGTGATTCAAATACAGCAGTTTCTTGGGTGAGTAAGGGTGACTTTGGTCATCTAGCTCAAGTTCAGACCATTTTCGAGATTCGAGATATGCTTTTGTTGGCTGATAGCGTTAAGGTGGGGTTCGATTCAAGAATCTTCAATTCTTTTGCGGATAGTCTAGCTAAAATGGGTTCGAGCTCGTCTGGGGACTTTTTTGTTTAGGGGAATGTCTGATGCTCTGTTTGTCTGGTTGTTTTTGCTCTGTTTCTTTTCTTGTTTTTGTTGTTGCTTGGGCTATTGCTGTTCGGTGTTCTCTGTTGGCCTTTTTGCTCCTATTTTTGGGCGGGTTTTGTTGCTTGTTGCGTTGGCTCCTTTTAATAAAGTAACTTTTTTAAAAAAAAGTGTGTGAATCCCGTACCCGATCAACTTTGCTTTATATATATAGTCTTTTTACTGTCAGTTTATCCTATATAAAATATATCAGGATGAAGAATATGTATCATAGATTATGGAGAAGTTTTAATAAGTGCATACATTTTGAGTCAAAGTATGTAAATCTAATGGTTCACATTTTTCATCATGATATATTCTATTTCAGGACGAACTGACAACAGAAAAATTGTATATATATATATATTAATGTTTCATACAAAAACGCATTACATAATTGTATATGTCCTCCCAATGTGGAGATTTCCGTTTGGCAACTTTTAAAAGTAAGAGTCATGGTTAATCAAATGCTTCATAGATTCGGCATATTTCCTAATGCAAGTTCGCTGTGTTCCTTATGCAATGAAGAGGAAGAATCTGTTGATCATCTGTTCATTCATTGTAGGTGGGCTTGGAGTATTTGGGTAACTGGGATGGATTGGTGGGGTGTTCATGGCTGTGTCCCTAAGTCAGTTAAGAATTGGGTTGCTGGCTGGGTGTACTTATGCCTTTCGTTGGAGTGCAAAAGAGCTTGTACTACGTTTTTTTTGGCTACTGTATGAACTATTTGAGAGTTCAAGAATCAAAAGGTCTTTAAGGATGGCGTGGCCGTTTTGTCTCTAGCTACGGATTCGATTCAATTCCATGTTGCTTGGTGGTTTAAACATCACGAATACGGTTCTTTGGTTTCTCTTACATCTCTTCTTCAGTGTGTGAGTGAATTCTGCAAGGATCTTGTGAAACCAAAGAAGCGTGAGTTCAAAGAATGGATTCTGCCAGGTTTGGAGGCACTCAAATTCAATGTTGATGGCTTAGCCAGATGTCAGCCTGGTTTGGCTAGTATTGGAGGGGTGTTGAGAGACAATAGAGGAATGGTGCTATGCCTTTTTTCACTCTTTATTGGTTCTCAGGATTCTATCTCATCAGAACTAATGGCAATTGGTAAAACTTGCTCTTTGTGTGCTTCGAATCCTTCTTTGCAGGGTCAAGAAATTGAGATTGTCTGTGATTTCTCGGTCGCGGTTTCTTGGATAAGTTATGATTCTTTTTAGAGTTTTACTCATGTTAAGTTGGTTTATGACATTTGGGAATTATTGAGGAATCATGGGAGTTTGACGGTTTGTTTTAGTTCGAGAGCTTCAAATTCTTTTGCTGATAACTTGGCGAAGAAAGGTTCCAATAAGGAAGGAGATATCATTCAATGGGGAAATGTGTGACTTGGTGACTCTGTTTTGGTTTCGTTTTATGCTCTATATGTTATGCTTCTATTCTAGGCATGGTTTTGGTGTGTTTTGTTTTTCTGCTCTTTGTTAAGCTGGTTTGGGCAGGGCTTTTTCTACGTTTGTGTTTTTTTCCTGACCTCATGGTCTCTTCTTTGTTGCTGTGCTTATTTATTAGGGTTGTTCCCCTTTCTTAAAAAAGATTGCCGTTTCAAAAAAAAAAAAAAAAAAAAAAACATAATTGTATGATTATGATCATTTTTTTTCTTCATATTGTATGATTAGACTCCAATGCAGAACCATTATCGTTTTTTTTAATAAAAAAAACGATAATGGTTCTGCACTTGAGTTAAATATAATATGATTGTAATTATTTTCTATAAACCAAACCAAATCAAATCGATTTTTATTGGTTTAATTTGGTTTGATTTTACCTTATAATTGGTTTGGTTTGCATCGTTAAAAACTAACCTGGTTTATAGTTAAAACCAACCCAAACCAACTCATACCCACCCCTTATTGGCCCCCTAGCCCAAATTAAAACATTTTTATGTTATAATTTTATAAAATTTTCTAACTGCTCCCTGGGAGCCTCCAAATTTGCTAAAGCTGGCATCACCCCTCACTTTGATGAATTTTGATAAGATTTACTGTATGGATATTAAGAAAAATGAGATATGTTTGGGGAAAAAAAATCAAATTTTTTTGAATACAACTATTTTTTTTTTTTTTCTCTGTTTCCCACTTTTAAATGTTTTTTTTTTTTTTATCTAAAAAAAGTTCACAATTTGGAAGAATTTTTTTCATAAACATACCTTTATTTTCTTATTTAGCTAAATTTCAATACTGTATGGATGATTTGAACATAAAATGGTTTACACTAGAGATAATGATATATTGCCAGAAAAATTATCCAAATGATATGGTATGTGATTTGTCAATAACACATCATCCACATATTCTCATGATCGATTTATCATGTCGATAACTTACATGCAACTTCATTTTGGCAACTTAGGCTTTGTTTGGTAGGAAGGAGATATGGAGGGAGGGAGGGGGATGGAAAGACAATATTAGAGAGGAGAGTATAAGAGGAGGTATCTTAGCTCCATCAGGGCCCACCAAAATACATCATTTCCTCATGAGGCAAATGTGAGGGAAGACAGACTTCTGTCTCCTTCATGGCCCACCAATATAATAAATTTACAATTATATATTAATCTATCAATTCAACTCTCATTTCAATACTAAACAAATTAATGAACATAGACTTATCTCTTCCATGTTTCCTAACTTACCAAACAACATGAATAATATATGTTATCATCTTCATCTCTCCTACTTTCTTTCCTTTTTAATTCATCAATCTCTCATACTATCTCTCATTCCTACCAAACATAGTGCATGTTAACATTACTCTTATCATTATTATTAAAAGAATTGTTATTAGGTGTTACCGGAAAAAAAAAAATTAATGCTACAATTTTTAATTTTTTTTTTTAGGAAAAAAAAATATTCATTGCTACAATTTTTAATCTTATATCAACGGTAGTGATTACAATATTTTTTTAGTTTTCTCACTCATTTCTATGATAGGGGTTCAAGTCGGTCCAAATCTCATCTTTGCCTATTAAATCATGAAATATAAAGAAATCACTCCACTTTAGTGGGAGTTGTATTTCGGGTTTGACCCAATTGGCATCAATTTATTTTTTGAAAATATAATAAAATAAATGAAATCAATTTTTTTTTTAATTTTTTTAATTTTTATTTTTGTAATATGTTCTTCTTTTAACATGTATTATAAAAACAAACAAGGCCTTTATGCTTATAAGATTGTGCTTTCGTAAAACCTCATGGATTAAAATAAAAACTCGTTATTATTTCAAAAATCGGTATCAATAACGAATTAGTTGTATCACCTTCTTAAAATCTCAAACTTATGGGGTGATTTTCTATGCCTAGGAGCTAGGAGAACCCATTTAAGTATTTTTTATTTATTTTTATATTTTTTTGAAAGGCAACGCATTTAAGTATTTAACCAAAGAAAACAAAGAATTATAACTTATATCTTCTGCAATTGTTTTAATCGTCAATATATCCCGCTAGCAATATTATGGCAGAGGTTCTAATGAGCTCATCACTGCCATCCTCCTTAACATTGCTGATTTGTGCGAAGAACCGAAGAGGTGTAGAAAGCAGGTGATCGAGGAATGGAAGCCTGCTGGTAGTGAGGGCCTCAAGTTCAACGTCGATGGTTCGGCTAAAGGTAAACCAGGCCCAGTGGCATTGGAGGTGTGTTGCGCTGCACGAGAGGCAAAGTTCTTTGTTTATTCTCGGTTTTTCTGGGAATTTTTTATTCTAATCTGGCGGAATTAAAGGCTATTGAAAAGGCTTGCAGTCTTTGTGTGCGAATCCCTCTTTAGCTAGTCGTTCCATTGAGTCTGTTAGTGATTCAAAGGTGGCAGTTTCCTGGATCAATGACAATGGCATCGGTAGTCTCAAGTATGTCAATACGTTTCTTGACTGCAGAGATCTAATTAAGACTCATGGCAGTATCTTTGCTTCTTTTAACACAAGATCTTCTAATTCGTTTGCGGATAGTTTAGCCAAAATGGGTTCAAGTTTAGCCGGTGATTTCACTCAATGGAGTTTATGATTCGTGCGCTGCCCTCAGTTGTTGCTGTCTTTTGTCTTGGCTGTTTGTGTTTTGTGCTCTGTTTTTTGGTTTTCTGTTTTGGTCTGTTGTGGTGCCTCTGAATCGTTTTTGGTTCGTTGTTTTTCCTTTTCCGGCCTCCTTGGCTCGATCAATAAAGTGTGGATGTTCAAATATATATATATACATATACATATACATATATATCCCGCTAGCTTCAACCAGCTCCAAGTTCGAAAAATGTATGTATATCAACCTTATTGTAACTTGTGATGCTAAAAATGTAATCTTTACCCTTTTTTCTTTTTTTTTAATTAATTAATTAATTAATTTTTATTTTTATTTGAATGCAATGAAAACAGCTCCACACGAGAACAATATAAAATAAATAAGAATATATATGATGGATGGTTGAGATCCATCTTCTTTTATTTTCATTTTTGATTTTTTAAAATTTTTTGATTTCATTAAAATATAGGTACATGGTAAAAAGACAATATTACCCTTTAAAATGTGAAATTAACAGTCAAACTTTAATAGTATGGGAGATGCATCTCAATTTTTGGAATTTGAATCATCTATTGAACTAATCTTTGTATGGACCTTTATAGATATTTTATTTATTTCATTTTCATTATTTTTAAATGAAAAGTCTTATTCCCAAACACTTTAAATTAGGAAAAAAAATTCAACATTGCAAGAGGATCCTGATCCCAATTTTTGATATATAGTAGTTGTTTCTAATTGTAAATTGACAAACCTCATATAGATAGCTATACTAGCTGTTAATTATTTCTTTTGTATTTGCGTAGATCCTATATGTATAGGAAATGACACTCTTTTCATATTGAATTTTGAGAGTATCACTTGATTAATAACTTAAGTTTAAATGACACACCAAATGACAAAAATAACTCCATTTTCTTCTTTTCTTACGTTTGTGATTTTTTTTTTTTTTTTTCAAAAGACAAATGGAGAGATGAAAGACCTCTGATAAAGGTTGAACTTTGTTTGACCTCCAATAGCGGTTTCAATGATGAAGATGACAAAAAAAAAAAAAAAGGAAAATCTCTTTTTGGAAACTACAAACAAAGTCTCGGAGATTATTAAAAGATTTAAGAAACTACTTGAAAAGTCTTGAAAACTAGTAGAAAAGTCTCATAAATTTGAAAATAAGTCTCAAAAATATAAAATTAGTTTTGAAAACACCAAAATAAGTCTCAAAAACACAAAAAAAAACATAAGACTTATTTTTGTGAGTATGTTTTAAAGGTATTTTATCAAATCCATACTTTAGGTACTATTTTCCCATTGACCTTATATAATGATGAGAATTATTGACCCTAATGCGTGACTGCGTGAGGCAATTTCTCTCCTTCCGTTTTTTTCTTTTTAACATCCAAAATTTTATTTACATTAATATTATATATATTTTTTGAAATATTATAACTAGGTGTGAGGGGCATATATATATATATATGCCAGTTCAACCTTATCTTATCAAATTAATATCATATTTTAATGATTGAAAATTAGCAAATAAAATTAATAAATCACAAACATATATATATAATTATTTAATAACTGAAAAAAAAAATTACAAACATATATGGGGAGTTTTCTTCCCGTATTATGGGAGTAATTATCTCTAGTTATGGGAGTAGAAATTAATAATTAGTTTTCACCGAAGAATTCCCTCCACTTGAAATTATATATTTTATAAAATCATAAAAGAAATGCAATCATGAGTTGATAACTCCGCAACTCTTTCGAATCTCTCCGTTGGTTCCGGTGAGTGGACTTATATTTCCCATTTTCACCATCGCAGCACCAAAATCTCTGAGAAAAGCAGCAGGGTTGATGCTGTAAGTCCTCACAGTTGCATCCTGTGATCCGCCATTGAAGAGCACCTGGTCCGAGTGAAGAAGCCCGCGTTGTGCCACCAGGTTCTGATAATAGTTGTTGTCGAACCTATTTGGGGTGCTGTCAAGAGGACCCAGGTTGGTGTCCCCGCCGGAAAACGGGCAGTTGGCTTTTCTGGCTGTGGCGAAAGCCGGGTTGATGTTGGTTTCGTTGTAGATACGGGTGCGGAAAAGGGAGCACTGTGAGACCCCTATCGAGTGGCCACCGGAGAGAATCGTCATGTCGCGGGCGGTCAGGCCTTTGGCAGCGAACATGGAGATGAGGGTTGGGAGGTCGGCAAATGGTGATGGAAGGTCGCTGTTGGCGCTGCTGAGGCTGGCGGTTCTTGAATCTCTCCGACCAAGTGGTACTTGCCATGGCTGTCCTCCAAGCTGAAGAACAAAGGAAAAAAATCATTAAAATATTATCAATTTTTGGAATCCATATATATATTTTTTTGAACTATTACATTAATCCGAGATTTGTAACAATATATTTATATTTTTTACGTGAGACCCACAATATAATCTCAAAATTTTAGATTTTTTTTTTTTAAATTGAATTTAACTGTAGAAAATATTAACTATTACACTCTTAGTTGTACCCGTGAATAACCAAAGCAGAAAGGGCCAAAACATATGTTGAAAAACGTGGTTCAATCCGGACACAAGAATCAAAATCAGGCGATGATGAGATCTCAAGTCTCCACCACTGATCACGGTCCACGGATTAATTTCTTTTAGAAAGTAGTCAACTTAATTTGTTACTTTATTTTATTTTTTAAATACTTCTTCAATTTTATATCTGCATGCATGATAAAATTATAATTGTTTTAGGGTAATGCTACCCATTCCAACAAATTACCCAAAAAAAAAATGTATAATCCCATGTACATTTTTTTGGGACAATTTGTTGGAATGGGTAGCATTTTCCATTGTTTTATTTGAATTAAAATATTTACAGTTGACTTTGGGTTTTTATGATAGGTTTGATTCAAAACAGTAGTGTATTAAATCACATATTCATATCCAAACTGCAGTTTTCAATCACAAATGATTTTATTTTTCCTTCTTTTTAAGAAGAAAAAAAAAAAAAAAAAAAAAAAAAAAAACTGTTCTTGGTTATTAAATCAAAAGGCCGTCATGAAGCTATGGTTGACCCTGCTAGCTCATTATAAGGACATCATGAGTTAAATGAATTTCCATGCATGCAAGATATAAGAGAAATTAATAAATTAAATTAAGCTGAGATATATAAATTAAAATATAATAATAATAATAATAAAGAAAAAAACATACCAAGACAACTCCATCTCGGGCAGCAAGTGCTAGGATGTCTGCACAAGAAACGGTGTTGTTACAGGCAGCTTCAACGCGAGTTTTAATGGCGTCGATGACTTCGTAACCCCTTGCAGAGTTCCTATTTGGAGTAGCATTCTGTT
Organism: Acer campestre; assembly: GCA_954870605.1. NCBI lineage: Eukaryota > Viridiplantae > Streptophyta > Magnoliopsida > Sapindales > Sapindaceae > Acer > Acer campestre. The sequence goes on along the minus strand of OX940803.1, from coordinate 7,510,362 downwards.
CTCCCGTGAAGCTACCTGTGTCATCCAGCAGTATTGATCCATCGCAACCCTGTTTACCAATACCAAATTCTCATCAGTATTATTCATGCATGATCATCATCAATCACACAAAAATAAGGAAGCTTGCTAGCCACACGCCCACACAAACAATATTTAATGTGTAATATATGACACTGACTCTTGCTTAACTAGTTCAACGAATATTTTAATTAACAAATAAAATGAAACGGGCCGCATACCACATGGCACGATATCTATTTCAAACTCATAATGACACAATAATGCTTCTAATCACATCTAGAATTATTACCACCCTAACTTAAGATAGATAGGATAGGTGTATATTTATATATAATATTTTATTTTTCATTAAAGATTCCAGTAGATATCGGTGATAATTACTACTGAATCGGTATATATATATATAATATGTGTATGTGTGTGTAAAGAAACTATAACAAAGAATAGACAATTCCTGGAGTAAAATATGGAAATGAATGGTTAAAAGTTTGATTGTTTTGACTCTAATGAACAGAAGATGGTGGCATTGGGCTCATACTTGCACGAAGCAATCGTGGAAGAACAAGCGAAGAATGGAGGCACCCATGCGTTTTTCTTTAGTGACAGCTTGCCTCATAACATCGCGCACGATGGTTTGAAGATTGCTGCAAGTTCTAGCATAGAAGTTTACAGAGAGCTGCCCATTGGCAGAGTTGCAAGCAAGAAGAGAGATGATTGAGACTACAAGGAAAAACTGGCTACTAGTAGTAGTAGTGGAGGCCATTATCTATAGAGAGAAAAAGAAAAATGCTATACTCAAATGATTATACGATCTCTTGAGCTTTGTGGGTGTGATTCTTGTAGTTGAAGCAAGTGATCTATATATAGTAGATTGGTAGTGAATTAGTGATGATTGATGAATAGGAGCACAAAGCTACGTCAACGTGCTGCATGGAGAGAGAGAGAACTTGTATTGTTGTGTGTGTGTGTTTGAAGATTCAAAGTTGGCTGCTAATAATACCGCGTTTTCTGCTCGTGGAGTTGAAGAGAACAACTATGAAACCGAAACAAAAGGATATGGTGGGTGCCGCACTACTAAAAAGAAAAGTTGACTCATTAAGCAAAATAACAAATTAACATTCTTCAACTCACTACCTTTACCTCATCTACTTCAGACGACTTGTTTGTATAGTGCGCGCATATATCACTACTCAAATGTAGTAAAATGATTTAAGCCAACACTACTAAGTACTAATTTAACTTGGGGCTTGGGTTAATGACTCTCAGGTCAGTGGCTCAAATCCTACCAATGACGTAAGTTTTAAAAAAATATCTCATCCTGCATTATTTGATATTTTAAAAATAAAAATAAAAAGTACTAACTTAACTTCACGTCACAAAAGCCAATTTTAGCTAACTAAAGTACTGCACGTCAAACAAGTAAAATGGTTTATGCCAATACTAGCAAACTGATTTTAAGGTTCTTTTATTAGACAAGGATCCTCTTTAGCTCCATCTTTGCTGAGCTGTGCTCAACTTTAAAGGATAAATTGATAAGTGTCTTTTAAAATAACGTGCCATTATGATTTACTCTTAATATTTGTCCCTATAACTAAAACCAATACTACACCGTTTTAAGAGTCCATACACCAATCCCTTAAAAAAAAAAAAACATAGCTAAATTCTCAAAAGTGGAATTTACCAGTCTCCATTTAAAAAAAAAAAAAAAAACTATATCATCTTCATCTTCTTCCCATTCCACTGATGGATGAAATAAATATATATTTCTTCTTTTCTATCTTTGAATCTCAAATAACCCAAACAAACTACCTCTACACCTAAAATATATTTGGGTTATGATTTCATAAAAAAATAAAAAAATTCTGAAGCCTTCGTTCCAAATTGTCCTATTGTGTGTATTCCATTTTTTTTTTTTTTGTTGGAAAAGATCTGTTTATCTCTCTCTCTCTCTAAATCACAATAAATCTCTATTTCTTCTTCTCTAAGGGAATTCTTTTGGGTTCTGATTTTACATGCTGATTTTATAAGTTTTTTTTTTCTTCTATAAAATGAATATAAAGTCTAAAGCATACAGTAGATTGATCCAATTCCTGGTGTGTCATGGGTCTGATAAGGAAATTCTAGAAGTGAAGGTGAAAGTGGGTAGGGACCAGTTTTAAAGTGGTGAAAAGCCTGGTTTTCAACCCAGCAAGTAGAATTGAAGTCCAAATCGAAAAATGGAACCTGAATCAACCCACAAACCCTTATAATTAAATTTTTATTCTAGGATTTTATGGATTTTCGAAAGCTTAAATTTGTAGGAATATATATATATATTATCTGGTCTCTGGACTTTCCCATATGAAATAGTTGGAAAATGTGTAAAGTTTGAGTTTGAGGTTATGTTTGGGATTAAATGAATTTTTGTTATAAAACACCAAAACGGTGCAATTGGATATTAAAAACTGGGAATAAAAAGATAAGAATTAATATGGCCACCCAATTTTAAAACGGACACTTCTCAATTGATTCTTCAAAATTCAACACAATTCGGCAGAGAAGGAGCTCAGCATTATTATCGTGTCAAAAAGTTTTGAAGTCAAATTCTATTCACATCAGGGAAATAAATTGATTTGAGCCAATACTACTAGCAAACTTAACTAGTAAGGTTTTTTTAATTATGATATCCAAAATTTTGAATTCAAATTCTCTATTCATGTCAAAACTTAACTGGTAAATCTTTTTTTTTTTTTTTTTAATTATCGTATCAAAAGTTTTGCCACCTCATCACATCTGTCTATTTTTTTTCTCGAACTTTAAACATCTAAGTTTAATGGTATTTTTGTTAAAATTAGTTCGTTTTAAAAAGTTAAAAGACTATGACGATAAATATATTATATATAATTTTGAAATTTTCCTTCCACTTGAAGAAAGTGTTGACAAAATCAAAAAAATGCACTACTGAGAATCTGAATTATTCTAAGCATATTGCGGATAGCGAAAATGATGTCGGTGAGTGTATTTTCTTCCTTTGATCTATCTGTCATTGTAATTATTTAAATTTTTTGTTTACGTAATTTAATGGTTACATACTCACATATAGACTTGAGTGGCGACTCTTTCTGGCTGGTTGTGGCTTGTGAGTCATAAGTCATACCTGGAGGGGCCGGCCATCATTAATTAATTTGTTAAATAAACTATAACAAAAATATAATACGTTTGAAATTTAAACGGGGCATTAAAGTCAAAGAAAGCTGATTAAGCGGTAGTTAACAAATAACAAAGACATACATAGACAAAAATAGTTGAGTTGTCTCCATAAGACAGTTAGCCATTTAATTATTATTATGTTGTCAGCCTTTTTAATTATTAATGTTCACATGATATTATCAATAGAGTAATACTAGACGTCCCAAATTATCACTAAAGATAAACAACCTAAAAATTTAGCTCAAATTTCAACCCAAATGATATAGCAAATAATTTTTTTCATTAACCACATCATCTCGATCATGTTGTGTGTACATGGAGATGACAGCTCACTTACCATATCATTTGGGTTAAAATTTGGGATAAAATTTTGAGTTATCTAACATTACTCTTTAATTATTAATGCTCACATGATATTATCAATATAGTAATACTAGACGTTCCAAAAAATTTTCCAATTTTTTTCCTAAATGATGTGGAATATGAGATGTCAACATCACATTAAATGCTATATAATCTCATGATTTACAAGATGTTGACACACACCATTTGGGAAAAAAATTAGAAATTTTTTTTGAGATGTTTAGCATTACTCATTATCAATAATGTTACTTTGTCTGCCCAAATGATACAGTATAATTGTAATCAATTTATTTAAATTGTCTAGATTTGTATAAATTAAATAAATGAATTATAGTAATGCCACATTATTTGGACATCAAATTTAGATAAAAATAATCCAAAATTCTCGACGTTGATTGCATTAAACGGGTAGCTAGATATCACTATTCACTGCCTCTCAATATGGAAAAAATAAAATAAAAATTAGTTGACTCAAAATGGATTTGGCCAGGTAGCTATTAATGATTTCTTTTGTATTTGTATAGATCCTGTATAATAATTAATACCAAAAATATTGTAGACATGTATAATAATTAGAAGTGGGAACTGGGAAGATACCATTACATGTTGTAGGCATGTGATAGTTTGGGGTGAATTGAAGACAAGGCAATGGGTCTGATAATAGGCCCAATTTGAAAGGCCAGTTTTTTCATGAATCATTCGCGAGATATTTGCACCCCTCAAATTCCATTTATGCACCCCATGCTGTTAAAAACGGCTGGTATTGAAGTTTCGTGAATGCTAAACACAAATCAATAATTAAATTTATGTTGGAATTCTTTTTCTTCTGGAATTTAATTTATTTCCATTTTTATTTCCGATAATAAATGTACCGATCGAATATTAAACAAAGAAGGAGAAGTGAAAATTGTAGGAGGTTCTTTCTAATAATTAATGTATGGTTTCATAAAATATCTGCAATTTTAACATCAAACTTTATCTTTGCATTTCAAGTTTCTTGAATACCCAATCTGAAGATTGAATATAATATGAATTTAGTTACTATACATAATCCTTATAATTATGAAACTAGTTATGAGATTGATCTATTTTTTCATTTTAATTTTCAATTTTGAAACACTCCTAATTTTTGTAGATCAAGATAATCCAGTAACTAGTAATCCATCCATATTTTTTTAAAAAAAGGCAATTTATTAAGAAGGCCAAAAGGCTAGCCATGTCCAAAAACAACAGACACAAACGCATCAACACAGAGGCAGCAAAACAGGGCAAGACCCTGCCCAGAAAAAGAAAAAACACACAAAACTAGCAGAACAACGCTAGAAAAACGCCCCAGCAACCACACCAAAAATCAAAAATCCTCCCACTCAACAAAGTTCCCAGTAAAACTAGACCCCATCTTAGCTAAATTATCTGCGAAAGAATTATAGATTCTCGGGCAAACACCACTTTTAAACCATCCCAAGAGTTAATAATGCTCTGAATGTCCATAATAGTCTTGAAATGCTTCATGTTCCCAAAGTCGCCATCATTAACTGTTGGATATGGCTTGAATTACCAATGATTACCAAACACGATTTACCAATGCGGAGACTTCTTGGAGACGTGAAAGCGTTTGGGAGTATGAGGTTATGTTTGAGGGAGCTTGGGAGACGTGACGAACTTGAGAAGCAAAGAACAGGTCAAACCGCTGCGGCTACTGCTGCGACTTTGGCAGCGGTCGGGCAGCGGTAGGAAACCGCTGCCATTTTCGGGCAACGTATAGGCAGCGGTTCCAATTCCAGTGTTTCACGCTTTGGAAAGCGCTGTAGCTTCCACAGCGGTACCGGCAGCAGTCGACAATGTTTTAGCGTATGGATCACGGTTTTCTGAGTGGTCAAGTTCAACACGGTTTAGGGAGTAGGTGGCCAACTGCAACTTGAATCGTAGTTAATCACAAGTACGCGTTGAATCAGGAAATATTCATGGAAGAGGAAATATGTTGTTTCTGAAAGTTCGAATAGGAAAATGATTTCTGCTTTGAAGAAGACTTGTCATAAATAGAAAATAGTATTTATGTGGAACAAGTAATTCTTTTACGTATAGGAATATGATTTCGTTTTAGCCTAAACTCCCTGTAATTCATATAAATAGACCATAATAACTAGGTTATTTGTGGTGGAGCAAAAATAGCAAATACTAGAGAGATCTCAAACTAAGCATTAGGTGTAATTGGGTTTGAGCTATTATTTAGAGAGAGATCCTGAATGTGTGGTTGTAACAAGTTACTACATATTGGAACTTTCTCTTGTCATCCTGACAGCCGTGGTTTTTTCCTTGATTTGGGTTTTCAAGTAAATTCTTGTGTTGTGTGTGCTTGGATTTAGATTACTTCTCTTCATCTATCTTTTCTTTGTTGTTGTGTTTGTTTGTGTTCTATCCGGCAACGCTTCCGCGCGTATAAGTGACGTTTGTTCGCTAACATTAACCCAGGAAACGGCCACCTTTGAATCACTCACAACCGAAATATCCCGGCCTTGAAGAGACAAATTCGACTGACAGAGCTCAAGAGCTTTCTGGATAGCTCCTAGTTCAGCAGCATTAGAATTTAAAATCTCAGTGTACTAAGAAAAAAGACAAAGGACTTTCCCCTTCCCATCTCTTAAAACCCCACCAATGCCCGAATGGCCAGGTTTACCTCTAGAAGAACCGTCAACGTTGAACTTGAGAGAGTCATTTAAAGGAGGAATCCAATCTTTGATTATTTTCTTTTTTGATGTCTTTGACTCAACGCAAAATTCGCTCACATTACGCATCAAGGTGTCCACCAAGTCCTCTGAGCCTTTACCAAGGTATTTGAACCACCAAATAAGACGAAATTTGACCATCTCAGCTGCCTGCCCAATCGACGGCTATTTTCCTTCAAAAAAAAGTTGATTTCTTAATTCCCAAATGGTCCAAGTTACAACACAAAAAAGAGAAGACCACGCTCTCTCTTGTTTAGGAGTCGGACAGAGACCATTCCAACTCTCAACCAGCCTTTAATGGTAAGATTAGCACAAAAACAAATCCCCCACCAAGACATGCTACAACGCCATAGAGAATCAGCCTACGCACAATTCAAGAAGAGATGATCAATAGTTTCCGTTTCCTTTGAACAAAGTGGACAATCCCAATCACCCATTTGAGCCATACCAAAACGTCTAAGAACCTCTTTCACCAGCACTTTCCCTTTCCAAAGTTGCCATAAGAACATCTCTACCTTAGGGGGGCATCACCCACTCCAAATCAAATTTGGAACAGTCATTGTGCTAAGTGTCATGTTTCCCAATTTTTTGCAAAAAGAGTTGACAGTAAACATACCATTCAAATTTACAGCCCATGCAATCGTATCCGACACAAATCTACGCATCGTAATACAAGCAAGAAAAGAATTAAAACAATTCCATTGGTCCATTTCCCAGTCAAAACATGCCCTTCTTGTTTGAACTGACCATTGCCAGCGACCACCACTCCAACTCCCAAAATCTAAGACCACCCCACTTCTCTTGACAGCAAGCGCAAAGATTCTCGGAAAAGCCTCATTGAGAGGCCTATCATCCACACCTAAATCTGTCCAAAAATCTACTTTTAATCACCCAAGCTGACCGAGCTCCCTCATTTAACAGGCTCTTGATGGACTTAACAAAGAAAGACTCATCTTTCTCTCCCTTCCAATCTCAAAATAACAAACCACAATCAACTCTATATTTAGAACACAAAACTCTCCCCCATAACACATTCTCCTCGCTACCAAAACGCCAAATCTATTTATCTAATATTGCCTTATTCTTGTCAAGAATCTTTCTAATACCAAGGCCACCAACCTTCTTATCTTTACACTCTTCACTCCATTTAACTGCATGCAACTTTTTTTTCACCAAACCATCCCCCCACAAAAAACTTCTTTGAAGCTTCTCAATGCTTTGGGCCACCCCCACAGGTATTTTAAAAACTGATAAAAAGTAAGTAAGAATGCTTGCAATCATTGATTTTATCAAGACAAGACGACCCCCTTTAGAAAGAAATTTTCTTTTCCAAGGGGCTAACCTCCTTTCGATTTTGGATAAAAGAGGCAACCAAAAATTCTTTGAGCCAGGTCTTCTCCCAATCGAAAAACCGAGATGAAATATGGGAATGGAGGCTTTTTTAATTTTCCTTTCCTATTGAAACTCATCAGTATCCCTAATCTTTCCCACCCTCACCACACATGATTTGTGAAAATTTATTTTTAAACCAGAAGCCAACTCAAAACAGCGAAGCACCCTCTTAGCATTGATCAGAAACTCTAACCTGGGTTTAATGAAAATGATAGTGTCATCTGCGAATTGCATGTGAGAGATGTGGACCTTGTTATCCTCAAACCCTTCACCCTTAAACAGGTACAGCTCTGTCGCTTTTAGCAAAAGGCCGTTCAAGCCTTCAATCGCTATGTTGAATAAAAAAGGGATAAAGGATCTCCCTGGCGTAACCCCCTTTGTATTCCAAATTGAGGCGTCGGCGTGCCATTCACCAAAACAGATAATACAGGAGTAGAGACACAATTCATCATCCAACCTCTCCATTTGTCACCAAAATCCATTTTCTCTAACATTGAATCATGAAATCCATGATCAACGCTATTGTATGCTTTCTCAAAATCAAGTTTCATAAGTAAACCACCTTCCTTATCATTTCTCCATTTTCGGACAATTTCTTCAGCAATCACAAAGCTATCAGTGATTTGTCTGTTACTGATAAAAGCCATCTGCGTCTCCCCTATCACAGAATCCATAACCTTCCTTAGTATGTTCGTCAAGACTTTTGCAAGCACTTTATACAACGACCCAACGAGGCAAATTGGTCTAAAACCCTTGATGTTCTCCGGTTTGTTGATTTTCGGAATAAGGGCAATAAAGGTTCTATTGAGGTCCTTTACAATTGCCCCGTCCTTATGGAACTCATTGATGAAACCCATGAAGTCCTCCTGAATAACTATACAAAATTGGTATATAACAACATGACCCATATATATATAGCCTTTCTACTAGAGTTGCACATTTTCCTCCGAATCTCCAAATCTCTATGTTCCCATAAATGGGGATTTTTTTTTTTTACATTTTCCTCCGAATCTCCAAATCTCTATGTTCCCATCCCCATTTGGGGATTTTTTTTTTTTTGGGAAAAAAGTGGTGGGGGGGGGGGGGGGGGGGGGGGGGGGGGTGGGGATGGGTGGAGGTCCCCCAATCCCAATTTCCCCCAAATATATATAAATATAATTATAATATATATTTTTTAATTTTTTTTATTCTTTGAAAACCCTAACTATATATTCTCATTACTCTTTTTAAAGACAAAACCTAAAACCTAAATCTAAAATCTCCTCTCAAGATTTGTAATGGAATGTTTATTTAGTTTAATTTGTAATTTTTAGTCAAATGGGGAAATGGAAAAACGGGGAAATAGGGAAAAACGGGAAAAATAAGGAACTGGAGTTAAGGATGGATATACCTCCCCCCAAAATTCCCCATTTCCCCCGTCGGGTGGGGGGGTGGATGGGGGAAGGGTCTGGGAAGTGGGGATAGGGACGGGGGGGACCTATATCTATCCCCATTCCCCAAACGTGCATCTCTACTTTCTACTGTCAGTTCGTCCTGATATAAAAAAATATATCAAGACGAATAATGTGAACCATGAATTATGGAAAAGTTTTGACTAGTGTATACATTTTGAGTTAAGATATGTAAATCTAATGGTCCACATTCTTCATCCCGATATATTTTATATTAGAACGAACTGACAATAAATATATCGGGACGAAGAATGTAAACCACTATATTTACATACTTTGACTCAAAGTATATGTACTTGTCAAAACTTCTTCATAATCTGTGGTCCACATTCTTCGTCCTAATATATTTATTGTCATGACGAACTAATAATAGAAAGATTGTATATATATATACAGATTTTCTATTATCAGTTCGTCCTGACAATAAATATATCAGGACGAAGAATGTGGACCACTATATTTACATACTTTGACTCAAAATGTATGCAATTGTCAAAACTTCTCCATAATCTATGATTCATATTATTCGTCCTAATATATTTATTGTCAGGACGAACTGACAATAGAAATTGTATATATATATATATTTATATATATAGGAAATGGTAAGAAATGACATTCTTTTCATGTTGAATTTTGAGAGTATCATTAGATTAATAACTTAAGTTTAAATAGCACCAAATGATTAAACTAACTCAATTTATTTATTTATTTATTTTACGTTTGTGCTATTTTTAGGTTTTATTTATTTATTAATTATTTTTTTTAATAACCAATGGAGGTCCTCCATCAATGGAGATGAAAGACCTCCAATAGAGGTTGAACTTTGTTTGACCTCCAATGGAGGTTTCAATGAAAAAGATGACAAAAAAAAAAAAAATGGAAAATTTCATTTCGGAAACTATAAAAAAAAAAGTCTCGGAAATTACCAAAAGGTCTCAGAAACTAACGAAAAGTCTTGGAAACTACCTAAAAAGTCTCGGAAATTACCAGAAAAGTCTCAAATTAAAAAAATAAGTCTAGAAAATATTAAATAAGTCTCGAAAACACCAAAATAAGTTTTGGAAACAAAAAAAAAAAAAATGACTTATTTTTGTGAGTGTGTTTTAAGGGTATTTTGTCAGATCCTCACTTTAGGTGCTATTGAAACTTAAGTTAGTGATACTTTTAAAATTACACACACACACACACACACACACACACACACATATGGTGGTTATAAGTTAAGGACGTTCAACCACAGTCACACATTCATATTGAGTGTGGATCTGTTGGCCCACTGTGAACATGTGGCTATAGTTGGACGTCCTGAAATTATAAAGTCATGATTGTCCTGATTATAGAAGTATTATATATGTATATATATATATATTTAGAGTAATTTTCCAATAATGACTTTTACAATACACACTTTAAGCACATTTTAATGAAATTGCATGTAATCAAATGTTTTTTGATCAGATTTTTTGTATGCATCCTAAGAAAAGTAAAATACACATTTGGTAAAAATTTGGAAATTTTTTGGATTTTATAACTATTTTTTCTTATATTTCCCTATTTTTAAATGTTTTATCTTCAAAAAAATCGGAAAAAATTAGTTCTTGCACTCGATTTTTTTTTCCATAAATGTATTTCAATGTTTTAACCATTCATACAAAAAATAAAATCAAAATTCAATATATTTCATATAATTTCATCAAAATGTGTTTAATGTGTGTATAGTAAAAGTCTTTATTAGAAAATTACTTTATATTTATATATATTTGTGTGTGTTATGGTATCTGGTCCCATTGTCCTTATATAATTAAGAGAATTATTGACCCTAATGTGTGAGGCAATTTCTCTCCTTCCGTTTTTTGCTTTTTAATATCCAAAATTTTATTTAAATTAATATTATATATATTTTTTGAAATATTATAACTAGGTGTGAGGGGCATGTATACTAATTCAACCTTATCTTATCAAATTAATATCATATTTTAATGATTCATAATTTGCAAATAAAATCAATAAATCACAAACATAAAAAATTATTTAATAACTGAAAAAAAAAATTCAATAAAAAAAATTAATCCCACTATACGTATTTTATAAGTATGTGTAGGGAGTTCTTCCCGAATTATGGGAGTAGTTATCTCTCATTACGAGGGTAGATATTCGGACTACATATATAATATTTAATCTCGACAGATCCAGATAGTACTATTGTAATAATTCTTGTAACACTTCAATATATATATATGTACAGTCTTTCTATTATCAGTTCGTCCTGACAATAAATATATCATGAGGAATAATGTAGACCATAGATTATGGAGAAGTTTTGACAAATACATATACTTTGAGTCAAAGTATGTAAATCTAGTGGTCCATATTTTTTATCCTGATGTATTTATTGTCAGGACGAATTGATAATAGAAAATTTGTATTTTGCTGGCGTTTTTCTTGACCAGTCTGTTTTGTTCTGTTTCTCTGGTGGTGGGCTTTGTGAGCCTTTCCTCTGGTCTCTTTTGTTTTCCGTTCTTGCCTTTGGCTTTATAAACTACTTTTCAATAAATAAATAAAAAAAAATCTGTATGTATGTATGCCACTTATTTGTTATTTTTCATATAAACACTTAGCAAAAATATAAGACGAGAAGATGAGACACACAAGAGAGACTCTTTAATAATTAGTCTTCACTCTTCACCGAAGAAATCTCTCCACTTGTAATTATATATTTTATAAAATCATAAAAGAAATGCAATTATGAGTAGATAACTCTGCAACTCCTTCGAATCTCTCCGTTGGTTTCGTTGAGTGGACTTATATTTCCCATTTTCACCATCGCAGCACCAAAATCTCTGAGAAAAGCAGCAGGGTTGATGCTGTAAGTCCTCACAGTCGCATCCTGTGATCCGCCATTGAAGAGCACCTGATCCGAGTGAAGAAGCCCGCGTCGTGCCACCAAGTTCTGATAATAGTTGTTGTCGAACCGATTTGGTGTGCTGTCAAGAGGACCAGGTGGTGTCGCCGCCGGAAAACTGGCAGTTGGCTCTTCTGGCGGTGGCGAAAGCCTGGTCGATGTTGGTTTCGTTGTAGATGCGGGTGCGGAAATTGGAGCACTGTGAGAACCCTATCGCGTGGCCACTGGAGAGAATCGTCATGTCGCAGGCGGTCAGGCCTTTGGCGGCGAACATGGAGATGAGGGTTGGGAGGTCGGCGGATGGTGGCAACAGCGACTACTGAGGCTGGCGGTTCTTGAATCTCTCCGACCGAGTGGTACTTGCCATGACTTTCCTCCAAGCTGAAGAACAAAGGAAAAAAATCATTAAAATAGTATCAATTTTTGAAATCCAAATTTTTTTGTTTTGAAATATTTTGAGGGACAGTGAATAATAATCAATTACCAGTAATTCTTGAGAATACGAAGCTTCTGGTGAAATTCAATAAAAGCTAGTTTAATTTGATCTTCAACTTTCTTGAGATTTTTCCGATTGAACTTGAGCTGTGTCTGTAGAGGAACATTGAGAATAGTCTTGATGGTGGACCGAGGAGTCTCAAGAGTGTTGTTTATTCTCACACGGTTGAGTACGTCTAATGGAGCTGGTCTAGCTTTCTTCATGTTCTGCTATTTCGGTGGTGGTTTCCGTGGTTGAACCGCCGTCTGTTACACATTAAATATTGTTTGTGTGGGCGTGTGGCTAACAAGCTTCCGTATTTTTTGTGATTGATGATGATCATGCATGAGTAATACTGATGAGAATTTGATATTGGTAAATAGGGTTGCGATGGATCAATACTGCTCGACGACACAGGTAGCTTCACGGGATAACAGAATGCTGCTCCAAACAGGAACTCTGTAAGGGGTTACGAAGTCATCGACACCATTAAAACTCGCGTTGAAGCTGCCTGCAACAACACCATTTCTTGTGCAGACATCCTCGCACTTGCTGCCCGAGATGGAGTTGTCTTGGTTTGTTTTTTTCTTAGAGTGTGTTCGGCATCTAGGATTAGACTGGAATTGGACTAAAATAGTCCAAAGCCCATGTTTAGAAGCACACGAGACTATTTGTCCAATCCGGTGGAGCCCAGTTTTTTAGTGATTTAATCCTACAAATGCTAGACTAAATAAACCCTGCAAATTAATAAAAAAAATGGAATTAATAAAAAATGTTAGGTTTATTTAGTCCTACGTTGGTTGGGACTATTATCGAAATTAATAAAAAAATGAAAAACTTTCTTCAGGAAACAATCATCATCAAATATTTTCTTCAATCCAGAAAAAAAATAATTATTTCTTCAATCAAATTCACAAAAAAATAATTTCCAAATGCATACCAGATTTTTGAGTGCACAACACCTGAACATAGAAAACCAGAAACCCAAATATAAAGAACAAATAAAATAAAAAATAAATAAATAAATTTTTAAAAAAAAAAAAAAAAAAAAAACTCCACCAGATGAAAGAACAAATACACACCCACCAACTGAAACCCAGAATTTTTTTTGTCCAAAAAAATTAAAAACCCAGAAATTGAAAGGAAAAAAAAAACAGAAACTGAAAATAGAAAACCAGAAAATCAGAAATTGAAAACCAAAATCATCACCAAACCGCATCATGTTTCACCAAACAAAACAAGGTATTAATTTAGTCCAGTCTCATGTTTCTCCAAACACAGTATGATATTAATTTAGTCCAGTCTAGTACAATTCAATCTCATCTAATCTCAATCTCATCTCAATCTAATCCAATCTCATGAAATAGTTTAATCCAATCTATTATTATTATTATTATTATTGAAAACTTAAGTTTGGATATGAATATATGATTTAATACAAAACTGTTTTGGATCAAAAACCCAAAGTCAACCGTAAATATTCTAATTCAAATAAAACAAGTATAATGTTAACATGCACATAAAAAATTGAAGAAGTATTTAAAAAATAAAATAAAGTAACAGATTAAGTTGACTACTTTCTAAAAGACACTAATCCATGGACCGTGATCGGTGGTGGACTCTTGAGATCTCATCTTTGCCAGATTTTGATTCTTTTGTCATCAACTGTTGCAACTTTTTCTTAGTTTTTTTTTTTGGGGTCCGGATTGAACCACGTTTTTCAACAAATGTTTTGGCCCTTTCTGCTCATTGTTTTTCGTGCGATATTTCGAATCTATTTATATAGATAAGTATGAATCGTTTTTGTATCGTTATAAACGGTTTCATAAAATTACTATTCGGAAATCTTTGATAATATGATTATATTTTTTTAAAGTTAAATTCAGTTTCTCATAAAAAAAATAAAAAAAATGTTAAATTCAATTGGTTTTTAAAAAATCTAAAATTTTGAAAATAGATCGTTAAACTCATGTAAAAAGTATATATATATTTTAATAAGATGAGGTTGATTATGGTTTGCATCTCTCGCTCTAGCTCCCTTCTACAAATCACAGATTTTAATGATTTTAAATGATATTTTGAGAGACATGAGTTTATGGGTTCATGAGTTCACGGATTAGAGTCTTTTAGAAAGTAGTCAATTTAATTTGTTACTTTATTTTATTTTTTAAATACTTCTTCAATTTTTTATGTGCATGCATGATAACATTATCAGTAATGCTACACATCCCATCTATAATCTCATAATTTTCATCCCAACATACGTAGCAGTTGAGGTGTCACTTGGTGAGTGGACAAATATTGATTGGTGAGTGAATACATGGGTAAGAGAGATAAGTATCAATTAATGTGTGTCTACTCACCAAGTGACACCTCAGCTACCACGTATGTTGGTATGGAAATTGTGGGATTGTAGATGAGATATTTAGCATTATTGTAACATTATACTTGTTTTATTTGAATTAGAATATTTACGGTTGACTTTAGGTTTTTGATCCAAAACAGTTTTGTATTAAATCATATATTCATATCCAAACTGCAGTTTTCAACAATAATAATAATAATAATAAAGAAAAAAACAAACCAAGACAACTCCATCTCGGGCAGCAAGTGCTAGGATGTCTGCACAAGAAACGGTGTTGTTGCAGGCAGCTTCAACGCGAGTTATAATGGTGTCGATGACTTCGTAACCCCTTACAGAGTTCCTGTTTGGAGCAGCATTCTGTTCTCCCGTGAAACTACCTGTGTCGTCCAACAGTATTGATCCATCACAACCCTATTTACCAATATCAAATTCTCATCAGTATTACTCATGCATGATCATCATCAATCACAAAAAATAAGGAAGCTTGTTAGCCACACGCCCACACAAACAATATTTAATGTGTGATGATAGTAACTCCACAGGTAACGTATATGACACTGACTCGATGACTTGTATAACTTGTTCAACGAATATTTTAATCAACAGATAAAATGACAACAGGCCACATACCACATGGCACGATATCTATTTCAAACTCATAATGACAATAATAATTCAAATCATATCTAGAATTATTACCACGTATGCACCCTAACTTATGATAGATAGGTGTATATTTTATTTTCCATTAAAGATTCCAATAGATATCGGTGATAATTACTACCAGAATCGGTGCATATATCTAATATGTGTATGTGTGTAAAGAAACTATAAGAAAGAATAGACAATTCCAGGAGTAAAATATGGAAATGAATGGTTAAAATATGGAAATGTATCTAATATGGTTAAAAGTTTGATTGTTTTGACTCTAATAAACAGAAGTGGAAGGAGAGACAGAAGATGGTGGCATTGGGATCGTACTTACACGAAGCAATCGTGGAAGAACAAGCGAAGAATAGAGGCACCCATGTGTGGTTCTCTGGTGACAGTTTGGCTCATAACATCGCGGACGATGGTTTGAAGATTGCTGCAAGTTCTAGAATAGAAGCTTACAGAGAGCTGTCCATTGGCAGAGTTGCAAGCTAGAAGAGATATGATTGAGACTACAAGGAAAAACTGGCTACTAGTAGTAGTAGTAGTAGTAGTAGTAGAGGCCTTTATCTATAGAGAGAAAAAGAAAAAAAGCTATACTCAATTAATTATACGATCTCTTGAGCTTTGTAGGTGTGATTCATGTAGTTGAAGCAAGTGATCTATATATAGTAGATTGGTAGTGAATTAGTGATGAATGACGAATAGGAGCACAAAGCTACGTCAACGTGCTGCATGGAGAGAGAGAGAGAAAACTTGTATTGTTGTGTGTGTGTTTGAAGATTCAAAGTTGGCTGCTAATAGCATCTCCAATGGTAATGTGACTTACATTTGAAAAAATGGTAATATGTCAACATTGTCAAACCAATTACTTCATATGTGATATATAACTAAATTTGATAGATATCCAAATAAAAAAGTGATCTCCGATGTTTCACTTGTAAAATATATGTTTTTAATGACATGTCAATTTATTATTAGTCTTCTTAAATATACTTTAGAATTGTTGAATAAAATAAAGTAAAAGACAAGAGTGGTTGCTAACTAGGCCAACAAGACAGCCGTCCAACAGACCCTCTGAAATTAGAGCATCTCCAATGCTAATTGTGAAAAAATTAGATGTCACGTGCGATGGACATCCACTTTGTTAAAAAAATTCTTCTCCAATGCAACGTCTCTATTACAACTTCAAGCTGAGGTGACAACTTATTTTTTAGAGGCTGTCAACATGACTCTCTGATTTCAAATGATCTGTTGGACAGCCGTCTTGTTAGCCCAGTCAGCAACCACTCTTGTCTTCTACTTTATTTTATTCAAAAATTCTAAAGTATATTTAAGGAGACCAATAATAAATTGACATATCATTAAAAACATGTATTTTACAAGTGAATCATTGGAGACCACTTTTTCATTTGGATGTCTATCAAGTTTAGTTAGATGCCACATATGAAGCAATTGGCTTGACAATATTGACATATCACCATTTTTTCAAATGCAAGCCACATTACCATTGAAGATGCTCTTAGAGAGTCATGTTAACAGCCTCTAAAAAAAAAGTTACCCCCTGAGTTTGAAGTTGTACTAGAGATGTTACATTGGAGATGAATTTTTTAACAAAATAGATATTCATCCTACGTGGCATCTAATTTTTTCATAACTCACATTAGTATTAGAGATACTCTAATAATACCGCGTTTTCAGCTCGTGGAGTTGAAGTGAAACAAAATGATATAGTGGGTGCCGCACTACTAAACTGATTTTAAGGAACTTTTATTATCATATCAAAAGTTTTGAAGTTAAATTCTATTCACATCAGGGAAGTAAATTGATTTACACCGATACTACTAGCTGACTTAACTATTAAGGTTTTTTTAATTATGGTATACAAAATTTTGAATTCAAATTCTCTATTCACACCAATACTTAACTGGTAAAGCTTTTTTATTTATTTATTATCGTATCAAAAGTTTTGCCACCTCATCACGTCTATCTATTTTTTTCTCGAACTTCAAACATATAAGCTTTATGGTATTTTTGTTAAAATTAGTTCGTTTTAAAAAGTTAAAAGGCTATGAAGATAAATATATTATATATTATTTTGAAATTTTCCTTCCACCTGAAGAAAGTGTTGACAAAAAAAATAAATAAATAAAATGCACTACTGAGAATCCGAATTATTCTAATTATCTTGCGGATAGCGAAAATGATGTTGGTGAGTGTATTTTTTTCCTTTGATCTATCTGTCATTGTAATTATTAAAATTTTATCCGCTAGCCTCTTGTGGCTCATTTTAATAATATATGCCGTTTAAAAAATATATATATTTAAATTTTTTGTTTACGTAATTTAATGGTTACATACTCACATATAAACTTGAGTGGCAACTCTTTCTGGCTGGTTGTGGCTTGTGAGTCATAAGTCATACCCGGAGGGGCCGGCCATCATTAATTAATTTGTTAAATAAACTATAACAAAAATATAATACGTGGGAAATTTAAACGGGGCATTAAAGTCAAAGAAAGTTGATTAAGCTGTAGTTAACAGATAGCAATGAGTATGACATACATAGACAATAATAGTTGAGTTGTCTCCATAAGACAGTTGGCCATTTAATTATTATTGTGTTGTCGGCCATTTAATTATTAATGTTCACGTGATATTATCAATAGTGTAATAGACGTATCGAATTTTTTTTAATTTTTTTTTTCCCTAAGTGATGTGTCATATAAAATGTCAACATCACATTAAATGCTATATAATCTTATGATTTATAAGATATTGACACATCATTTGGGAAAGAATTTTGAAAAAAAAAAATCGAGACGTTTAGCATTACTCATTATCAATAATGATACTTTGTCCAAATTTGATGTCAAAATCTGATGCCCAAACGATGAGGTATAAATGTAATTCATTCATTTAAATTGTATTATATTTGTATAAGTTAAATGAATGACTTATAGTAATTCCACATCATTTGGACAAAAATAATCCAAAATTTCAGGCGTTGATTGCATTAGGCCTCGTTTGTTTGGTCGTATTGTATTGTATTAGATAATTAAAATGTACTAAAATAATACAATACAGTGTTTGCACAATAGAGTGTTTGCACCAAACACTATATTGTATTATTTTAGTATATTTTAATTGTCTAATACTGCAAACACTGTATTAACTAATACATTATATTCGGTGGTATTATGTTGCATTGTATTAGAAAAAACATTTTTTTTTTCAATGACTATGGAATATTAATAAAATATGTGTTATGTTGTTAATACATATATATATATTATAATTTCAAAATACATAGGAAAATTTTATTTAAATTTTTTGTTTCAATTAAAATAAATATTTACTGATTTTTTATATAAAAATATTTATTGATTTATTCATGGTAAGGATATTTAAAATTAATTATTAAGTATTTTTTTTAAATATTATATTTTTATAATATAATAAAATACAATAAAGTCATATAGAAATAATCTAATACGATATAATACATTACTCACCAAACACATGTTTATATTAATGATAATACAGTCCATTTATGCACCCCATACTGTTAAAAACGGTTGGTATTAAAGTTTCGTGAATGCTACACAAAAATCAATAATTAAATTTCTGTTGGAATTCTTTTTCTTATGGAATTTAATTTATTTTCATTTATTTTTCCGATAATAAATGTACCGATCGATCGAATATTAAACAAAGAAGGAGAAGTGAAAATTGTAGGAGGTTCTTTCTAATAATTAATGTATGGTTTCATAAAATATCTGCAATTTTAACATCAAACTTTATCTTTGCATTTTAAGTTTCTTGAATACCCAAATTGAAGATTGAATATAATATTAATTTAGTTACTATATATAATATGTTCTTATCTGGGGAGATGTTTTATTTTTTGTTTTTAAGTGTGTGATGTGTGCTGTGTGTTTTGGTATTGTTAGCTGGTTGTTCTGTTCTGCAGGTACGTGTTGTTTTTGTTTCTCTTCATTCTGCTTTTTTCCTGTTTGCTTGTTTTTGTGCATGGCTGTCTCTGGACGGTGTTTTGTGCTTGGTCTGCTTTGCTTTAATAAAATTTCTGATGTTAAAAAAAGAAGTTACTATACATAATCCTTGCAATTATGAAACTAGTTAGGAGATTGATCTATTTTTTCATTTTAATTTTCAATTTTGAAACACTCTTAAATTTTGTAGATCAAGATAATCCAGTAACTAGTAATCCACCCATATAACTATACAAAATTGGTATATAATAACATGATATATATATATAGGAAATGGTAAGAAATGTCACACTTCAAATACATATATATATGCCACTTATTTGTTATTTTTCATATAAACACTTTACACTTGGGAATAATTTAAGACGAGAAGATGAGACACACAAGAGAGACTCTTTAATAATTAGTCTTCACCTAATTTAAGAAATCTCTCTACTTGTAATAATATATTTTATAAAATCATAAAAGAAATGCGATCATGAGTTGATAACTCTGCAACTCCTTCGAATCTCTCCGTTGGTTCCAGTGAGTGGACGTATATTTCCCATTTTCACCATCGCAGCACCAAAATCTCTGAGAAAAGCAGCAGGGTTGATGCTGTAAGTCCTCACAGTCGCATCCTGTGATCCGCCATTGAAGAGCACCTGGTCCGAGTGAAGAAGCCCGCGTCGTGCCACCAGGTTCTGATAATAGTTGTTGTCGAACCTATTTGGTGTGCTGTCAAGAGGACCCAGGATGGTGTCGCCGCCGGAAAACGGGCATTTGGCTCTTCTGGCGGAGGCGAAAGCCGGGTCGATGTTGGTTTCGTTGTAGATGCGGGTGCGGAAATTGGAGCACTGTGAAAACCCTATCGCGTGGCCACCGGAGAGAATCGTCATGTCGCGGGCTGTCAGGCCTTTGGCGGCGAACATGGAGATGAGGGTTGTGAGGTTGGCGGATGGTGGCGGAAGGTCGCTGTTGGCGCTGCTGAGACTGGCGGTTCTTGAATCTCTCCGACCGAGTGGTACTTGCCATGACTTTCCTCCAAGCTGAAGAACAAAGGAAAAAAATCATTAAAATATTATTAATTTTTGGAATACAAATCTTTTTTTTATTATTTTAAATATTACATTAATCCGTGATTTGTAGAAAAAAAAAACTAGAGAGAGAGACAAACCACTAACCAACCTTATATTATTCAAAATATTTATATCTTTTACGTGAGTCTAACAATATATTTTCAAAATTTTAGATTTTTTAAAAACCAATTGAATTTAACTTTAAAAAATATTAACTATGATCCCTTATTTTAGTTGTCCCCGTGGATACCAAAAGCAGAAAAAGTTCACTGATCAAGGTTGATATCAACTGAGAAAAAGTTGCAACAGTTGATCATGATGACAAAAGAATCAAAATCTGGCAATGTTGAGATCTCACTCCACCACTGATCACGGTCCACGGATTAGTGTCTTTTAGAAAGTAGTTAACTTAATTTGTTACTTTATTTTATTTTTTAAATACTTCTTCAATTTTATATATGCATGCTGCATGCATGATAAAATTATAATTGTTTAATTTGAATTAAAGTATTTACAGTTGACTTTGGGTTTTTATGATAGGTTTGGTCCAAAACAGTAGTGTATTAAATCATATATTCATATCCAAACTGCAGTTTTCAATCACAAATGATTTTTTTGTCCTTCTTATTAAGAAAAAAAAAAGACTGTTCTTGGTTATTAAATCAAAAGGCCGTCAAGAAGCTATGGTTGACCCCGGTAGCTCATTATAAGGGCATCATGAGTTAAAAGAATTTCCATGCATGCATGATATAAGAAAAATTAATAAATTAAATTAAGTTGAGATATATAAATTAAAATATAATAATAATAATAATAACGAAAAAAACAAACCAAGACAACTCCATCTCGGGCAGCAAGTGCTAGGATGTCTGCACAAGAAACGGTGTTTTTGCAGGCAGCTTCAACGCGAGTTTTAATGGCGTCGATGACTTCGTAACCCCTTACAGAGTTCTTGTTTGGACCAGCATTCTTTTCTCCCTTGAAGCTACCTCTGTCGTCCAGCAATATTGATCCATCGCAACCCTATTTACCAATACCAAATTCTCATCAGTATTACTCATGCATGATCATCATCAATCACACAAAAATAAGGAAGCTTGCTAGCCACACGCCCACACAAACAATATTTAATGTGTAATGATAGTGATTCCACAGGTAACATATATGACACTGACTCAGTGGCTTGTATGACTTGTTCAACGAATATTTTAATTACATGGGCCACATACCACATAGCACGATATCTATTTCAAACTCATAATGATACAATAATGCTTCAAATCATATCTAGAATTATTGCCAAACTAACTTATGATAGATAGGTGTATATTTATAAATAATATTTTATTTTTCATTAAAGATTCCAATAGATATTGGTGATAATTACTACCGGGTAGTTGCATATATCTAATATGTGTATGTGTGTATGTGTGTGTAAAGAAACTATAAGAAAGAATAGACAATTCCTGGAGTAAAATATGGAAATGAATGATTAAAAGTTTGATTGTTTTGACTCCAATGAACAGAAGCGGAAGGAGAGACAGAAGATGATGGCATTGGGGGTCATACTTGCACGAAGCAATCGTGGAAGAACAAGCGAAGAATGGAGGCACCCATGCGTTTTTCTTTAGTGACTGCTTGCCTCATAACATCACGCACGATGGTTTGAAGATTACAACAAGTTCTAGCATAGAAGTTTGGAGAGAGATAATGTCCATTGGCAGAGTTGCAGGCTAGAAGAGATATGATTGAAACTACAAGGAAAAACTGGCTGCTCGTAGTAGTAGTGGATGCCATTATCTATAGAGAGAAAAAGAAAAAAACTATACTCAATTGATTATACGATCTCTTGAGCTTTGTGGGTGTGATTCTTGTAGTTGAAGCAAGTGATCTATATATAGTAGATTGGTAGTGAATTAGTGATGATTGACGAATAGGAGCACAAAACTACGTCAACGTGCTGCATGGAGAGGGTGAGAGAGAGAGAGAGAGAGAGCACTACTACATTAAAGGTGAAGGAGATCACTTAATACAGATCCGCTTTATGAAAAAGTAATCTCTTTTACAAAGTGATCACATAAAATAGATCACTTAATTTAAAAGTGATCTTATTTTATAGAAGGGTTATTTAAAATAGATCACTTTATAAAAAGTGATCTTTTTATTTATTTAATAATAGATTGTTTTTTTTTTTATTAAACTGATATAATTTTATATTTTAATAAAAAAATATAATTTTGATAATTAGGTTTTCAGTTAACTATATAGAACACACTTCTTTTCTCTTCACCTCCATTATTTCTCTTTGCTTACTTATATTAAATCTCTCTCCCTATATCTACTTTTATGATCATCTCTCTACAACAAGATTCTCTTTGTTTTTTTTTTTTTTTTTTTTTTTTTTTTGTTCGTTTTATTAAAGCCCTAATCTTCTTAACAATTGTTTATGGCCTTAAGCCGTTTTATTTTTCATTTCGCAGTTGTGTTTTGTTTTGAAGAAGTATAAACATCACAAAAAAAAGGTATGTTTTACTGTTTTCTTCTTTTTTAATTATTTTAATTATGTGAGTATATATTTTTGTATCTTGATTTCAAATCTGAAATTGATAATTGATGCAACAATATTTCTAGGGCTTTTTTTTCAAGGTTGGAAATTCAAAATCTAGCAATCATTACTTGGCAAAATTTTCTTTTAACAAGGTATGCCACTTATTTTCTGTTATATTTCTAATTATACATGGATACTAATGTTTGAAGTAATTTGGTATCAATTTAAAGAGAAAAGTGAAGAAGCGCATGTATGTAGTTTTTGGATTTTAGTTTTATATATTTCATATCAGTATCAATTAATGTGCACACCAACTGTTTGATAAAATGTCCCTATAGAGCTAAATATTATACTGGCATGCAATTTTATTTTTTTTCATATCCAAAGTCTCATATAATATATCCCAAAAGTAAGTTCAAATGTTAAATTATTATTATTATTTTTTTTGGAAATGTGTTAAAAGTTTTTTTTTTATTGATATAATTTTGTTACTTGTACTTTTTGAGAATGTAAAATTTAATACATATATATGATTTCCATTTACTAGTAAAAGTAGTTTGTTTTAATATTTTTATATAAGATGTTATATACCATATTAATTTTAAAATTTATATGTCAATCCATTTAAAGAAAATGATGAGGATATAAAGCATTGTGATTACAACAACATTCAAAGGAACAAAAAAAAAAAAAAAAAACTTATGTTAATCATTCATTGTACCCTTTTCTTTTCAAAAGTTCTTATTCATGTTAATCATTGTCGTATTTTTTGTTATGCATATTAAAAAGAAATCTTTTTATACAAAGAAGATATTGATATTATTCGAGACAATAGGATTGACTTTACGAGGGATTGCATATGAACGTTGAAATATTGAACTTTGATGGAAAGTTGTAGTGCATATGAATGTTCAAATGTTCAAATTTATTGAAAGTTGTAGTATTGAAATTAGATGAATATTTTGAAGTTCTATTTATTATTTATTATTATTATTATTATTATTATTATTATTATTATTATTTAAGGGTGGGGGGTTTGTTGGGGGTTTGAGATGTCTTGTAAATTGGTTTGAATTTAATTGAATAAAGTTATTGAAAAAGAAAATCAATTATATTGTGAGTTTTTATGAATGAATGTTATATTTTTTATTATAATCATTGTATTCTAATAAAAAAAAAAATCAATTATTACATTTAAATTATAAAAAATAAAAAAAATCATATTTTGACAACAAATAATAAACAGGTCATTCTTTTATTAAAAAAAAATGTTATTTAATATCTTGAATAGTGATCACTTTTTTAGTAAAAGTGATCTTTATTGGATTTTACTAGATCACTTAAAAGTGATCTCTACTATAGATTATTTTTAAGATCACCTTAATAGAGATCGCTTCAAAAAATGATCTCTGTATGTTTTTAGATCATTTAAAAAGTGATCTCTATGAAGTTTTTTTGTAGTAGTGGAGAGAGAGAGAGAGAGAGCTTGTATTACTGCGTGTGTGTGTTTGAAGATTCAAACTTTGCAGCTAATAATAATACCGCGTTTTCAGTTTATGGAGTTGAAGAGTACAACTATGAAATGTTGGAAATTTGAACCGATGAACGTAGAAATAACATGCCTAATATTCACTCATAACTCATTTTAATTAACGTCTATAGCAGAAAAATAAGACGAGAGAAAATAAACAATCACACAACACAAGATATACATGGAAAACCCTAAATCAAGGAAAAAAAAACCACTGGCTGTCACGACGACAGAGAAAGTTCCACTATATGATAAATTGTTACAACCATATACTCCAAGATTCTCTCTTACACCTCAACCCCAAACCACAAAGCCTTACCAAGTCCCCAAGCTCACAACCGAGCTTTACATCATGACTCTCAACTCACAACGCTCACAAAATCTTCACCAAGAACCCCCAATATCCCCTAGTTGGTCTCCTCTGAATATCACCCACGGATCTCTAACTTGATCCACTGATATTCCCCAGATATTCCCTAGGATCTCCCCCAGATCTCACCACTTTCTAATATTATGGGTGTTTTTTTTTCTCTACACAAATAACCTAATTACAAGGTTTTATTTATACTAGTTACAGAGAGCTTAGACCAACAAGGAAATCCATCTCCTACACGTATAAGACTTACTTGTTCCATATAAATACTATTTCCTTTTATGATAAGTCTTCTTGTAAAGATAAATCATTTTCCTTCAACCACAAGAACTTCCAAAATCAAACTACTTCTTTTTCCGCTGAGGATTTCTCGTTCCACATGCTTATGATTGACTATGATTCGGGTCACGGTTGTGCAACCGCTTCCTAAACCATTACAAGTCACCTGAAATTATATCACTCAAAAAACAGTGATCGATACGCTGAAACGAACCCGAAACCGTTGTCCAGCTGTCGCACCGCTATCCTCACCGATGTTAAACCCAAAGCACAATAAACATCGCTTTTCACTGGAATAGGAGCACTGTGCAATTGCATAGTGCATTGGACCGTTGTGGGAATCACTATCCATCCCAAAACATTACCCACAACGGGTAATGTTTGTTTGTTTTGTTTGTGTTGTGCGTTTTGTTGGTGTTGGAGGGTCTGTTTTCCTTGGTTCTGTTTCTTTGTGTTGTCCTTCGTTGGTGTTGTTTTGGTTTGCCTCCCCTGCTTTGCTGTTCTGTTTGGTGCGCTAATGGGCTGGGTGTCTGTGGGGGTCTTGCTATGTGCGTCCCCTCTGTGTTTGTGCTGCTGGCTTTTTGCCTTGTTAATAAAAGTTGCAGTTTCATAAAAAAAAAACATTACCCACAATGGTTGTCAACCATCTTCTTT
This sequence comes from Acer campestre, assembly GCA_954870605.1. Lineage (NCBI taxonomy): Eukaryota > Viridiplantae > Streptophyta > Magnoliopsida > Sapindales > Sapindaceae > Acer > Acer campestre. Next base: position 7,484,368 of record OX940803.1, on the reverse strand, counting down.
TCTTTAGTTCTTCTTGGTCTTCAAACCTCCTTCAAACACCATATCCAACTTCCAAACGTTTTTCTACGTTTTCAGGAAGTTCCATATTAGTTGAGTCTCGTTAGATTCATATTGGATTCACTTGAGAATACGAGCCAAAACCTAACATGAAACCGAAACAAAATGATACTAAAAAGCGTAGTTGACTCATTATGCAAAATAACAAATTAACATTTGTTGACACACAAAAATGTGCTAACACTAATGTCAAAAGTAAGATCTGCCACGTATGCAGAGTTTGACTTATCTTTGAAATGTCACCTGTGCGGTTTGGTTTGACAAGTGAAATTTGCTATGGGTGTTTGGGAATAGTACGTCGGGCCGGATAGGTCCCGAAGGATTTGTGAGGATGCTGGGTAAGTATGGTTGATTTTAGGTAACGATTGTGGTCTGGTTTTATGCTTCAAGGTTTTGAACAAGATATCAAGTATGATCAATAGTAATTTTTTTGCCTTCCTCATTTCTAAGGAGACTTCCTTTATTTATAGGTGGTATTGCGTGAATTCCTTTTTTACACTTGAGTAGTCATGATGTTTTTTATGGGTTCTGATCATAGTGACCTCAGCCTTCAGTGGTGGGTTGGCCTAGGTTCAACTTCTTTTAGAGTGTTGAGCTGGGTTACCTCATACACGCCGTACACCTGTCCCTCTGAGATCTAAGAAGGCTATCAACCTTGATGGGCACATTTTTTGGGGCGAGAGGTGACATGAGGACTAGAAACATTTACTCTGCCAGTAAAATTTTGACCTCAGGATTGACGTAAGGCCTATTCATTTGTGTTGTCCAAGCGAGGTAGGCCTTCTGCTTTTTGATAATCGGGTTTCTTCTGGACTCGTCTCTTGGGCTTTTTCCTATGTAGTTTGCGGGAAACCAAAGTGTCGGGCCCAATTTCTTCTGAAGCCTAAGAAGAGGAGGCTTTGACTAGCCAATAATCCCTAATTGTGAAATGGGATGGGCCATTGACTTGTCAACGTTATTGACGTAGAATCTCAATATGCAAAATATCCTTATAACAACGTTCTTCTACTGACTACTTTTACCTCATCAACCTGTTTGTATCGTGCATATATCACCCAAATGTAGTAAAATTAATGATTAAAGCCAATACTACTAACTTAAAACTTCACGTCACAAAAGTTTCACCAATTCTAGCTAGCTTAGAGCAACTCCAATCGATGCTAGGTTGGCATAAAATACATTTCCCAAAAAGAGATAGAGAGTAGCGTGCCAAGATTGGCACTCCGCTGTTCATTGAACGGCAAATTTTTATTTTTAAATAGTTACATCATTAAATTAACACTTTAATTTTATTTTATTTTTAATTTCTAATTTAACCATCTTATATTTAATTAAAAATGGAAATTAAGATCTCGTTGAGATCTTTAAAATGATACAACTGATATATATATATATAATTTATTTTATTTACTCATTAATTAATATTAAACTTTTATAATAAATATTAGAAGATTACTCTTTAAAGATACTCTTTTAGTATAAAATTTTGATATGGGTTGGAATGAAAAAAAAAAAAAAAAAAAAAAAAAAATTGGCATAAGAATATTTCTCAATTGGTGTAAAGTTTGGTACTGTACATTGGAGATGGCCTTATTGCACGTTAAAAATTTTGAATTCAAATTCTATTCACATTGGGGAAGTAAATTTATTTACGCCAATATTACTAGCTAACTTGACTAGTAAGGTTTTTTTAATTATTGTATCTAACATTTTGAATTCAAATTCTATTCACGTTACAGAATTAAGTAAATTAATTTACGCCAATACTTAACTGTTAAAGTTTTTTATTTTTTTATTTTTTTATTTTTTATTTCATATCAAAAGTTTTGCATTGGAATTATGTTTAGGGTGGAGAGGTATTAAAATTATGATATCAATTATGTCCTAAACTTATAAAATTCTTTTTATTTTTTAGCTATTACAATTAATCCGGGCTTTGTACAGCGAGACCGACTCAAACTAACAACCTCATATTATAAATGTAAAGGGAATATATGACAGGGCCAATCTCATCACGTCTTTTATTTTTTTCTCAAACTTTGAACATTCAAGTTTTATGGTATTTTTGTTAAAATTAGTTCGTTTTAAAAAGTTAAAAGGCTATGATAAACATATTATTATTTTGATATTTTCCTTCCACTTGAAGAAAGTGTTGGCATAACCACAAAATTCACTACTGAGAATCCGAATTATTTTAAGCACCTTGCGGATAATGAAAATGATGTTAGTGAATGTATTTTTTTTCTTTGATATCTGTCATTGTAATTATTATTATTATTATTATTATTTTTGTTTACGTAATTTAATGGTTACATACTCACATGTAGACTTGAGTGGCAACTCTTTCTGAATTCTGGCTGGTTGTGGCTTGTGGTTTAAATTAATTATCACAAAAATATAATATATCATATACACAAAAACTATTTATCTATCCAATTCGTTTGAAATTTAAACGGGGCATTAAAGTCATGGAAGAAAGTTGATTAAGCAGTAGTCGACAAATAACAATGACATAAATAGACAATATTGAGAGTATATAGTTCTGTTGTCGACTCCATAAGACAGTCACCCATATATATATATATTTAAGTATTACAAATTACAAGTATTACAATACGACTGTCGGGATCCATCAAGATAAGACTATGTGCGGTCCGGATAACTACTCTTATAAATAAATAAAAAAACTCTCCACACATGCTTGTAAAGTACGAATGGTGGGACTCGAACCACTGACCACCACTGTGGAAGTGAGGTGCACTGCTATCTCTACTATAAGGTGATATGCGACAGTCACCCATTTAATTATTAATGTTCACGTGATATTATATAATAATCCAAAATTATAGACGTTGATTGCATTAAACGGGTAGCTAGATATCACTATTCACTGCTTCTTAATATGGATTTGGGTTTATACAGATAAGATATGCTTGGTTCATGTCTCTTTACATAATTCTGTCTTATCTTTATTTAAGTATAAATTTAAATGCTGCAATTAATACGATAGGTGGGCGTATAGGACTGGGAATTGTTATCAGAAACTGTTCTGGTGCTGTTATGGCCTCCTGTTCTATTCAGTTAGAAGCGTGTTTTGATCCCATTTTAACTGAGATGATGGCTATTTACAGGGGGTTGATTTTCAGTAGAGAGTGTGGCCTTCATCCTTGTGTTTTAGAGTCAGATGCAGCTGTTGTTGTTAAATGGGTCAATGATCAATCTCATTCGGATTCCGTAGGTGGTAATATTCTTGGTGAAATTTCGTCTTTGATTATCAATCTACAGGTTTTAGCGGTTAGTCATGTTCCGAGATTAGCCAACTTTGTCGCTCACGGCCTGGCAAGATATGCCTTAACGGTTGATGAGGATCGCTACTGGATGGAAGATTTTCCTTCTTGTGTTAGGAGAGCTGTCCAGTTGGATTATCCAATTGTGCGCTCTACCCAACTGTTTTTTGTTTTCTTTCTTGCTTTGGTTTTCTCTGTTTTGTTAAAAAAAAAAAAAAAAAAAAAAAGGTATAAATTTAAATATTGATGTCTAATGTGGTTTGGTAATGAAGGAGCTCGTTCAGCTCTCGGTAATGTTTCTATTCAAATCGACAACACAGTGGGTGGTATATATAAAAATAGAGTACAAATTTAGATATTTTCATTATATACGTTTTATTTACATCATATTTACTTACAGAGGTGAATACAAGGTGGATCAAATTTCAAGAAATTTTAATTGTTAGCATATTATAATATTATAGTATACATTTAGATGAAAATTGTAATCTTGTCCCACATGTTATTAATAATATAAATTTCTTCGTCAAGACAAAAATAACTCAATTTTCTCCCATGAACTATTTGTGTCAATGGATTAGTTCAATCCAAAACTTGCGATAATGGGTGTAATTCAAAAAAAGAATCATAAGTGGTTGTTAATGGAGTTGAAGTTACCAAATTCATCTATTTCTATTTTTATTTTTTTATTTTTTTTTTTGGCTGTTGACAAAATCAATCCTTTTAGTATTTTAATTTCTTATAGTTTCATACATTATCTCCTAATCTAGCTATATATAGGTTCAACTACTACACGGTTACCGGTGTTAAACATAAAACAGAGCATCACACGGTCACAAGTTGATGAGGCAGCTTGACTGGATTTCCTAATGGTTGATTAGTGTGATCTGACTTGGCAATCCTTGTCAGCAAAGTTTGTTAGAGTTTTTTGTTAGTTAGTTTCAGATTCTCAGAATACACATGATTGGCATGTTTAGATTCTAATGTGTATAAATATGTAATCGTAACAGAATGTTGATAACTGATTTTCAACATTCTCTGATCAATAATTCTCTCTGTATTTCTTCAACAATGTTCTCAATGAACTCTCTCAGAAATATATGAAATTCTCTGAGTCATTTCATCAAACACTTTGATATTCTTATCAAGTGTTGTTTATCAATCTTTCAACCGGATAGTTACATGGTTAATTTTCAATCATTGGATTTTAATCTAAAGGTCTACAAAAATCAAAGATTAATTTTTTTTTTTAAATTAAAACTAAAAAGAATTAACTCCATCTAAACCCGTGTGTATATATATATATATGTAATTTTTATTTTTTATTAAGTATTCACTAGAACAAATTAAGACTTTCTTTAGACGAGATGAGGCTGGTCTAATGGTAAATCTCACATACCTACAACACGAGATTGTGAGTTCGAGTCCTCCCCCTCCCCCTCCCCCAAACCCCCCAATAAGACAGTCACCCATATATATATATATATATATATTTAAGTATTACAAATTACAAGTATTACAATATGACTGTCGGGATCCGTCAAGATAAGACTATGTGCGGTCCGAATAATTACTCCTATAAATCAAAAGAAAACTCTCCACACATGCATGCTTGTAAAATACGAATGGTGGGACTCGAACCACTGACCACCACTGTGGAAGTAAGGTGCACTACTATCTCTACTAAAAGATGATATGCAATAGTCACCCATTTAATTATTAATGTTCATGTGATATTATATAATAATCCAAAATTATAGACGTTCTGACGTTGATTGCATTAAACGGGTAGCTAGATAATTATTAATGTTCACGTGATATTATATAATAATCCAAACTTATAGACGTTGATTGCATTAAACGGGTAGCTAGATATCACTATTCACTGCTTCTTAATATGGATTTGGGTTTATACAGATAAGATATGCTTGGTTCATGTCTCTTTACATAATTCTGTCTTATCTTTATTTAAGTATAAATTTAAATGCTGCAATTAATACGATAGGTGGGCGTGTAGGACTGGGAATTGTTATCAGAAACTGTTCTGGTGCTGTTATGGGATGGCCTCCTGTTCTATTCAGTTAGAAGCGTGTTTTGATCCCATTTTAGCTGAGATGATGGCTATTTACAGGGGGTTGATTTTCAGTAGAGAGTGTGGCCTTCATCCTTGTGTTCTAGAGTCGGATGCAGCTTTTGTTGTTAAATGGGTCAATGATCAATCTCATTCGGATTCCGTAGGTGGTAATTTTCATGGTGAAATTTCGTCTTTGATTATCAATCTATAGGTTTTAGCGGTTAGTCATGTTCCGAGATTAGCCAACTTTGTCGCTCACGGCCTGGCAAGATATGCCTTAACGGTTGATGAGGATCGCTACTGGATGGAAGATTTTCCTTCTTGTGTTAGGAGAGCTGTCCAGTTGGATTATCCAATTGTGCGCTCTACCCAACTGTTTTTTGTTTTCTTTCTTGCTTTGGTTTTCTCTGTTTTGTTAAAAAAAAAAAAAAAAAAAAAAAGGTATAAATTTAAATATTGATGTCTAATGTGGTTTGGTAATGAAGGAGCTCGTTCAGCTCTCGGTAATGTTTCTATTCAAATCGACAACACAGTGGGTGGTATATATAAAAATAGAGTACAAATTTAGATATTTTCATTATATACGTTTTATTTACATCATATTTACTTACAGAGGTGAATACAAGGTGGATCAAATTTCAAGAAATTTTAATTGTTAGCATATTATAATATTATAGTATACATTTAGATGAAAATTGTAATCTTGTCCCACATGTTATTAATAATATAAATTTCTTCGTCAAGACAAAAATAACTCAATTTTCTCCCATGAACTAATTGTGTCAATGGATTAGTTCAATCCAAAACTTGCGATAATGGGTGTAATTCAAAAAAAGAATCATAGGTGGTTGTTAATGGAGTTGAAGTTACCAAATTCATCTATTTCTATTTTTATTTTTATTTTGTTGACAAAATCAATCCTTTTAGTATTTTAATTTCTTATAGTTTCATACATTATCTCCTAATCTAGCTATATATAGGTTCAACTACTACACGGTTACCAGATAGTTATATGGTTAATTTTCAATCATTGGATTTTAATCTAAAGGTCTACAAAAATCAAAGATTAATTTTTTTTTTAAAATTAAAACTAAAAAGAATTAACTCCATCTTGTAATTACACCCGTAACTATACATGAACTATATAGCAACTAAACCCGTGTATATATATGTATGTAATTTTTATTTTTTATTAAGTATTCACTATAACAAATTAAGACTTTCTTTAAACGAGATTAGGCTGGTCTAATGGTAAATCTCACATACCTACAACACGAGATTGTGAGTTTGAGTCCCCCCCCTCCCCCTCCCCCTCCCCCAAAACCCCCCCAATAAGACAGTCACCCTTATATATATATATATATATATATTTTAAGTATTACAAATTACAAGTATTACAATATGACTATCAGGATCCGTCAAGATAAGACTATGTGCGGTCCGGATAACTACTCCTATAAATCAAAAGAAAACTCTCCACACATGCATGCTTATAAAATACGAATGGTAGGACTCGAACCACTGACCACCACTGTGGAAGTGAGGTGCACTACTATCTCTACTAAAAGGTGATATGCGATAGTCACCCATTTAATTATTTATGTTCACGTGATATTATATAATAATCCAAAATTATAGACGTTGATTGCATTAAACGGGTAGCTAGATAATTGTTAATGTTCACGTGATATTATATAATAATCCAAAATTATAGACGTTGATTGCATTAAACGGGTAGCTAGATATCACTATTCACTGCTTCTTAATATGGATTTGGGTTTATACAGATAAGATATGCTTGGTTCATGTCTCTTTACATAATTCTGTCTTATCTTTATTTAAGTATAAATTTAAATGCTGCAATTAATACGATAGGTGGGCGTGTAGGACTGGGAATTGTTATCAGAAACTGTTCTGGTGCTGTTATGGCCTCCTGTTCTATTCAGTTAGAAGCGTGTTTTGATCCCATTTTAGCTGAGATGATGGCTATTTACAGGGGGTTGATTTTCAATAGAGAGTGTGGCCTTCATCCTTGTTTTCTAGAGTCGGATGCAGCTTTTGTTGTTAAATGGGTCAATGATCAATCTCATTTGGATTCCGTAAGTGGTAATATTCTTGGTGAAATTTCGTCTTTGATTATCAATCTACAGGTTTTAGCGGTTAGTCATGTTCCAAGATTAGCCAACTTTGTCGCTCACAGTCTGGCAAGATATGCCTTAACGGTTGATGAGGATCGCTACTGGATGGAAGATTTTCCTTCTCGTGTTATGAGAGCTGTCTAGTTGGATTATCCAATTGTGCGCTCTACCTGACTGTTTTTTGCAGTGTTCTAGTAAGCGCTAGGTGCTAGTCAGGCGGAGACCCAGCACCTAGCGCCTAGGCCGATTAATCGGCGATTAATCGGAAAACACAATTATAAACAAATTCCACATATCAAATCCAAAGAAAACCCACTAAGCCTAGGCCCAATGTTGCATCTAACCCAATAAGCCTCAATTGGCCCAATAAGCCTCAATTGACCCAATAAAACTCATGCTAAGGCATCAAAATCACACTAAGGCATCAAAATCACGCTAGGGATATAAGTGTAATTATTGACAGAAGATTGAAGTTATTGTGATTTTATAAGAGATCAGGGGGCATTTCGTTATTTGCCACACAAATTAGAGTTCACGCCGCTAGCCCAAACACAAGCCCAAACATTGGCCCAATCTGACTCAAGTGAATCCTTTGTGCACCCCTATTCGCTGCTAAACGCACCCCACCTTCCTCAACTTCATCTTTAACCTCACGCCTGTCTCCATTGCCGACCAAACCCTAGCTTGTTCAGTCGCCAGAAACAGCGATCCCGCGCCTTATTCCAGCTAATTTCCGGTGCAAAAGAACGGTGGAGTCAACGGCTTTGACCCGCCTTGCCCGATTACGTGGCCACGTGTCCGATTACGCGCCACCGTAGAAATGGTCCGATTTTCACCTTTTCGGTGCGTTTTCCGGCCGCCTAGCTGTTTCGGTCCGACTAATCGGCCGCCTAGGCCGATTACTAGAACACTGGTTTTTTGTTTTCTTTCTTGTTTTGGTTTTCTCTGTTTTGTTTTTTTTTTAAAAAAAAAAAAGGTATAAATTTAAATATTGATGTCTAATGTGGTTTGGTAGTGAAGGAGCTCGTTCAGCTCTCGGTAATGTTTCTATTCAAATCGACAACACAGTGGGTGGTATATATAAAAATAGAGTACAAATTTAGATATTTTCATTATATACGTTTTATTTACATCATATTTATTTACTTACAGAGGTGAATACAAGGTGGATCAAATTTCAAGAAATTTTAATTGTTAGCATATTATAATATTATAGCATACATTCAGATGAAAATTGTAATCTTGTCCCACATGTTATTAATAATATAAATTTCTTCCATATTTCTGTTTTGTCAAGACAAAAATAACTCAATTTTCTCCCATGAACTATTTGTGTCAATGGATTAGTTCGATCCAAAACTTGCGATAATGGGTGTAATCCAAAAAAAGAATCATAGGTGGTTGTTAATGGAGTTGAAGTTACCAAATTCATCTATTTCTATTTTTATTTTTATTTTTGACAAAATCAATCCTTTT